>VZRI01010044.1:0-24471 GCA_013397515.1 Upupa epops
TTTGGCAAACAGAAAAAGACTGAGGTTCTGTTGTGCTCCTGCATCTGCGGTGCTGTTGTGTCCTGAAGATCACTGAAGTTGCTGGCCCTAGTTCCACTGTGAAGCACGCCCAATATTAGGAACTTTTCCACAAGCATCATAATGTAGATGGAGGGGATGAATGAATTCCCCTGTGGTAGAGTCTTGGTGTACATTCTTTTTTCCCAGGGCTCTTTTCATCTTCTCAAGCCAAAAATGGATGTGTTTGCTGTCTCCCACTTCTCTCACAGTGTGCGTAATGGCATTGTGATACAGTTTCCGTTTTTCTTTTTTTTTTTTTTTTGTTTGTTTTACTTTTGGTGGGAATTTTTCCTTTTCTTGTTGGTGGGTTCAATAAATTCTTTTCTTTTCAACAAAGTTACTTCATTGCCCCAGTGAGAGCTGGCTGGTGTGCTTGGATTGCAGGCACCAACCCAGAACCAATCTAGACCTTCATTTTAACCCAAGACAGGGGTCTACAGGAAAGCTGTGGAGGGGCAGTTTACAAGGCCTTGTAGTGTTAGTACCAGGGTTAATGGTTTCAAACTGAAAGAGGGTAGGTTTAGACTGGAAGTCAGAAGGAACTTCTTCACAATGAGGATGGTGAGACACTGGAACAGGTTACCCAGGGAGGCTGTGGCTGCCCCCTCACTCTAAGTTTTCAAGGCCAGTTTGGATGGCACCTTGAGCAACCTGGCCTAGTGGGGGGGTGTCCCTGCTCATGGCAGGGGGGTTGGAACTAGATGATCTTTAAGGTCTCTTCCAACTTGAACCATTCTGTGAATCTATGAATCTATGAGATGAATGCTGTACACTCCAAAACAATCTGGCTATACCTTAGTGCCAACTGCAACTACTGATTTCAAATGACTTTCAAGAAACAGCTTTGTTTAATAGAGTGAAATGCAGGATAAATCTTCTGCTTTTCTGTATTTGAAAAAAGATCTACTTTGAAAGTAGCAAGTTTGTGGTTACTTTAAAAAAATAAAAAAAGCAAAACAGAAATGCCTCAAATCTGAAAATTTCATGAGAACAGACATTACTTGTGCCGTATCTTGTCATAATGATGTTTCCAACAATTTGGTGGTGTGTATGAGAAGAAAGGCCAAGTTGTACTGGCTCTGCCAAGAGTCTCTTATCCTGCCATAAGAGCTCCATGACACTGAGCTAGTTCATTCTGAAAAAGCATTAAAGTTGAGTTGTACAGCTGAACTATACCCTTTTGTAAGTTGCAGATCTACAAGTTTTTCCTTCTTTTTAATGAAACATACTGCCTGCAAAAGCTCTCTGTCTCTCAAGTGCTTTGAATATATTTCTGTTTTTACCGTCCTTCCCACTTGACCATTTTGCCCACGAGTTGCTGTTATGTGTTTCCGTGACAGAATAATATGGTAAAGTTATTACTAAACCAGTCTGGAAAGACTCACTTACTTCAGAGGAATGCAAGAGACAAAGAACAGAAGAAAAATAGTTGGACAGCACAGAACGTACCCTTGCATGCATGGTGATTGCCTGATCTCAAACCAAACAGGCACCTGTCACCTGAGACGTCATGTATCCTTAGCTGCTGT
Source organism: Upupa epops (assembly GCA_013397515.1). Taxonomy (NCBI): domain Eukaryota; kingdom Metazoa; phylum Chordata; class Aves; order Bucerotiformes; family Upupidae; genus Upupa; species Upupa epops. Next base: position 1,590 of record VZRI01010044.1, read on the forward strand.
AGACAAAATCCCAGAATTAGTATAAAAACATAGCTGTAGAAACCAAGGCTACAGGCCCCACAGGACAAACTTGTTTTCAAGCTTTGAATGTGATGGAGCAGAAGTAGAAGTAGTGAAGCACTGGCTTGTAGAGACATGCTCTTTGCAATGAAGAAATCAATCAAGAATAACTAGAAAAGTGGCTTAGCGTATTAACTGTCTCCCTAATAGAGACCAGTTAGCGTCTCCTTTCAGTTTCCAGTTAGTTGCTGTTGTAAACCCAGTTGCTGCTCTGTGTGTCTGCAAGGCACTGCAAAAACTGCAGTGCTCTCAACTTATATTTACTGACTTTGCACCTGACAGTACATTGCGTTACAGAACCAACTCCTTACACAAAACTTACACAAAAATGAAAGTTAAAAACTGTCAAATTTATAGTGCACTAAATACTGAGCACTGAATATGTACACTTCACAATTTATTCCTGTGTGAAAAAACGTGATTACAGGGTTTTGTAATGGTGCTCTGCAGTGTCCACATCTTGTTCTTCTTTCAGGCCATCACGTGAACAGCCCAGAGCTCTGTGTCCAGGTACCAGTATAGGTTGGGAACTGACCTGTTGGGAAGCAGTGTAGGAGAAAGGGACTTGGGGTTCCTAGCGGACAGCAGGATGACTGTAAGTCAGCAATGTGCCCTTGTGGCCAAGAGGGCCAACAGCATCCTGGGGTGTATCAGAAGTGGGGTGGTTAGCAGATGGAGAGAGGTTCTTCTCCCCCTCTACTCTGTGATAGTGAGTCAGCATCTGGAGTATTGTGTCCAGCTCTGGGCCCATCAGTTCAACAAGGACACAGAGCTGTTGGAGGGTGTCCAGAGTAGAGGAACGAAGATGATGAAGGAACTAAAATGATTCCTTTATGAGGAAAGGCTGAGGGAGCTGGGTCTCTTTACCTTAGAGAAGAGGAGGCTGAGGGGTGAGCTCATTAATGTCTATAGAGATGTGAGGGATGGCTGTCAGGAAGTTGGAGCCAGGCTCTTCTAGTCATCTAGTGGTAGGACAAGGGGCAGTGGGTACAAGCTGGAACATAGGAGATTCCATAAAAATATCAGAAGGAACTTTTTCACTATGAAGTTAACAGAGCATTGGAACAGGCTGCCCCAGGAGGGTTGAAGAGTCTCCTTCTCTGGAGATGTTCAAGACCTGCCTGGATGTGTTCCCGTGTGACTTGATCTGGGTGATCCTACTGTAGCAAGGGGATTTGAGTAGAGGATTTTTCGAGGTCCTTTCCAATCCCTAATGATTTTATGATTCTATACATAAATGCTACCTCTAGACAGAGCTTCTCAGGCGCAGTGAAACCTGTCTTTCTAATAACTGGCTCAAAAGACTCAGAGAAGATGAGAAAACTTGACACAGCTCTAAGTTATGGGGAATATACCCTCAGTGTCACTGACATGAGCAAATGCCCGAAAAGTGTTTGAATTTCTCACTTCTCCACACAATTCTGTCCTGTCAAAAACTTGCACCAAATCTTTCTCTTTGTTTTGCCTATTTTTTCCCTGTGTTTCCTATTTTAGTTCCTAATGCTCCCTCTGCACCTGCTCCTTCTGCTCCCAGAATTGCAATACCTTCATTCCCTCATTCCTTAGCTGGAATGAAATAGCAGCAGCACAAGTGCATTAAAATTATTAGCAAGGTTCCTGATTTCCAGCTAATTTAATTCCACAGCACACCCATGTATTACCTAAACTCTGTCTTGCTACGCATACGAGATATTCACACAGTTTTTCTACTGGCAAGATTATAGCATTACGTTGGATAATGTTCCTAGGAATAAATCACAGTGAACTTGCCAGCTCATTTGCCACAGAGGCACGAGCTCAGTTTGGAACTTGCTCTACCTGCTCCTATGTTTTCCACATACTTTCACAACAACTTATTTCCTCAACACCACTTGAAATCCTTTCAACCTTCTCACTTGTAAATTGCACCAGGAAAAATGAATGCGGAATTCAACAATTGTGTTTTGCAACAAACAGCTGAAGTAATGAGGGAAGCAAATTACTACAGAAAAAGAAAGTCATAATCCTTTAAAGAAAACAACAACCACACATTCACATATTTAAGTATCTGAAGTTCATAGTTGGGCATAGGCACATGTTGGTGATTTTGATGCCTGGCTAGTAAAAAGGGTGGAGACTTTTTTCAACTCCAGTAAAGTTCTTTACGGGTCATGAACAGACACAACACAGTGGCATTTTCTGGATTAAAAAAAATACACAGCATTTTCTCAAACCATCAGTATGTTTCACTTAAAATACAGCTAAGTTTTACAGGAAACTTTAGCCTTGAAAAACGTCTTTTTCTTTAGAAGACACTTTATTTGCAGAGTTTTCTCTTACTCCTAGTATATGGACTTCTTATCTCTGAATAATATTTATCTGTACAAGTCCTATTCTAGTCTAGTCTAGTCTAGTCTAGTCTAGTCTAGTCCAGAATAGACTAGTATCTAGGGATTTCAATCAAGTATGGATATACACCTGCAAGTTACCATGTAATGGGAATGATTCAAGTTTCTAGATAATCGATAAAACAATGAGGAAAAGTAAAGAAATGGACAGTAAGTACGGAGCAAGCTAGTTCCAGACATAATGTGGATTCATATATTCATAAAAGAAATTTATGAAAGTAAACTGATGTGTAACTTTGTGTTCTTTAATTAATTGTGATTTCTTCCTGAAATTGTGGATCTACATTTCCACTGGAAAAAACCAGTTGAGCTGGAGCTAAAAAACAGAGATGTGAAAGGTTTTTTGTATGACAGCATTTGTAAACTACTAATAATGAAATTTTCACTCTTCAGAAATTGGGAAAAAAGGTGAATTTATCCTTTCATATCTATCACCACATATGAAATGTGAATGTAACTTACTATTTTTTAGCTAGGTCTGTTGCCAATGGTTAAGCAGGTGTGGCACACAATAAAGTGAAACACGGAAAGTTGTGTTCATAACTCAACCAGCAACCAATTGTATCAACAATTACAAGATTAACAGCAAGAGGCAGAACTTTTCAAAGCTTGTCAGATTTTTCTTTCATTTAAGTGAAGCAATGTGTGTGGGGTAAAAAAACAACCCTTGCTAGAGGCTTGAGAAATTCCACTCTACAGTAGGAACCAGTTAACTACACATTTTTGTAAAATCTGTATTACTGTGACTGACTAAACATGAACCTGAGGCAGAAAATCTACGGATAAGGAACCTACTAGTGACTTCAATCAACAACAAGGAATGCCCAAGATTTTACAAACTGGCTTACACTGTGTCTTCATCAGCTCTTCTACTGCTGAACTCCACTGGTTTTGTCATAACACCGGGAACATAGTGAAATCAGTGGTGTTCATGGCATCAGAGGAGGTCTGATTAAGCAGAAGAAATACTATAATTAGATGGCAATTTATTTAATCATTGTAACGCACTAAGAGAGTGCTACATGGATTTACTGTGTTCCCTCAACGGACATACTGATTGTCTTCTGATTGTTTACCAAGCTATTAATAGTGACCTATGGGTTGGACCTAACTAACAATAAACATAATATACATAACAATAAACATAACATAGTGTCAGAGGCTTATAATTTTTTCAAAACTGGAGGTAAGGATCTGTGGATTTTTTCTGAAATCTATGATCCAACTTTGGTTCACTTTAGCTAGGCTCTTGCTGTGTTTCTCTGCAGCCTTAGTAGACATTTTTAAAGAAATGAGCCTAGGTATCTTTAGTTCAGCTGTAAATGCTGCCAGTTCCTGACTGTACTTTCAATTTCCTACACTTCAGTAATTCCCTGGAAGTCTAGTGTGTCAGAATCCTGACAAGATCTATTACTGGGCCGCGGTAATAAGCCAGATGATTTTATGAAGAGTCAAGCAGTAGGTGGTTATACTACACTTCAGCAAGATGGTGTTAAAAGGGCACACATTGTCCCTAGATCGTATTAACACCTGTAGTAAAAAAATAGTGTGGGCCAAAGAGCAACCTGACTGCAGTGTGGCAACTGCTCCAATGAGATCTTGGACACAGAACTTCCTCTCTGCTCTTAACACTCTCTACTTAATAGTTGAGAAGGCATCTGCTAGTGTGCACATTGAGGATAATTATGGTAAATCCAAGAGTTCAGATAGCACATAGAACACGATCTAGCATCTAGCTGCATCCATCTGATTCTTGTGCTTACTTTGACCAATGGAGTGATACATCCATGTTGTCTCAGACAGCTGCAAGGTGTCATGTAGCATCAGGCTGGCAGACATAGTGTTCTACAGAAATAATGGAGTCACCTGCTCCTGACAACCCTCCTGGCACTAGTACAGCAGTGGCTGACAAGACAGGCCATGCAAGAGCACAGAGACAACCCTTTGGACAATAGCAGCTCCATATTTAAGCCATAGACATACTTGCAGGGATAGTTTTAGCTCCTGCCAAGAAGTGCAAATGATCTTGCATTTTTTTGCTAATGATCTGTTTGAAAACAGCCTCTCTTTTCACAGTTCTGTGGGCTCACTTTCTCTTTTTGTATCTGTCATCTGTAGCACACAGAAAAAATGCTAGGAATAAGTATGCCCATCTATGTTCAGTTCCTAGGGAGGAACTAGGGTAAATAAGGGCTATTCACAGGTCTGCATACAACAGAACTGAATCTTTTTATATATGGTTTTCCTGTATAGGATTTACCAAAGCTGTTCTGTGTTTAATAGAGCAAAATTCTAATCAACACATGTAATTAATTAGTGTCTATACATACGGCCTGAAGCTGTAATTAACATTCCTCTCTGATTAAGTTATCACTGATGATTCCAAGTCTCAGGTGAAACTGGCTGTCAGAAGTTTTTTGTGCTTGATCTTCCACCCCCCTGTCTCCCAGGACTTCAAAGTGAGCTCAAGGTCCGTTTCTCAAATGCAGTGGAGCTTTGCCATGCCCCTTTCCTTCCCTGGCCGTATCTCCTGCAACAAAAATCCAACACGTAACAATTTTGCCTGTTTCATGGTCCCTTGATGTCACCTGACTTCTATGAGTTAGTCCATTTTTTTTTAACATTAAGGCAGAAAAATAAGAAAACTTATAGACATGTACAAGTAACTCCAGATGAGAGAACAATGTTTACTGTAGCTTTTTACTATTCACTCCCTCAAAGTCCATTCACCTTTTATTGTATCATTGTCATAGTTGTATCTCCTGTTGTGTTTCTGTTACATTTCCTGCAAGTGTTTCAATCTCTGATAAGGTAATTATCTGTAAATCTAGCTAAATCTGTATCCATAACTAACAGGCTGTTTCCTCAAGGTCAGCATGATTTAATACAAATGAAATTCAGCAAGCATTCTAAATTATTATGGAAAGTCACACGTAGTGTACTGTACTTTGCTAATATCTGGATGTTCCTTTTAAAACATGAAGATAGACATAATCCTGCCCAGCTTCTTTGTGTGGTGAAACAACATGTCAAAGTATTGGATGAAGTATTTAGAAAACTACTAGACTGAGATGATTAATAGTGAGGAAAAGGGTATTCACTTAGTGCTGAGATCATGATGGCTGAACAGCTGACCTCAATATCTTGAGTCTTTGTGATCAATTTATTTCATTAACTGCATTATCATTTTCCTCAAGGGGGCTAGCTTATGGTAAAACTGATTATAGTGGATCCCTAACATCAAATTTTCAAAGATGTTGTAGTGGTGGGAGCATCCAGAGCTTTCTCAGTTTCATGAGGGTATATATGATACCAAAGGACTTTAGTTTCATCTCCGTAAGATGAAAATGTTTCCAATACTGGAATTCCCTTATATATAAAATAAAGATAATAGCACATCTTTGTCTCTTAGATGAAATGCAAGTTGATAAATATAACTGCGTGGTCACATAGATTGCTACAAATATGCATAGATTTTTGTACAACAATCTATGTTTTTTTTAATTATTATTTTAGTAAGTTGCTTGTCATATAATGAAAACTGATTTGTTCAGATAATAACATCTGCTGATTTGCTACCTGTAAATCTTTTGGAGATTTTCATCGGTCTTTGGAACTGTGAAAAAAGGTTTCAAAATCTTGGAAATTTGCATAAGGTGGAGAGACAAATTTCCTTCTCATCTTTCTTGCTTATCTCTACCTCTGTGTGAATTGTCATTCACCTTTTGGCTCATCTTTATTTTAAATGTGTTTCTTTTTCATCTTTTCATAGTTCTCTACAGCTACTGAAGCTTAGTCAATTTAATGGGAGGTTGATAATGCACCTCTGTATCAAAAGGAAAACGAGTGGTGATGTTTAGTAATTGGTAGCTTGCATCAGAGTGAGGGAAAGTAACAACTTGTTACAACATCTGGTGGAAAAACAAAACATATATCCTACTTGATATGGTATCAGAGCAGCTCACAATTGGAAAATAAATTCATAAGGAATTTATTCCTTATAAATAGTTTTTCTGTGAAAAGAAGGGAAAAAAACTACACCAAGAGTAGTTACTACTTTTGAAAAGATACTATTTCTATATCTGTAGGCAGGAGACTAAGTATATTTTATCCTCTAGCATAGATTCTCCTGAGGTGTAACAACAACCTTCAAGTAAGCATTGCCCTATATTGTGGGTGGATGCTTTGGGGCAGTTTTCATTGCCTACCTCATGATTACACTATAGAACAAGAAATATTGGCTGGCAAGCAGATGAAGTAGACAGGAGGGGATTTAAAGTAGATTCCCAATGTAGGAGGGAAAATATGTGAAACAGATGGACAGTTCCTCATAGCCAGGACATGCTGATGCTGCTTCACGGTCTAAGTTTAGCAAAGGATTGTGGAGAAAGAGGCAGATGGAGTCATAACCCCTCTTTTGTCTGTGGTCTGCCATACAACCAGAAGCTCCTGCTACCTGCCGTTTCTCAGCAAACAAAGATAAATCTCAACCAATGATGTCTGACACCTGGCACAAAAAATACTGGACTAAGGATATTCAGACTTTACCCATTTGGTTGGGCCTAGTTGCTATGGTTAACCTGTTTGAAAGGGCTCCACAGTGTTGCCTATGCCATTTGGACAATACCAACCTTTCATCTTCTCAAGCTTGATTTCTGGTTGTGCAATTGGAAGCAGTCATGATGATTATTCAGTGATTTCTAGAGCAGAATGGAGTGAATCATCTTTTGCAGTAAATATTTCTGTAGGAGGCTTGGAGTGTAAAGCAAGACCTGCTTGACTTGTTCTGGTTAAGCCTCCCTGTTGCTAAAGTTGATTGAGTCCTCAAAGAAGGGTACAGAATCCCTGCCCCTCCATTACAAAAACTTCCTACATGATTGATAGTTGAGTAAATGTTATGTTAAAGAATCACCGTAGACACAGATCTTAGCTCAGAGCACTCATCAGTCACTGCTCAGGAACATTTTGCTTTCTGTCTATGAGCATATGAATGTGAAATGCTCTTGCTTCATGCCCCATACCAGATCTCTAGTTAATTCTGAGTGCAGCCAATGTCAGACACTACTCTTATTGCCAGAAATTCATTTACCCTTGCTTAACAGAGAGCCATGACTAGGTTAGCGAAGTGTTGGACAAGTTTTTAGTGAGAAAACCTCAAAAGCAGAGTCAAGAAGATACATACAAGATCAATGATTAAGGTGGGTGACTGAAATCACCAAGAGTTTTCTGTAGTTACTGATGGCTGAACAATAACTTGAAAGCACTGAAATGAAATAAAAAAAAAATCAAGAAGGTAAGGGTAACTCCAAATATTTCACCCATTTCTATCTTGCTCTGAGGGATGATACTTCAGTTCACAGCTGCCCAACTTAACTTAAAATAGTCTTAAAGCCATCATGAGCCAGGTGTTACCTCAAGGAAAGGTGAAAAAGGCAAACTGTGATACGCTGCTCTATACTTGCCCTGCTGAGAACAAGGATCCAAGGCAACACACTTCTGTTAAATGACCACTGGGGTATGGACTTTTTTTGCAGGGCAGATAAACAGTAATAACTCTGAATCACTTGGCTGTCCTGTTGCTGTTCATTTGCAAGCACTTTGGTTTCATGGCAGCTGGCCTTGATGACATACTAAGAGACATTCATAAATGCCTGCTTTGATGAGTAAATATTTTTGTTGGACATTGTGATGTAGCAATATGATGGGTCCCATCTGTGATAACAGTGTTGCTTGTACACAGGTTAAGTACAACTTTAATCCAAGTAATCCAAACGCTTGACACAGACTCAATCTTTTCAAATTCATGCAATGAATTAAAACAAGTAAACCTACATGTAAGACCAACCTACCCAGAACTTTCTGGAACACTCTTAGTTACAACCCTGAAAAGTTAATTTCCTCTTACCCCTTAAACGTCTCTTCCATGTTGGGACATGACCCACACACATACTGCCTCTATTTCACCCTCTTATTTCTCTGTTCCTTTGCCATGTGTCTCAGACATTTACTAATTTATTACCAGGAAACAAACAGGTGCTTGACAGATGGCAATTTGCCAGCTATTAATTACTGGGAAACTGCTCACTCTGAGATCTTCTCCCTTCATTTTAAATTTCTTTTGCTAATTGTCATTCCTGATTTGTGATAAGGAAGAATAATAATTAGATACAGGTAACGCATTTTAACTGATGCAATCTACACAGCAAATACGTGTGCAGCACTCACAACTGCACAGGAGCTGGAAGAAATCTTTGCACAGAGGTTGTTGCATGATAGTAAGAAAAGCATGGAGCTGGTGCATTATCAGATGTCTCTCCAGAGCTATCTGGGATATTGGCGAAAGCCAGAAAATATTGATTTAAAAGACATTAGTATTGCCAAAGTTTGTTCTTCCACAGCTAACACCTTTTCAAAAGAAAAGTCCTTTAAACAAATAAGCAGGCCCATTATTGGAGGCAAACACTGACCTTTTGGTTGCAGCCAATCACCTCCCAGCAGAGCAGCTTGTGTGGACACCTCCTAACACCTTTCTCAAAGACAGGCAAATTGACATCTCTGCAGATGCTGTTTTTAAACAGATGCTGTGCAGATTCTGCAGAAGCCCACATACTCTGGGCTACGCTCACAGTCCCTACTGCTCAGGCCTTGGCTCTGAAGGGTGTTTTGATTTGTAACAAGCAATTTCACAAGCCTTAGTGCGTATCTCAGCTAATACCAACAAAGCAGGACCACAGAAATGAGCAAGAGATGATATTGTTCAGAAAAATGAGTATCTCTCAACAAGAGCCTTCCGTAAAATTTATTTTATGAGCAAACATTAGTATAAATGTATTTATAATTAAATAAAATATTATATTGGGCAACTGTTTCAGACTTGACTGTTGTGATAAATGTACAATGAATAGAAATCTGTAATTAGGCTAGGCCATGTAAGAAAATTTTCCTGAATGCTCATTGCTGCTGTTTTAATGAAAATAGAAATAAGTAGTTTGCTGGGGCTTTTATGTTTCCAAAGAGAATATGACATGATTTTAAGGAATCAACAATTAAAAAATAAAACTCCCTCCTGAGCTGCAGGCTCAGAGATCTGTGGAAAGGCTGCCTCAGGTTTGTTAATACTCATTCACATTTTTGAATGAAAGTAATTTTTGTCTGTTCAAACCCCTTTTGTTTTGGTTTTCTGTCTCTCCTCCACTCATCAGCACTACTGACAGGAGCTTTGTCCCCAGTGGCAAATTCAAACCCAGTTGTGTGACTGTATGAAGGCAAATGAAAGGATGGAGTCCTTGTACCTAATACTCTCCAGAAAAATTGACACCAGAGGATAAAAAGAATGTATCACCTTCTTTTTTTAGCTGTCATTTGCATCTCCTCCCCTTGCAGACTTGTGTGCAATGTCAGGAGCCTGTCCTACTGCAGTTTTTTGAAGCTCAAGAGAATAGCTGTGCTTTGTATTCTGTAGTCACAGACTCTGCCAAAGCAAGTAAGCGGTATGTTCACAGCTGCTATAACCAACTACAGCAAGCAATGAATTTTCCTTGCAGCAATTGCACTTGAGGATGAACATTTGGCCTCCTTCATTCCCTCTCATTTAAGTATGCTTTTTTCATTCCTCCTTTATTTTATTGAACTATACTCCACATACTGTAAAAAAACCCAGAATGTTCCTTCTCTCTGCAAATTTCATCTAGATATAAGAATGAAAAAGTCATTAAAATATTTCTATAGTTCTTAGATGTGCTACAGAAATCTCTATTTGGGTCTGTGGCAGCTGCAGAAATCCTTACGAGAAGAGATTTTTTTTTCTACTTGATAAATCCTAACTTTGGGTTCTATTTCACATGGTAGCCTCTGGAGGACTCATTCTCAAGTGTCAAGACAGAAGTCACATGGCTGCTACTGCAAAACAAAACCAACCCCAAAACTATTTCAAGAAGATGAAAAATTTCATTATCTAATGACATCCTACGGCTGTGTGTGGTCCTATGGAAGAGCTGGAAGTCTGACTACTGTAATCTTTATGAATTTAACACCAAAACTAGAAGACAGACTGTATGTTTCACAGTGAAACATACAGAGATATGCAGTTCCTTTCAGGTGAAGTGAATGCATTAGATTAGTTTCTCAAACCATCTCAGTTTTATCCCGAAGTTTTTGTTTTACCTCTTGTACATACATAGCATTTATTTTTTCTTCTGTAAAGAGAGGTTTACACTGGAGAGACACCATTGCTAGGGATCCTCAGACATTCATTTCACCTGTGACCTGAAGTCCTGTTGTGTTTGAATTTTGTATCTAAGTGCTTTTATATCCCTTTTCTTGGGCACCTTTAAACCCTGCCTTCATAATAAGCTTAGCCTGTGTACTCTCCAAAGCTCAAGCAGTACTAGTCAACCTCTTGTACTTGGCCATTCTGAATTTATTCTTGTCTGTGTAGGAAAAAAGACCACAGAAGGAAAATGTTTTAAGCTGCCGTCCGCAAGATTTCTGCTGCTCGGGACCTTCCTGCATTGCCAGGATGCACATTAAATGGCTTGCTTTCTCAAGAGCAATAACTGATCCTTGAAGGAATAAGTATTTTCTCTTCCTGCTCATTCTTTATTGAATTCACTTGTCCTTCAGGAAAGAAACGACTTTCAGACCTCAAACTGCAGCAAAGGAAGTAGCAATGCCCAACACCTTACACAATGAAAATTCATATACCAGAAAATCATAGAATGGCTTCAATTGGAAGGGACTTCAGAGATCATCTAGTTCCAAATCCCTGCCCTCACTAGAACTCAGTCCCATCCAACCCAACCTTAAATGCTTGTCATCCACAACCTCCCTGGGAAAACCTGTCCACTGCCTCATCACCCTCAGAATGAAGAATTTAGATCTAATCTAAATCTACCCTATTTTAGTTTGAAACCATACCCCTTGCCCTATCACTAGATTCCTCCATAAAATGTCCCTCTTCAACTTTCCTGTAGGCTAACTTCTGGTACTGGAAGGCTGCTAGAAAGTTGCCCCAGAGCCTTCTCTTCTCCTGGTGGAACAGCCCCAATTCTCTCAGCCTGGAACCACAGGGGAGGTGCTCTAACCTTCTGATTAACCTTGTGGCTCTCCTCTGGACTTGCTCCAAGAGCTCCATGTCCTTTTTATATAGAGGACTCCAGAACTCGATACAGCACTCCAGGTGAGGTCTCTCAAAGTCAGAAGAGTGGAGGGAGAAAATCACCTCCCTTGACCTGCTAGGACATTTCTTTTGATACAGGCAAGGATACAATTGGTCTTTTGGGCTGCACTCACACATTGCCTGCTCGTATTAAGATCCTCATCTACCAAGTTATTCTTTTTTGGGACTGTTCTCAATTCATTCATGACTCAGTAAGTGTTTGTGCTTGGAGTTACCCTGACCCAAATGTAGAACCTTGCAGGAGGACTTGGTGAACCTCAGTTTGCATGGGCCCAGTTCTCAAGCTTGAGATGATTCCTCTGGACGGCCTCCTTTCTCTCCTGTGTGTTGATTAAACCACACGACTTTGTGTCACCAGCAAACTTGTTGAGGGTGCGCTCAATGCCAGTATTCATGTCAACAACAAAGATGTTAAATGGTACCAAGGCCCAAATGGATTCCTGAGGAACACCCCTCATAACCAATCTCCACCTGGATATTGAGTCATTGATCACAACTTCATTAGCATGACCAGTCAGGCAATATACCACTATATTTACTATTTCAGGCACACAGTGGCTTGGTTTCTTCTCTGGTGAGGTTCAGTTTTAAACTAAAATGGAATTTCCAAAGCATCTGGCTCCTGGCTTAATGATAGTGCAGGGAAACTGAAATGATTGCAGTGGTAGCGTAAGTATGTTAAGCTTTATGTCAGACATATTTAATGAATTCTCAGTTTATCTTTGCATATGGCATTTCAAATGAGGCATAACCTGTTTGCTTGAAACAAGCACTGTTAAGACTTTTAAGGGGTTTCTTCAACTTTCATTCAATTACAATAAATAAACTGATGAATAAATAAATAGATACATAAATTAACAAAGTGAACAAATAAATAAATAAATGCATTGCTAGTCAATGCAACAAAAATAATCTCTGATTGGAAGGTGTATTGCTGGGGTAGCTAGGCACATACGTCTGATGCCAGATTCAGGTCTTTTCCTTCCCTTTCATTGTACCAGCTCTGCTGGCAGCAGCAGGCTTTTCAAGGAAGTCCTTCTCTCTCTGTGACTCAAGGATTATGAAATGCCCACCTGGTGCTGGTAGTGGGAAGGATAGGCATGCTGTGACACAGGGCTGGGACACTCAGGGCACACAGCGCAATGAATTGCAGATTTATTTATTACTTCATCACCATTTCTTTTGTTAGTATGTTTCTAGAGAAATTGATGTGACTATTCAACCTCGCAGTATTTTTACAAAAATAAGGATCATACTAAAAGTAAAACTAAGGAAGCAGTTTTCCTAATATGTTCAATATCCTACTATTTTTTCTCATCTGTGTAGATCTCCCACAGACTAGAAGTTACTTCTTCACAAAGACTGCTGCTAACTGCTATCATTACTTGTTGAAATACCACTGACTTAAAAATAAAAGCCATATTCAGGTTGCATGAAAATAATCCTAAAAAAGATTTGTAACAATTTTGCCCCATACTGTGGTTTCACCGATAACTGCACCAGTTGCTGGACACTGGGATAAACTGACCATCACAAGTTGAATGTGCTTTCCTGGAGTAGGCCAGTTAGATTCTTATCTTCAGAGACAATGCCATCAGCCATGATCAGTTCATCACAATGGAGGGGCAAACACTTGCAATTTTGTCTTATAAATTAAACCTGCCAGAAACAGAAGAAGTGTTGCAAATTTTTCTGAGCCTTTAATACAAGTAATACATAAGTAGAAGAACAATGTTCTCCTCTGGGATTCTGCAAAACCTAATTCTGGTGCATTTATGGACTTGTTCACTTTTGTTGTTGAAGCTTGCAAGCCTCAAATATCTGAAGCTACAAACAGAAGCAGGGGTCTCATCCTGCAGAGGCTGGCCCTGTTGTCTGGCTATCAGGATTTGGCACTGGCAGAACTGCTGCACCACAAAGTGTTCCTCAGTTTAGTGAGGTTGAAGCTGCAAGCCCAAAGCTCCCTGTTAAGGAAGATATGAAATTACTTTGGGAAAGCCTCCTCTAAGCTTCAGGAGTATGGCTCTGACCTAACCTGTGCCAAAAGGCAGAGAAGTTTGTTTGGACAGGCAATTAAATGAAAGGCATTTTTCACTTGTATGCATTCAGGAAAATCACATCAGTGGTTTTAAAAGCTTAAAAATTGTAGTACCTTTATTTCAGCTTTTCAATAGGTAACATATTCTGATGTAGTCAGTAAAGAATGTAGATATTAAATGCAAACATATAGGATGTAAAGGAGAATGGTTCAAATCCACTCTGAATGTGAAGTTTAATCTCTCTCTATATATATATATAAATACACATACATACATATATATTTACACACACACACACACATATATATATATATGTATATATAAAATTTCTTCTGTGTTCTGGCAAAGAGTTTAATCTTTGTCTCCAAGATTGTTTATTCCAAGTAACTGGAAGTTTAAGGTTAAACAGACCTCACAGCTCAAATAACCTTTGAACTAAAGTATGTAGATTTATTCCTTAAAAAAATTAGGAAGTTTGACATTTATTCAAATAATTGATACAATGAAAGATAAACTCACTTTAGCTAATCTAGCTGTTCTCTTTGCTTTGCTAGTTGTTCCTCTCTTTCAGTGAGGAAATATTTGGAATACTGCATTTTCTTCTATATATCAAGTGAGAGAGAAGTCACTTGTTTCTGGGCTCCAAGGACAGCTCCTTTTCAAATTGAAACACGTAGTTTAAAGAAATTGAGTAGTAGTTCCTTGAGTAGTCTGTCTTCCAGAACCTTATCTTCTATTGCAGACACTTAATTGAAAACTAGTAACAAAAGCAATTTTTCACTCCCAGCTCCCATAGTCTTTGTCTAACCTCCTATCAAGAAAGCAGCTGTCAATCGCTCTAACATTCCTCAAGATTCAGATCAGCATTCAGATGAATACTTTCAGTCCATATGTGAGTCCAAACCTTGCACCTAGTTTATTTCATGTTTGTACTGGTGGCATGTAACTGATCACATATGAATTATTCAGATGGGTATTTTCTCAGTGGATCAGATGACTATTCATTTTCCTCCTATTTACAAAGTTAAATGTAAGTTATGACATATTTTAGCACAGAAGGAACACTGAAAATTCTTTTAAGACTGCAAAGAATAGCTACAGCTTTGCTCTAGCAGCAGGAAATGGAGGACAGGACAAGGCAGAATGTGGAAGCAAACCACATGCTGCCATATTTACTGAAAATGTGTAAATACTTTAAAGTTTGGGTATTTTGGGTTGCTTATTTTCACCTAGTCATTGCCAGCCAGCATCACATTGCTCAAGAAAATCTCAACTAATTTTGGAGTTAAAGAACTAAACCAATTTTAGCAAAAATTAAATTCATGTCCTCTCCTAAAACTCAGTCAACCAGGAGTCTCCTACTCAAAAGACAATGGTTCAAAGAGGTGTTTAGATCCCAAAACAATAGATACAGAAAACAAAATCGGGAGGAAGTGCTTTGATAAATCTAGATAGGAGGTACAGAGTTAGGCACAGCAGAAGTGGGTGCTTTGCTGGGTTTGCAGTCACTGGTCTCTCCTTTCTCCCACCTTCCACCTCCCGACTCTTTATGCCACCTGGCAAGGTATTTTCTCTTCTGGTTTTTGGTTGTTATTTTTTTTTTTTTAAGACATGCTGCAGAGATGCCCAGAACATAAACATTTTGGCCAACACACAAATATATTCATTGGGAACTTGGCTGTGACATCTCCTGAGAGCTGTCCCCACACTCCTCCTGCCCCATTCTGCCCAGCCCTTCTGCAAGCTGAGGATCTCCATAGAACAATCTGATGAGGAGAGTAATGGGCAGTGGTGGTGTCACTCTGTATTCTTGCCTTAGCACATCTGAAACACAAAGGCCAGCTGGGGAGCCCAGACCTTTGGAAAAGCAGGAAACCAGTAAAGCACGACTGCAGGACTAGACAGTTATTTCTAAATCATATATTTAATTTACTTAATCAAACTCTTATTTGTGTCCAAAAATGTTCAAAATGAACAAAACAAAAACAACCCAAAGCCTGGAAATAAAACTTCTTTGTCAGAGGGCACAATTTTGATGTTTCTTCTCAAAAGATTAGCATTTAAACAGTGCACGCAGTACAAAAACTAAAACGAAATCATATCTTAGAAGTCTGTTTCAGCATGGTTTATTTTCTAGCCCTTCTAGTTACTACTGCTTGCACTTCAGTTATTTACCTTGTGTCACAAATCAGATAATCACAGTATTTTGTAAGAATAAAAATGAGTCTAAGGTCCCACCTAAGCCACACAGGTGATGTCACTGTATGTGCTAATCTCACGTTGTCATCTACCATCCATCTCATAATTCAATTATCAAGCATATTACTTTGTCAGCTACACTTGTGCAACACGTATGGAAACAGATTATGTATGAGATTCAAGAGCTGGAGTTCAGAAAATGAGTGGGGGGCTTTGAGGTAGTGAACGGGAAGGGATGCAGCAGGAGCAAGGCTGAGGATAAATGGGGGAGAGGAAGGCAGGGTGCCTGAGTGTCTGTGTTCCAGGAAAACTTTAGAGGTTTCTCTGTGTCAGGTAAGTCAGGCAAGTCAGGCAAAGATTTCTGCCAAGGGTGTGCAAGCCAGCCGCTACAAGAAAGACAAGTGCTCATAATGTTATATCATATTTAACAACTATGAAAATCTTATTAGAAAAAGTTTTAATTAATGCACTCTTTTCTTTGATTTGGAATTTCAAAAATAGAGAGATTCTTTACATGTCCAGGGAAATATATATACATTGCATTTGTTTAAAACTAGTTTATTCTTCCCTTCTCTATCCTTTCTTCTTTTTGAATAATGAGAGCAGTTGGGTTTTTTTATATATTAACATTTATAAGAAATTCTACATGCTATAGCACAATTTTGTGATAAATATTCAATTACTCTATTGTGGAATAGTAGGACACGAGATCCTACCCAAAGAAGTAGATACAAACTAAGAAAGAAGGATGAATACTTCACATGAGATTTGTGAGTGAAGTAGAGCAGAAATTGTGGGAATCACAATAATTTGAGTTGTTTGAAAGTCCCAAATTATTTAAAGAATAAGGTATCATAACGCTTTGCCTCAATAGAGTGATTTACATCACCACAGCACTGGACAGAATGAATAACACTAGCTATGTATCTGGATGTCTCATGCCTCTAATTGTTCTGCTTTCCATTGCTACGGAGAAGACAGGAAAATTAGCATCAGTGACTCCTGAATATTGTGTTGGTCAACTCCAGCTCCTAAAGTTAATACAAACTAGACATCACTTAACTCTGCTCCCCACAGGGACTAGACATCCAGTCTTTCTGCGCTGCAGACATCTGAGAGGTGCTAAGTGACTTGCCAGAAAGCAGTGAGTTTTCTCACTGCTCAGCATTAAAGTCCTGGAGTTGCATACTCCCAGTCCAATATCAATATCTGAGCTCTATTATTTCTTATGGAAACTCTGAAATGACAAAAACTTGAACACAATAAATCAGCAACAAATCAGGGTACATTTACATGTTCTAGAAGCCTGGTATCCAAAAACTTCCAGTCCATCCAAAAAGCTTCCAGTCCATCCAAAATTGTAATGATTAGTGTTTTACATTCAGTGATTAAAGCTGATGTGAATCCTCTATCAACAAAAGATTTTTTAGCACTTTTGTTACTCTGTACAGTAGAAGAAAAAAAACGCAAAAAAACCCCAGGCATGTGGCTCAGTTACCACAAGAAGCAAAAGGGCTTCATTTTTTCAAACAGTGTAATAATCAGATGTAAGTAAATTATTGCTCCCATCAGTGCCAAGGCAAGAATGAGTTTAGTGGTATCTTTGTTATGCTTGGTATTGTTTGTGCAGGTAATCCATCTATTGGCTCACAGTCTTGCAGGCAGGGGTGATCCAACCCATTCAGAGATCCAAGGCAGCCTTGGCACAAGTGTGTCTATGAATGGGTCTACTTATCCTCTGACTTTTTTACATCAGTAGAATGATACAATTCCTCAGAACTTTATGGGAAGTAGCTTGTAAAAGCTGATGGTTTGAAAGTATGCAGTCAGCTTTAGAAATCTAGAATCAAGGTGCTTTGCTGAGGAAACCTAGCACTCTGAGTAAGAAAGTTTCTTAGCACATGAAACTCAGTAGATACCTGTTTAGGTTGAAATTATTTCACTGTTCCTGACATAGGTTTCAGTGCCTAACAAAACACTTCGTTACAGTAGAGAGGTGTTTTCTTAGCCACAAAGATGTTTGTTGGTTCACCTGAGATATCAATCCATCTATTAGATGCTTATTCACAGGATTTGAACAGTCAAAGCCTAGATTTTCTGCCAGTACCTCTGCAGCTGTACCTCTCCAGGATCATAAAACCTGGTTGAAGTGGAAAGGGGGAAAGGGGGAGATATATGTGAATAGAATCAGGCTTTTATTTGCTCAAACCTAACCTCATGCTGACTGCTGATAATGTTTTCACCTTTGGTAAGCTTGTACAGTTCTAAACATGTAAAATTTACAGAAGAATTTATATGCAATTTGACATCATTAAGACATTGCAAATCAGTACCTATTGTTTTCCTTTCAATAAATACATACAAATGGATTACTGTCCTACAGAATTTAAAGTGTGTTGGGACATTTGATCTTTTTCCTTAACCTGATAAGTACTGTGTGTAGTTTTTGTGCATTTTCATATAACGTGTCTTTGAACCAAAAAGAGGTGATTTTAGAGTAATACAGCTGTTAAGCAGTGTACTGCTGCAATGATAGCAGCAATGCACTCCACAGATTTAATTATTGTGCCAACACAGTTAAGTCTTGACATTTTCAATAAGGAGGAAGAATGCAAGCAGAATTTCTGGTGGAGCACTGCATGATTCTAACACTGTGTCTTGGGTTATGGAATCAAAAAGATTGTATTCTATTTTCATCTGTTGAAAGCAGTTGAGAAGCTGTGTGGTTTTGTTTTTTGTAACTCCAGGGGGATTGGGGAATGAATACTTTTTTGACTGACCCAACTGTTAAAACCAGGTAGGGCAATGTTTCTTGGGGTGGGGGAGTGAATGCCCTTTACTGACCCAATTGTTAAAACCAGGTTGGGCAGTATTTCTTAACTATCTTCTGCTGATGGACCATTAAGGCTCATATCATCCCATTGTGAGACGCTTCACCCAGTGGGGGGAGGTGGGGGGAGCTGACCGTTCCCACCTGCATAAACTGGGACTCAGGAAAATGAGGGGGGCTCGCTCCCTACGGGAGTTTCCTGTCCCCGGACCCTGCGGTGCCCAGCTGAAGCCGCTTCGTGTGCTTTCGGTGCCGCTTTCTCTCCACCGCTGCCCTTGCTGCTCCACGGCATCTGGCNTCAGCCTCCCTAACTGTCAGGCTGACTCTATCGGGATCCCTAGGACTTTCTTTTGTCTGGTTGTTTGGGTGTACTGTTGGGTTTTCTTAGTGTTCTTAGTAAAGAATAGTTGTTCCTTTTCCCAAATCTTTTGCCTGAAGTCCTTTAAATTGAAAGAATTTGGTATTTTGGAAGGAGGGGGTAGACAGTCTCCATTCCGAGGGAGACTCCAGCTTTCCCTAACCGACACCTGTCTTCCCAAACCGAGACACACTGAAAGCATCTGAAATAACCTGAAATCTAAAGACACATAGTGTAGAAACAAGAATGAGATTGAACACTACAATTCAGTTTCAGAGGTGTTGACTTTACAACCAGGGCCCGCAGAAATATCTCTGTAGACGCATGTACCACAGCTATTTGGACAGTGCTCTGGTGTCTAGCCAGGTGGTCAGGTTTTTCAAGTTGGTGTCAAGGGCTTATCCTGAGACAAAAACTCGTCTTATCTCTGAGGTTCCACTCTGTTCTCTATTCAACATATTCTGAGGGCAAGATGGCTGCTGTGTTCAGTCCAGTGCCATGTGTCTCCTCTGAATAGAAAGAAGTGAAGTCAAGAAGAAGGAGGAGGCAGCAACCGGAAACCGGAAACTGAATCAGTCATACCAGTTTGGTCAATACTGAAAGGAAGAGAGAACTTGTAAGTAATTCCAAGCTCCATTATTACAGGTTGCCATAGTAATTCCCCTTTCCCTCAGGCCTGACTGACTAAATTCAAACTAGGACACTGGAATTTTTCTATATTTTGGTTACTGCTTTTGACTTATTTTTGATGGGCACTACTGATAAGATCTTCCTCTGTTTTCTTTTCACCTTCCCACCAGGTGCTTGTACACATTATTACATGTATTATTTTACATGTATCTCCCACAATACTTCAGAAAACCTTTATCAAAAAGAAATATTCAGCACTTTTGTAAGTATGCTCAGTGAAGAAACATTTGTGAAAACAGATGTTTTTTATCATCCTGTTTCTGGCAAAGTCTTTCAAATTGGGGATTTTATCTCATGCACTAGTCTAACAGTGTTATACACATGTTAGAATACCCATGTGTATTGTTTTACGGGGGTATAGCCAGCTGCCAGTTCATACAGTGTTTGAAATAAGTAAAAAGTTCTTTTTGATAAGAATGATGAGGAACATCCTGTGGCAATCCATCTGACTTCATTCCATCATCAGGATGTTTCCAACCCCAGAGCTAGGTGCAAATTAAAATCTCATGCAATTATACGGTGAAAACAAGGATGGTCCAGGATGCACAGTTCTGACAGAGGATTTATTTTTAATAAAGAGATTTAGGTTTTTTTACCTCATTTTTTTTTTATCTTTTAAATTCACTTTGTTATTTTTCCTCCCCACAAAAAGAAAAAAGAATGTAAGGAAAGACTTCCCTTCCTTTCTGTGTCTCCCTAGCTTTCTGTCTTTTGTCTTCCATAGAGAAGTATACAGGAGTATACAGAGAACAACAGTGAATATAGGTCTAATATCACAGGTAACTACTTAACACTTTTCATGACCAGAGTAAAGATTAGTTACCGCTAAGCTTACAGTTGTTTTCTTATCCAGATCTTCAGAGTATAAAATTCTGGAGAACTACAGTTCATTTCTGTATTTACTAAAAAGGTTTCTGGTAGCACTAAGGCTGATAACTGGTCCTGTACAAATTATCACACATAACTTTCCATGATGATGTACAGTGAGTCATCATATTAAAAGACTATAGGCTTGATGTGTAGCTACTGTTTTAAATATTTAGAATCATAGAAACATCATGGCTGGAAAGAATCTCCAGGATAATCAAGGCCAGCCATCATCCCAACATCTCCCTAACCTGTAGATCATGGCCTCAGTTATTCTGTCTATTAATTTTTAAATGCATCCACAGATGGTGAATCCACCATCTCCCCCAGCAGTTTGACTTGACTTAACCAGACCCAACTGTGTCAGGAACAGACTGTTTCCAGGACCCACAGCATTTCTCTGTTCTTTCTTTAGTCTGTAACTATTAGTGTTCTGCCCCTAAAAATTTTGATTCTCATATTTTTTAATGCTTTGATCTTACTGTCTGAATTCGTTAAAATATAAAAGGGAAATGTATGGCCTGGATCTGAGGTTTAAGAAGACAAGAGCAAGGCTCTACAGTTTGGTGACAATAACTCCATACAGCACTACAACCTGGGGGAGTGGCTGGAGAACAGAGACCTGGTAGAGAGGGACTTGGGAGTACTGGTTGACAATTGGCTGAACAAGAGCAAGCTTTGTACACAGGTGGCCAGGAAGGACAATGGCATCCTGGTTTGTATCAGGAATACTGTGGCTAGCAGGACTAGGGACGTAATTCTCGCCCTGTATTTGGCAGTAGTGAGCAGTGAGTCCTGTGTGCAGTTCCAGGCCCCTCACATCCTGAAAGAGACTGAGGTGCTGGAGTGGGCCCAGAGGAGAGCCATGAGGCTGGTGAAGTGACTGAAAGAACTCCATGATGTTCTACAAAGAGTCTTCATTTTAGATATTCGTATAATTTCCAATAAATTAATTCCCAGTGATGCTCTTGACATTTGCAGTAGGAAATGCTGGGCTCTGGGAGAGGTGTCCCACTATTTTCACAGACATCCCAGTTGAGGCTCCGGCTTGTGCTGGAAAACTCTGCCTGCAGCAAGCAATGCCAAGGGCTGCATTAGGCTTGCTCAGGGGGTGTCATGCCATCCTTGCTCAGGTATTCGAATGCTCAAAGTGCTGCAACATGTGGAAAGATTTCTCGGCACTGTGGTGCTGCAGAGAGCACATCCTGCTCTGCTGGAGAGCTGCTCCAGCCCTCTGAAGGTGTTTGTAGCCTTGCCTGGCCCCACTGAGCAGCTCCTCTGTCTTCCCACTGCTGGGGACTCTAGAGCTGGACTCATGAGTCATGACAGTCTCATGAGAGCAGAGGAGCAGAATCCCCTCCCTCAACCTGCTGCCCATGCTGCTTTGGATAATGCTCAGAGTTGTGGCAACTGGCAATTCTTGACAACATCGATGAAGTGAACCTCGATCTCCAGCAGGACAGTGGGACCCTGAACTCCACCGTGTCACGGTCACTGCAACCTAGATTTTCCTCAGCTTTCATTGCTTCAACCAGACCCTCCTTGTTGGTAAGTACAAGAACCAGTAGTGCTCCTCTTGTAATGGGCTCCTCCACCATGTGCATCAGGAAATTGTCACCACTGCACTGGAGGAACCTCTTGGACTGTGGATGGCTGGCTGAGTAGGTCTTCCAGCAAATATCAGAGTAGTTCAAATCCCCTATGAGAACCAGGGCCTGTAGCTGCGAGGTTGCTGTCAGCTGCCTGCAGAAGACTTCATCAACTTTGTCATTCTGATCCGGTGGCCTGTAATAAACACGCATGACAGTGTCACCCATGCCAGACCACCCCTTGATCTGCATCCACAAAATCTCAACTCCCTCTTCATCCGCCCCTGTACAGAACTCAATACATTCCAGTTGCTCTCTCACATGAAGAGGAACTCCACCACGTCGCCTTGCTGATCTGTCCTTCCTGAAAAGGACATAGCCGTCCATGACCACATTCCAGTCATGTGAGCTGTCTTCCAGCTCTCTGTAATTATCAGCAGACCATAATCACCTGAGTGGACACACACTTCTAACTCGTGCTGCTTATTCTCCATGCTGCGTGCATTGGTGTACCTCTCTCATGTGTATTATGTAAGATCTGATGTCTTCTAGAACTAGCTGTTATCAAAGAACCCAAAGTCCTGCCAGTAGCACCAGTCTCATAGCCAGGTATTAATGGACTGAGTCTCTGTATTCCAGCCTGTGACCTCACCCCAAAGTGGAAGTAATGATGAAAACACAATTT
>VZRI01010044.1:25030-49096 GCA_013397515.1 Upupa epops
GCTAGCAGGACTAGGGACGTAATTCTCGCCCTGTATTTGGCAGTAGTGAGCAGTGAGTCCTGTGTGCAGTTCCAGGCCCCTCACATCCTGAAAGAGACTGAGGTGCTGGAGTGGGCCCAGAGGAGAGCCATGAGGCTGGTGAAGTGACTGAAAGAACTCCATGATGTTCTACAAAGAGTCTTCATTTTAGATATTCGTATAATTTCCAATAAATTAATTCCCAGTGATGCTCTTGACATTTGCAGTAGGAAATGCTGGGCTCTGGGAGAGGTGTCCCACTATTTTCACAGACATCCCAGTTGAGGCTCCGGCTTGTGCTGGAAAACTCTGCCTGCAGCAAGCAATGCCAAGGGCTGCATTAGGCTTGCTCAGGGGGTGTCATGCCATCCTTGCTCAGGTATTCGAATGCTCAAAGTGCTGCAACATGTGGAAAGATTTCTCGGCACTGTGGTGCTGCAGAGAGCACATCCTGCTCTGCTGGAGAGCTGCTCCAGCCCTCTGAAGGTGTTTGTAGCCTTGCCTGGCCCCACTGAGCAGCTCCTCTGTCTTCCCACTGCTGGGGACTCTAGAGCTGGACTCATGAGTCATGACAGTCTCATGAGAGCAGAGGAGCAGAATCCCCTCCCTCAACCTGCTGCCCATGCTGCTTTGGATAATGCTCAGAGTTGTGGCAACTGGCAATTCTTGACAACATCGATGAAGTGAACCTCGATCTCCAGCAGGACAGTGGGACCCTGAACTCCACCGTGTCACGGTCACTGCAACCTAGATTTTCCTCAGCTTTCATTGCTTCAACCAGACCCTCCTTGTTGGTAAGTACAAGAACCAGTAGTGCTCCTCTTGTAATGGGCTCCTCCACCATGTGCATCAGGAAATTGTCACCACTGCACTGGAGGAACCTCTTGGACTGTGGATGGCTGGCTGAGTAGGTCTTCCAGCAAATATCAGAGTAGTTCAAATCCCCTATGAGAACCAGGGCCTGTAGCTGCGAGGTTGCTGTCAGCTGCCTGCAGAAGACTTCATCAACTTTGTCATTCTGATCCGGTGGCCTGTAATAAACACGCATGACAGTGTCACCCATGCCAGACCACCCCTTGATCTGCATCCACAAAATCTCAACTCCCTCTTCATCCGCCCCTGTACAGAACTCAATACATTCCAGTTGCTCTCTCACATGAAGAGGAACTCCACCACGTCGCCTTGCTGATCTGTCCTTCCTGAAAAGGACATAGCCGTCCATGACCACATTCCAGTCATGTGAGCTGTCTTCCAGCTCTCTGTAATTATCAGCAGACCATAATCACCTGAGTGGACACACACTTCTAACTCGTGCTGCTTATTCTCCATGCTGCGTGCATTGGTGTACCTCTCTCATGTGTATTATGTAAGATCTGATGTCTTCTAGAACTAGCTGTTATCAAAGAACCCAAAGTCCTGCCAGTAGCACCAGTCTCATAGCCAGGTATTAATGGACTGAGTCTCTGTATTCCAGCCTGTGACCTCACCCCAAAGTGGAAGTAATGATGAAAACACAATTTGTGCCCCAGCCTCTTTTATCTAATGTGCTAAGACCTTGTAGTCTTTCTTCATTCCTTTCAGGCTACAGAATATAGGTTCTTCCCACCTGCCTGGAAGAACAGCAGTAATAGTCATCTGATCTCATCAGGTTAGGGAGCATCCTAGTGATATCCCTGATCTGGGCTCCAGGTAGACTGCAGTATTCCCTGTGATGAGGGTCAGCTCTGCATATCGGGCCCTCAGTCTCTTTAAGGAGCGAGTCTCCAGTAACTAGGACCTTTCTCTTCTTTGTGGAGGAGCCTGTCACATTACTAGGAGATTTTCTGGATTTCTGCCACCTTGCTATTGCCTCCTGTATGGATTCTCTGTCCTCTATATCCTTATTGGACTAGCTGTCTTGCCAGTGGTGGGTGTGGTGCTCACCTTCTGCCACTACCCTTCACTAGGCTCCACTCATCCCTTCTACTTGGCTTCTGTTCTCCATATGAAAGGTGCAGGGTACTTGGGTCCCTTGTTTCTAGCTCTTACGTGGCTGTTGTGCAGACTGGCTCCATCGGTCTACCTCTATTTTAGCTTCTCCAATTCTCCTGAGCCTTTCTACTTCTGCTTGTAGCTTTCCAACTCATCTTGCAGCTGTGCCGCTCGGTTAAGCAGATAATCTACCTGCTCGCACGGTACACAGCCAGGAAAAGTCGAGAGCGCGTTAACAGTCCTGGCAGCCTGACACGTGCACAGCGTCATCTTGTTGGGGGACTTCTGAACTCTCACTTTCATATGCAGCAGTGGTGACCGCAGCCTGGTCTTCCTCTACTGCCGCGTTCTTTTCACGGCTTTTGTTCGGGTTTTTTTGTTTGTTTGGCGTTGCCCGCCAGCACTCAGACTTCCGGACTCAGATCTGCCGCTGCGGCGGGCGGTCTGAGCGCGACTTCCAGTTTCGCCGCCCTTGAAGAGGTCGGGGTCTGCGCATGCCCGGCTAATAGTACACAACCCTCAGCGGCAGTCTCTCGGCTGCCTCGAGCGGTCCCGTTCAGGGCAGCCCCAGATCACCCAGAAACGTACACTGTGCAGCAGTATCATTCAAACTACTTAAATATCAGAAGTGTTTTACAAGCCTAAATTTCAAGGTATTATGTTTAATACCAGATTTCAATGATTTCTGGAAAATTCTGAAGTTTTGCTGTGTGGCAGAAATCACAAATTAAAATCTCAAACGCTTTTCCAACATTAACTCTCTAGCCTCAGAGTAATCTTTGTATTATCAGCTGGTGTGAAGTGATTTTAATTCTGCCATCCTAGGACTTTGTGCCTGCTTTGCATATGTGTAACTGACCGCACTGAAATGCAGTAGTGAAAAATCACATCTGTTGAACTCTGCAGTATGTCCATAATAGCAGAAGAAAAAAAAGTAAATAACGAAGCCTATAATTAAAGAGTTGAGTCACATTTTGGAATGTCAGTGTGAAGTAGAACGAATTTCACAGCCTTGACAGGTACATATACATACAATGGCAGATGTAGTCAACCAAATTCAACAATTCATTATGAATTATGAACAATTTGTTATGAATTCACCTTTTCCCCACGATTTCAAAAACCAGTTGAAGGAAACTGCATATTCCATCTCTATTAAACTGTTAAATGGAAAAAAATATTAAAATAGGAAAAAAAATGTTTAATGAAGAACGCTGCCTTAAATTACTATGAAATTACTTAAGGTTCACAGCCATTTAAGTTGCACTAATTTTTTTTCCATCCTTTTCTGATCTAAATATGCTGTCTGAAATCTGATGCAGCAATAAGACATTCCAGGTTAAAACAACAACAAAACTAAACCTGAGGAATATGTAGCCATTTTCATTTGTTGCAAATGTTATGCTGTTATGCTCTTATTTCATCGGTGATAAAAGTGTTGTCTGGTCAACGGAGGGACAAGCACCAATGGTTTAATATTTTTCAGGGCTACCTTCTTCTTTGATCAAACTAGAAATTAAACAATGTAGTTTCACAAATCTTTTAAAATTAAATAATTAAATGCAAAGGATTCATAGCCTGCAGGATGTAATACGCTCTATGCTTACTGTGTAAAAAAAGGAACTTTTTTGAAAGTCATAAGGTAGATTAGATTAAAGCATCCAACATGCACCATTCCTTGGAATGATCATGAAGCCATTTTTCTATGATATTTTGTTTTCAGCCTCTGCCTTACCAGAAGATTCTGCATGCATGTTTACCTTTCATTGGATTCAATGAGTTTTCTGGGCAGCTATTTCCTAAGACTTGTCCTGATTCTTCTCCTGAGAGGGGGCAGTGCTGTTTCTGCAGTTTCTCTACTGTTTGTCCAGTGGAGGCAAACCAGTATGCACCAGCCACAAGACTGGCACAGTTGGTCTAAGTCAAGACCAATCTTCTTGATGTATACATTGCCATTTTGTAGTCCGCTATCCAAACATAGGTCAAGATACCTACACATAAGATAGTCATAAAGACAACACTCTGCAGTCATCACCAGTATCTGGATTCCAGGAGGGCCTGAGGAAGAGAAGGTTTTATTATTATACTCTACCAGTTTCAAAAATAGAAGGCTTCCCTTGATGCTGTTTTCAGTCTGTCTCTTTCTCAAAGCAATCACTTTTGAGCAAAACAAAACCAAACCCAGAAGAGAGCCCAGAAAAAAAAGAAGCAACATTATCTCATCTAGTTTTGAGTCAAATTCTCCAGAATCCTCAGGGAGCAGAAGAACAAAAAAGGCCATGCTCAGAATGTTCCTGTTCCTGAGCTGGACTAAAACAAATACACTGAAGCAATTAAAAACACATTCAAAACAAATACAAATGCAAACCTACCTCCTGAAAACCACGATGCTGACTGGGACTATGAGGCAGCCAGCAAAAACAGGGCAAGATACACTTTCAAATGCACAGGCTGTACCTCTCAGCACAGATGACATAAATAGATGCCTACAAATGCAGTTCTGCTTTTGACAGGTACTATGTTAATAAAAATGCCTAGTAATTTCAGAGAGCAGATCCCCTTTTGAACCTGAGTGTTGCAGCAGTCTGCAGTGTTCTAACTGAATCATCAAAGAAAGACCACACAGCACAGAATGTTTATGAGCTGTGGTCTGCATCCCACACAGAGGTCTACTAGTTACCTCCTCAGATTCAGAGCATTTAAGTACAAAGCATTCTGGTAGCGTAATGAGTGTGTTTAAGTTGACAATAAAGAGAGCATGTGGACACATTACAGCTACAATCATGTGGCACTGGGACAGAGGATACATGTGCTGTATTGGTGAGCAGGGGAAGAACTACACTAAACTAGTGTGGTGACTTCTAAAAAGGCAACTTAAGTGACTCCCTTGTCAAGTCTGGGACTGCTCCAAAAACATTTTTCTTTATTCACTGAAAGATGACCAAGCATATTAACTGTCTAACATGTAATAGGCTTGCAGCTGGCATGTTCAGTTCTAAGTCACCTATGTTTAGTGCATCATCTGAGCTTTGAGGATACTGGCAGGTCATATTGATAACTGGAGTGAAATTTCAGTGGAGCTGAAAAAAGAATTTTTTACTTACTAGCTGATACGTGTGCTGCCATTCAGCAGGACCTAGACAGGCTAGAGAGTTGGGCAGGATGGAATTTAATGAATCTGGACAAGAACAATGCCAGGTACCAGTATAGGTTGGGGACTGAGCTGCTGGAGAGCAACATAGGAGAATGGGACCTGGTGAACAGCAGGATGACCATGAGCCAGCAATGTGCCCTTGTAGCCAAGAAGGCCAATGACATCCTGGGGTGGATTAAGAAAGAGTGTGGTTAGTAGATTGAGAGAGGTTCTACTCTGTCTTGGTGAGACTGCATCTGGAATATTATGTCTTATTACAGGCCTGTCAGTTCAAGGTCACAGAACCGCTTGACAGAGTCCAGTGCGGAATTACACAGATGTTTAAGGGAGTGGAGCTCCAATGCAGAGTCACATAAATGATTAAGGGAGTGGAGCATCTCCCTTATGCTGAGGGAGCTGGGTCTCTTTAGCTTGGAAAAAGGGAGACTGAAGGGTGACCTCATTAATGTCTATAAATGTGTAAAGGGTGAGTGTCAGGAAGTACTCAAGCTCTTTTCAGTGGCATCTAATGATAGGACAAGGGGCAGTGGGTGTAAGCTGGAACATAGGAGGTTCCATGTGAATATGAGAAGAAACTTCTTCCTGGTGAGGGTGACCAAGTACTGGAAGAGACTGCCAAGGGAGGTTATGGACTCTTTTTCTCTGGAGATGTTTAACACCCTCCTGGACATGTTCCTGTGTGACTGGAACTAGGGGATCCTGCTGTGGCAGGGGGATTGGACTAGATGATCTTTCAAGGTCTCTTCCAAACCCTAACATTCTGTGATTCTGTGACATGAAGAAGAGGAATGGCTTTGGTGATGACAGTTCAGTCTCCACAGACATAGCAGTTCCAGTAAATCTTTAAGTAACTTCCCTTCTATTAGTTAATCTGCTTTCATTTGATTTTAATACCCATAAGTTGTGTTTAAGAACTGCATTGCCTTCCTCAGAATCATAGTATGTATGAAAACACAGAAAATGGACTGCAACAGTCCTCCTGACCCACATCCTGAATATGACATGTTTATGGAAAAACAATTAACAAGAAGCAACAAACTTGATTTCTTTAATCATTGAAGTGATGAAAGCTTCCATGATGTGTGCTTGTCTTTCTGGAAGCACTGAGTACTGCCAGTAATCCTTTGCATTCCTTAGAGAATGCTCATTCATTTACTACTGTTGAGCATAATTATGTCGTCTGTAAGAATGCTTGTCATGGACTACACGTACCTTTGAGGTCATTGAACAATTTATCCAGAGCATAGAAGGATAAGAAAAGACCACTTACAACTTGTGCTACAACAATTTTAAAGATTACTTTGAGCTTACTTTCTGCTGCTTTTGTACAGGTCCCATTTCCTGCATGGAAACAGGTCAAAGCTAACCACTCTTTAGGGATGCTGCAGTCCCTATGTCTAATTATTTTTAAAAAAACAGTGCATTAAAAAGCCAGTGATTTGAAATGTGAATCTTAATTCTGCTGCTTAGACCAAAACTATCCATTGGTAATGGGCATCTGTCACCTACTTTCCACATAGAAGTCCACGACTTCTATCATGTGCTTTAATCTGTAGCAGCCCACATGTAATATACTTGTTTTACATCTCCTGACACTACTAAGGAAAACCTCTCCTATGTCATGTGTGCACACAAAAACACACACATGTGCAAGCACTCATACATATAGAAAACAGTATTTGTACTTCTAACTGCACGCAACTAAATAATGACTAAATTTTGAGAGTCATCTTAATGCAAGAATGAGAAAAATGCATAGTTCATCCTTTTTTCTCTGAAAGAAGTGGAAAAGATGCCTATGGTCTCAGAAGACCCTAGGAGATGCTATCTATTTGGAAAGGAGGTTAGCAAAGATGTGAAAACTGCAGCTAGCATACTGGAAAACTCTATGTGGCAGCTAGCCTTGCTGGCTGTCTTGGAGACGTAGTTTACAACAGCCTCCTCACATGGGTGGTACAATTACTTCACCATCAGCAAATCAGAAATTGTTTGGATTGCATTCCAGTACCTCTGTAAGAGGAGAGACTGGTCACGCTGACATCAGAGGAGCACCTGGTTTGTGCTGGTGCAACAAAACCAGAACTTGTCTCTGCTTCTTGCCTGAGGCAGAATTTTGATGCTGTTGCTCATCTTGTACCACAAATGGTGCTATCCAATTTTTTTGGGGTGGCTACTTTGCACCTGTTCCACCTATCTGAGGGATATGCAGACAGTAATCTACCCAGACGTGATGTATGGTGAACAATTCCAATGTTGAAAACAAAGCCACATATTCAGGATGCCTTGCAATGAATATCCAAGGTGGAGCTGTATGTTCTCCTACTTGTGTTAGCTGCAGAATGTTCTTTCAGTGTTTCGTAGGCTGAATCTACCACAGTGTCCTGCCATCAACCCATCAAGCAGGCACCAGTGCTGGTGTGAAAAAGTGTTATTACAGAAATTTTCCTGCCCAGTGCTTTGGCCTAAGAATAGGAACCCAGGGCAAAATTCCTTTAGAATTCTGATTCCAAATTTTCAGGTGTCATGACAGGCTTCACACAGAGAACTGGAGCTATGGATTTTATTTTTTCCTGGATGCAGACAGGGATGTGTTCCTAAGAATATGGCCCTCCCTAAGAAAACCTGTGATGATGGTTCCATATTGAAATTAAGTTAAATTTGATTCTTTATAACTCTTGCAAATGCTTCCTGGGATGTCAGGATGGTGTAAATTTTGAAGACAACTGAGTCTTGCTTAGATGTTTGTGGCATGATATGTCTGTTGTGCAAGCAAATACATTATTTTAATAGCTGATACTAGTTAACCGGTAATAGCTAATGCTAATACTTTGAGTATTAAAGAAAGAAGAAAACTGATTTGTTGGAGTATATGACAGCCCTGCAGAGGGACTTGGACAGACTGGAGAGATGGGCAGACTCTAATAAGCTGTGTTTTAATAGGCCTAAGTGTAGTGTTGTGCACTTTGGTTATAACAAACCCAGGCAGAACTATAGGCTGGGAATGGAGTTCTTGGAGAGTATCCAGGTAGAAAGAGACTTGGGAGTATTGGTGGACAGTAAACTTAGCATGAGTCAGCAATGTGCCCAGGCAGCCAAGAGGGCTAATGGCGTCCTGGCCTGTATCAGGAATGGTGTGGCCAGCAGGGAGAGGGAGGTTATCCTCCCCCTGCATTCGGCACTGGTCATTGCATTCAGTTCTGGGCCCCTCAGTTTAGGAAGGATGTCGAGGTGCTGGAACGAGTCCAGAGAAGAGCAACTAGAATGGTAAAGGGCCTGGAAGGTGAGCCCTATGAGGAGAGGCTGATGGAGCTGGGTCTGTTTAGCCTGGAGAAGAGGAGGCTCAGGGGTGACCTTATTGCTGTCTATAGTTATCTAACAGGTGGTTATGGTCAGGCAGGGGGCAGTATTTTCTCCCTGGACACTGAAGAGAGGTCGAGGGGTCACAGTCTTAAGCTCCATCACGGGGGGTTTAGTCTTGACAGTAGGAAAAGATTTTTCATTGAAAGAGTGATCCAATTTTGGAACGAGCTGCCCACGGAGATGGTTGGGTCACCATCTCTGGAGGTGTTTCAGGTTAGGCTGGGTGAAGTGCTGAGTGGCATAATCTAGATGTCAGATGTTTAGGTTGACTTGGTTGGTTTTAGGTTGGACTGGATCTTTAAGGTCTTTTCCAGCCTCATCATTACTGTAATCCCTTAGAGGCTAATTTTCCCTTGAAAAGTCAATACCCACATAAAGATAACTATGACTCTCTTTAGATATGGCAATGAAAGTCTGCTTTTAAACACATATTCATCCTCTGCTGCTTGTTCTGTCATAGACACTTCTTTCCCACACTGAAATGCCATTTCATCTTCAAAGTAAGGTAATAAGAAATCTGTTATATGCAACTATCCTGAATTCTTGTAGTCTGCTACTTGTCTTTCATATGAGTATTACAGAAAACAATGAAATTGTACAGATTAATTTGATTGACCCAACAGCACCTTCTTATGTTAAAACCATCACCCTGTACCCCTGTACCATTAACATAAATCAAGTTTTTCAAATTCCCATTTCAATTTGACATAAATCCTTCCCCCCATCTACTCACTTGCAAAATGTTTTAAAGTAATATTTTGCAAAAATGGAAAAGAGATGAGTTTCTTAGTGCAGCAACTGAAAATTGAGAGACGGTGTGTGTAGTCAATGAAAAAGCAAGCAAGGAAGAAGAGGAATTTGTGTCCAGGGAAACAAATTACAGCAAAGACAAGTGACAAGAGCATATTGTTCTTTGCATTCTTCTTTCACCTTTGCCAAGATCTAGGAGGACATATACACAATTTAAGCAACAGTAGGACGTGCAGCTTGGGAAGGACTTCTGTAATACCTAGTCCTGTAGTTTTCTACTGCCTTCGTCATTATGTTGCAGAATACAGACTACTGGAGCATATAGAAATTACAACAGCTTTGATCAACCCGTAATTTGCTGCATAGTAATAGCAATGCAACTGCATGGTAAGAAAGCTTTTTAGATTGCACTGATTTATTACTGAAGTCTGACATTTTCATTAATGTTTAGATCAGGAAAAAAAACATGTCACTGCTCCACAGAAAATAAACAAG
The DNA here is from genome assembly GCA_013397515.1 of Upupa epops. Lineage (NCBI taxonomy): Eukaryota > Metazoa > Chordata > Aves > Bucerotiformes > Upupidae > Upupa > Upupa epops. The sequence continues at coordinate 34,779 of VZRI01010044.1, forward strand.
AAGTGAAATTGCTGTTGCTGGGTAACTTCATTGCAAAGCTACCACCTAAGCTTTTGGTTCAGAAAATAAGTAATCAGATTAGTTGCTCTTTCTTGTTAATCTTAGGTTTGGGTTAAAAGTAATTAACTCTCCACACAGAACTGAAACACATACAGTAGGAAGCAATTTGTTGGGTAGACCTGCAGCTGTACACTGACCTACGTTCTCTTACTCTGTCTGAAAGATGCCAGTTTACACCCGTTACATTATCTAAGTTCCACACAGAAGGAAACCAAGGAGCTGCAGTTCAGCTATGTAGTCTGGTCCTGCTGCTGTTCCTCTGAGGTACTCTAGTAACATTTCCAATTCTGAAGACCTCAGAAGAAGTTTTACAAAATTGAATTGTCACAAAGATGAAAACAAGAAATTAATCCAGAATATGAAGAACAGCACCAAACATGTCCAAAGAAAAGCAATAGAAGTAATGAAGGATCTGGAAGATCTTATGAGGAACTCTGGTTGTTTAGTCTGAAGAAAAGGAGGCTGAGGGAAGAACTTACTGCTCTTTAAAACTGCCTGAGAGGAGGTTGTATAAAGGTGGGGGTTCATCTCTTCTCCCAAGTCACTAGTGACAGGGAAAGAGGAGATGGCCTCGAGTTGTGTCAGTGGAGGTTTAGATTGGACATCAGGAAAATTTCCTCATTGAAAGGGTCCATAAACATTTGAACTGGCTAACTGGGAAGGTGTTGGAGTCATCATCCTTAGAGGTGTTAAAAAACTTTGTAGATGTGGCACTTGGAAACCTAGGTTAGTCAGCATGGTGGTATTGGGTTGACAGCAGAACTAGATCATCTTGGAGGTCTCATCCGACCTCAATGATTCTGTGATTCTATCTGATATATATCTTGTTCTGTTTCCATATTGCCTGAGGATGCAATGAGAAATTTGAACCTTGATGTTTCATTAAATGATTAGCAGCAGCATCAACTTGTTGCACATGAGAATAAATGAAAACTGAGATTCCATGATGCTAAGATAAGAGGACAATTTTCTTGAGTGCCACAAGCAGTTATGCTGAACGGCATTTTTCATTAGGAAAGAGCATGTTATTGCACTGCACAACACAGAAACTCCATTGCTGGATAATTACTGACACTAGCACTTTTTGAGTACCACTGTGATGCCACATGGATTTAGAATTGCCTGCATTGGCAATTGTTTTCATGCTGGTAAGCATAGAGATCTCGCTGCCTTATCAGTAGAGGAAAATATGAAGCAAGTAGAGCCGTGGCAAGATACATTGCACATTGAGAAGCCAGTGCTGTACAAGCTGTCCTGAAGGAGCCTTTCCAACTGACATAAGATAAAGTAGCCCTGTAGCTATTCAAATTTGCATTGAGGGGTGGCTCTGTGCCAGGTGTTGGATCTGAAAGAGCCTGGACTCAACAAGTTCAGTATTGAGCCCATCAGGCTGAAGAGTAATGTTCAGGCAAAGAACTCTTAGAGCAAAGAAAAGGTGGTTATCCAAGTTTAACTCAGAATATTAGACCATAAAATAAGCTCTGTATATAATTTAGTATAAACAGAATACCTGTGAGATTATAAATCTTTTGCCTTGAAGTGCAGCATGTTGGCATGGAGAACAAATGCTATTATGGAAGAGTTATTTCATTGCACAACAATTGAAATAAATGTTGTGGAAGCAATTACACATTTCTATGTATGTTACTATTCCTTCTACTTTGATAAGATGCAGGCAAAATAGTTTCCATAACTTTAAAAATCCCTTTCTACTCATATTTTATGATAGCATAGCCCTGTAAAATAGAAAGTACAAAATGTTTCCCCACTGTAATCAATCTCTCTTACATGTAGTTTTTGCCAGAAATACACAGAAACACCTGGTTTGCGCTTCTGGGTTCTTTCACTCAGACAAAGATCTTGTCATTCTTTTCTGTCAGTTTAATATTTTATTTAAAATGCATACAGGTATACTCACACACAGATAGGTGCAAATATACTTACATACATAATATGCCTGGAATTCAGCATCAGTTTGGAACAAAAGGAAAAGAAAAAATTACGCGCTTTTTTGTTTACCTATTTGAGGGTTAACTACAAGAAACAAGATCTTGGGAAGAAAATTCTTGGATTTAGGAATTAAGCATCTGCATTTATTTCAGAAACTGCTTCATATATTAACTAATTTATTAATTCAACAGTGATTTTTGTAAATGTTATTCATTAACATTTTAACAGAATGTTGCTCAGGAATTATCTGAGAACCTGTTACTTTACGGCTAATTTAATTTAAAATATGTCTTAAATGATTCAATCATACTATAAATAGAACTAGACAACCTTCAAGATTTTTGGGGTTTTTTTTACAGAAAAGATTTGCATAAATATGTTTACTTTTTAAAATATTAAGATAGGTAGCAGTTTGCTTAGCAAAATCTATGTTGGGAGAAAAAATTAAAACATTCTTGCTTTCATCTCCATTCTTCATGCTGAAGAGATAATCATCTCCTGCCTAATTCTAATTACAGTGTTACCCACAGCTAGCGGCTGTAGGTTTCGTTTAATTCCTAATGCCAGAATAATCTCTCAAAAAAATTAGGTGCACCATGAGGACCTTATCTCCTTCTCCTTTCTGAGTCCACAAAAGTTAAAAAAAAGAAAAATTGCTATTATATTCTTTATTCCTACCTAAAAGTCAACTGAAAAGTTGGCACATAGAGGATTCTTATGACAGCAAAAATATCCTATGAGAGGAGATAAACCTTCATGGGATGCAGCCAAAGACAATTCTTCAGTTGGTATATGACTTCTCAGTTAACTGCTATTAAGCCCCATCTCTGCTTCTCAGATATATAGTATTTGACCTTCAGTAGCATATTTTCCAGCTTTGGGGCTCCCAGGAAGCCACATAAAATATTATTAATTATTATAGGACTGACTTTTCTTTTTAATTTTCCTCATAAGATAGTATGGTCAGCATTTTTATTTGAAGTAGAATTATTTTACATTATTCAGATACTTTTGTTGCCTCTATCACTGAGATCAAGATGGCGTTTTCATATAGGCAACAGCATTTTGAATCATCCAGAAGATTACAGTAAAATGAAACTAAATATATGCATAATATATGTATCTGGTAAACTTCTTGTTTTTTTCTATGAGACTGTCATTCAAACTAACTAAAATTTTAATAAATACATAAATAATTGGGAATTCTTTCAAAGATGAGAGTAATTTTGTATTTTTTCTGTAAGCTATTCATTTCACCCTTTTTAAAAAATCTCTTCCTCAGTTACTCCTGATGTTAACTGGTCACATGGTATTTCTGTTTCAATATGCAATGAAGGAAGACTTTAATAAAAAAAACAACAGGTAAATCCAAAACATTCCTAGAAAACAAGAGGAGGCCAAATGGAGTGTGAAACAAGATGCCTGAGCATTCCTATGGAAGCAGCATTTAACAAAACCACTGAAAACAACGAGTTTCCATTAAAAACTATTTTGATAGAAAAATGTGACTTTGCCAAGCTACTTTATTTGTTGAAAACCTCCAATAATAAATCTGCAGATCTATGTTCTTTTTAATAAGCTACACTGTGCAGTCAGATTTCACTCCCTTTGAGACAACATAGTTTGCCTTTGTAAGAGGGGAAATCATGGTTCATGATGGGATGTATGTACCATGATAAGACATACAGTTCAGCCAACAAAAGTAATTAGGAGGATGGAGTAATTCAGCCATAAATCCCATGATTAACTCATAAAACTATAAGTACTTGTCCATCAAAATAATCTCTTCCCAGAATATTATTTTGAAAACCATAATTTAAAAATTGAAATGTTTATTAAGAATCAACTGCTTTCTTACTAGTTCTTTAAAAATAAAAATTACATTTTTCCTTTTTGCTCAGAATATTTAAATATAGTGCCCAAATGAAAAAAGAGCATAAAGACAAAGGCCATCTTGATCAAAATTAATAAATAAATTCTTTCCTTAAGATGAAAACCTGCCAAAAACATTCTTTACCTAGTAAGCGTTTTGCTAAATTCCAGGAAAGAAAACATTAGATTTGGCAAATCTAGCCTCACTCTGTTCGAAGTTAAAACCCTCACAATAAAACACCTACAAACTAATGTATGTTATCATGAGATTATCAAAGAAAACAATAACATTAATCATCAACCTTCCACTCCTGAAATCTGCTTTTAGCTTCATCCTAAATGTTATTACTAGGAAATTGTACTTTTAGAGAATAAGACAGAAAGTGTGGAAAGGCAAAAGAGATAACACAATTAGTAACAGAAAGCTCTACAGCATTATTTCAATCCACCCAGTCATACTCTGCACTGCTCATATCTGCTACTGAACAGAAAATTCAGATATGATGAATGAAGATAAAATTCAGAAGATGATGAAGGAAGTAGAACACCTCCTTTATGAGGAAAGGCTGAGGGAGCTGGGTCTCTTTACCTTGGAAAAGAGGAGGCTGAGGGGTGACCTCATTAATGTCCATAAATATGTGAGGGGTGGGTGTCAGGAGGATGGAGCCAGGCTCTTCTCAAGGTTCTCAAGGAACTTCTTCCCAGTGAGGGTAGCGGAGCATTGGATAGCGGAGCATTGGAACAGACTGCCCAGGGGAGTTGTGGAGTCTCCTTCTCTGGAGATGTTCAAGACCCACCTGGATGTGTTCCTGTGCAACTTAGTCTAAGTGATCCTTTTGTGGCAGGGGAATTGGACTAGATGATTTTTTGAGGTCCTTTCCAATCCCTAATGATTCTAAGATGATTCTATGATGATTGTATTCTCCAAAGTCTCTTGAAACCAACAAAAAAGACTTCAAATTACATCAATAAGAATTACATCAGGCTCTTTGTCATCTGGAGTAGGAGAGATATGTTCTTCTTGCCAATTCTGACAAAAATCTATTGTTGTTTTACATCCAAGTGGACAGCAAATAGCTGATGAGGGAAAAAAAAGAGAAAGTAAGTTTTCATTTAAATTGTACTACTTAGGTCAACTCCAAGGATTTATATCACTTTGTTTTCAGACAAGCTGGCTTTTTCATTTGTTCAGATAATGAGCGCCTCCTTTTGAAAGTTCTAAAATAATTAGGAACAGTGTTTTTAAAAATACTTAGACATTTTCAAATCCAAAGACATGATCAGCTACTCAATCTCTCTATACTATTTCAGTCCTATTCCTGTCATCCTGTCCTGATGACAAACATAATTCCACTAATTCTTCAAACATGATATTTGCTACGGTACAGAAGAAGATTTTGCAACCCAGCCATAGCAAACAGTCCAACATTGCCCAGTCTCCAAAGTATCCTAAGCAGTTTTGTTATTGTTTGAAGAATGAAAGTGATTCTTTTTGCTTAGAAGAAACAAACTAGAGCTTGTGAGAAATATGTAACAGGTATCCACTTCCATTTTGAGGAAAATAGTATTAAGTAACAAAAAAAATTTGAAAGCAGTAGTAAGCTTGGGTGTGAATGGGAAACCAGCTCTCACCCAAGTCCATTAGGTGTATTGAACCAAACCACTCAAGATCACACTGAGGAGGCACATGTGGCCAATCGAAGCCATAAACTTTTTGAAAAAAAATCAGTATGTCTTTTCAACACTTTGGATTTTTGTCAGCATATGTCAGAGAGCTGCACTGAACTGACAAGTTGAGTGATGTGGAAATTGAAGTAGAGATTCAGAAATTTAAAATGAGCCCCCAAACCCAACACAAGGTTTCACTGGCTGCAGATTTTTGGGTCACCCCTACAGCTTTGCTTAGGAATGTATATTGACCTCAGTACTTGAGAACAGTTTGACCTTGTCAGGACTCTAAACCCTGCATTAGTCATGAAACACAGTACTGTGCTATAAATCAACAGCAAGTTTTTAGCATGAGTCACACTGGGGATTGATCTTTGTAGAATTCAGTCGTAAACTTCTTTTGTCTTTTCACTTCAAATCTTCTAACCTTCAGTCCTACTAATTTAAAAAGATGTATCTGGAAAATTGTTAAAGAACTAGGCTTCAGTGGCTAGTGCTGTTAGTGGTGAGAGCATTAGGGAAAATGAGGACTTTCCTCTGCTGCTACACGCACCTCAGAAAGAGAATAGCCAAAAAATGGAAGTTTTCAAAACATTAAGTAGTAGTGGCTTGATTTTCTTCACTGCATTGATGTTGAAAGTGATCTAAACAACAGTAAATGCTATCCAATGCTTTTGAAACATCTGGGTGCTGCTCTGAGCTGGAGAAAATTGGCCCACCTCCAGAAGGCTGTTTGCTCAAGAGCCTTAACTCTTTCCTGATGACTTTGATGATTGTCAGAAGAGAGTTCCCAGTTATCCCAAGTGCTTTTCTTGTGTGTGAACATCTGCAGACTCAATGAAAGTGGCTCCCACAATCTGGGTAAATATTGCTTCTAGCCTATCAAGCTACCACAATGAAAAGTCTTTGCAGATGGAGAATAAGTGCCAAGCTGCTAGCTGACACACAGCACAAATATGGCATCTGTTCCTCTTGTGGCAGAAACCTGCTGAGAAATTTGCCCTAGCTGGATAGCCTTTGTGTAGTCCCAAAACCCAGCCTGTTGATTTTGCAGGTGTTCCTGCCCTCTCCCAAGGGGAGAGAGGAAAGGGACATTTGGTTAAACTCCACACTCTGAAGCTTTAAGTGATGTTCTTCAAGGCACCTGAGTCCCTAGCAGTCTTCAGCAGACTACTCTCAACATGGCTGTTTGTGTAGCCAGCACAGCTCAGCTTTCTTATCATCAGCTTTATCTCACCTCCTGGTCAAGCAGGACTACCGGAGCTGGAGACAGAAACAGTAACAAATGGGGTGGCCTGTGTAGACTTGAATTCCCAGCAGAAAGCAGAGCAATGATTAGCACCCAAAAGGAGAAACCACAGCCAAATTGAGTCTCCTCACAGCAAGAAAGCAAAAAAATAGTTGTCTTAGATTCCAGCTTCCCCTGGTTGAATCAGAAAAAAAAGCGTATGAGACACACAATAGCTGCTGTTTGAACACTGGATCCAAAGCAAAGCTGCAGTCCTGTCTTGCCATACTATAGGAGCTGGTCTTGCACATTTGCCATAGGTGCATTGGATTTCCTTCTCCACGGCACACTGCCACAGCATTGCACAGGTGGGAACCACGCTCTTAATCACAGTTCTGGGGGCTGACACCATGTCACCCAAAAAAATCAAAAGGAAAGCGCGCATCAGGGAACAAGCAGTTACTGGGACAGAAGTAGACTTGGGTAGGAAGAGGAGGCAGGTTTAGCAGTAAGATTGTTGAATACCTATAGTATTTCCATGCCAAAGCATGTTTAATCATTAGATAAATTTTACTGGTAGTGCATGTATCAGTTGCTGTCAGCACAGTGGAGCAGGAATACAGTGGCTTACTAGCACCATCACAAAATAAAGCAGTAAGGAAACATGGCTTCCTCCTGCAAATCAGTACCTCATGATGCAAGAAGTCTCAGTGCTCTCACCATAGATACTTGTTGCTCTGATCGAACCTGAAGGAGCATTATGGTGTGAAATTTGTGTAAAAGAGCAGGGCAGATTCTGCTGGCTATTGTGTCCTGCTGCTACAGCACAGGGTAAGATTTCTGCCTCAGAAATGATGATGGTATGGAACTGTATCAAAGGAAGGAGCTCCATTCATTCAAAACTGGCTGTTCAAGCTGTATTTGTATACCACTCATGGTCTTATGATTTCAGCGTTGTAGACTGTGGCAAAGGAAGAAAAAGCAGAGGCGAGCAATCACAAGTCACCAGGGCCTGACACTTATTTAGCAAATGGTATGAATATAATTACTTCAGAGGCAATAGCTGCTGTGAAACAGCATGAGACAGCACGCTTTTCATCAAGCTCAGCAGGGTGAACAGTAAAAGCTCAATGGGGGATACAGTTATACGTTGATCTACTCCTACCCTGTCGCTGCATGCTGCAGAGAAGGAGCAAGGCATCTCCACAGCCCCATGCTGAGAAACAAATTCACAAACTGGCACACACAGGAGAGATAGCTGTGCAGATATCTTTCTGTCAGTTTCCTTTCAAAAACCAGACAAGTTCTAATGGCAAGCTCAAAAAAAGGCTGCTTATAATCCAATACAGTTTAATACCCAAGAATTAAGCTGCTTCTAGTCTCTCTTTTTTTTTTTAATCACCTGACTTACTTATAGTCTAGTTATTCTTGTTATACTTACTATTATGTCCTGAAAGCAGATGCCATTCATCAGTACCATTACAATCTGAATGAGGTTCCTGTTCCATTTCCTATGGAACTTGTTTCTGAGGCAAAGATTAAGGTTTCATGATGAGCCTCCTGCTCTAGGACATCTCCCAAGGCTATCAGACCAACACTGATGGGAGCCACATGGCAACACAAACACCGCTGGAGCAGCTTTTGAGGCCCATAGGTATACAAAACATAAATATGCAAAACCACAAAAAACAAAACCACTGTCTTCCATCAGCATTGGCTAACACCATTGCCTGTATCTCAGTTTTCAAATAAGCACAGTATCTGTTTTCGTAACTCTAAGTGTAAAGCAATCCAGAAAGGATCATGCATAATTCTCTCTCTTGCTGGGCCACAAAAAACCATCTGTGCTCTTTGTGAGCTTGGCAGCTGATGTGGACAGGTTGACTATCAAACATAGAGGCCAGACAAGATAATAGAAACACATGGCTCTCCTAAAGAAAACAGGAGAAAACCTTCATACCTCTCTTCTTTTACTTCTGCCTACGTGAGCAAATGGGCTCCCTGCCCTAGAGAGTGGCTGCATCAGCAACCTTCTTGAAATTATCAGCAATGTCATCTCTCCAGTAAATACCAAGACCCATCAGTTTTACAAATAAAACTGTTTTGTGAAAGCTTGCTCTTTTCTTAGATCTTTGCCTCATGTGACAAGATTTCCTTTTCCATTTACAGTTTCTCATAAAGAGATGGCTGAGGTGACATGCTGCCCCAGAGTAGTTCCTCTGCACTTACTACTCTGGATGTCAAGACACTTTTGGGCTTCTAATCAGTGAGGTTATCACTCTCTGATATTACAAATAAAATGAAGTTTTGTCCCCAGGAGCTCCTGTGACTTTAAGATATAATTCTTCTCCTCTCAAATGATATTCACAGAAGGTATTTAAGTCTCAGATTTAGACCATCTGAAGATGAAGGTGCTCAATGTCCTCTGTGGGAAAATAAATGTATCTTTCTGGTTTTTGCAGTTAGTTGCTACCAGACCATTTTGACTCAGTCTTTCAGAAACGAAAATCTTTGCAATACAAATACTCTTAGTAGAGTTTAAATATATTTTGGGCTATTTTTAAAATTCTAGAAAAATAATGTTTAAGCATCAAATACTAGTTTCTGTAAGGTACAATGAGAAATAGGCTTCTAGAGATAATTATTATAAATATTGATAACAAGTTTTTTTTCTCTTGCACTCACACTCACTACATTATCTGTAAAATAAGATAATGTAGTAAGTTCAAACCAGTGTTCATCCTTAACTGGTATTCAAAATAGCTGCATTTCCATTCCTTCAATTAATTCACTGTTCACAAGTGATTCTTATGATTCTGCTTTGTCATAAAGTCCTAAGAGTTCAATTAATTCTGTGAAAGAGCTGTCATTTGACATATGGACAGAATATGCAGAAAATACATGAGTTAAATCCAGACTGTACGGCAGCACCTCAGCAAGGAAGTTACCCATGTTCCATGCGAATGAACATAGTGAATGTTGAAACACCATTGGTAACCTTTTATGTTCATGGATCATGAAACAGAAAGTTAGAAGCCAGCCACCAAGCAGTTCAGGCAGAAATATCCCTGCTTCCTGCTACCTTTTCTTATCAATCTTGCCTTTCATTTAGGTCAGAGCAAAAGCAACCATTTGGTTTGCTCCTGATAAATTAACCTTAGTCTTAGTGCATCATTTAGTTGGCATAACAATGAGCCAATATCTTGGATGAAACTTTGGCCACCGAGCACTATTTGATTTCATTCAAAGATGTGGTTTCAGTATGTTTATGTAAATATCAATCTGACTTAAAGCAAGTCAAGGTTGGGTCTTGTACAGATATGAATATTAGGCATTCCATGAATATCTGATGGAAGACAGCATCAGTTACATTTAAGAAAGAGCTGTTTGGACGCATGATTCTTGAGAAGTTTCAAGCATCATCTGGTCTTTTGTTAGAGGTTTGACAACTGTGCCAGACCAAAGAAGCTAACAGAGTCTGAAGATGAATGTAGTCCAAAATTTCCCAGGGAGAAGGAGAAGCAGTGTATTTTCTCCTAGCTGTCCAGCCAAAGAGCTTGAAAAACAGAATACCGTTAATCCAACCTTCATCCATAACTTTACACTCCTGTAAATCAATCACCGAGTCTCATCATTTGCAGTGGGAATATGCCAGGCATGTATGAAAGCTGCATCACAAAACAGTAATTTCTCAATGCTGCATTTGGATCTATAGACATATGTAGACAAATATTTCATCTACATAAATTTTTGCCTTAAAAATATTTTGCTGATGTAAATGATATTTTTAATCACAATTTCAAAGTGAAAATGATCACATAAATACAACAAAATGAAAAACATTTTGGGTAAAAGGAGTGTATGGCAAAAGCATTTTGGAACATCTTTCCTAATTTTAATTGCATTTATTATTCTCTAAAACACAGGAAATATGCATATATACACATAAAACAGTACTTAAATATATATGTGTATTTGTGTGTATGTATATACTTACACATGTATGCATACACATCATACATGTACACTTAGACAAGTTAGAATGTGGTAACAAGCATCTTCTATTATTCTCTTCCTGATTTAAAAATAAATGCTACTTAATTAATATGTTATGTTTGTTTCTTTGCTTTTTGCACATGTTAAGGTGTATGGGAGCATTGTGTTCCTCCCTGAAGGAGTTTTTCTTCCTTAGGGAGATTTGTAAAAGTCCCTTTTGTTGATGTTACTTCTTTTAAAATTACTTTTAACTTCCTCATTGCTCTCTCTGGTTTGTTTCTGATTGTTCCACACCTTTACCTGCACTTCAGTAACCAGAACAAAGCATCATACTCCCACCAAACAGCCAACAATATTTTCCCATATTTTCTATTTGAAAATGTTCATGTTTCANGGAAGGGAAAGATCACAGCGCTTGATTGTCTTAGTCACATTCTAACTGTTGTCATAATATGACTAGAAATGTTAAGCAATTTGGCTGAGAGCAAAAGAAGATGCTAGTTCTGTGTGGATTAGCACAGGCATGACTGTTAATGCTTACGTATTCTTGCCAAAAAAAATGCCTTTCCAATACGTGAAATCATACCTGTGTGAATTATTATAATTCCAGGTGAAAAGTCATGAAGAGCAGACAGCTCTTTGCCAGTATCAGTATCAGTCCGGATTCCATTGTACTTTGTCAAACCAGCTCAGCTTTACTATATGGTAAAGGATTGACTCATGGAGATGACTCCAGACATGCAGTGGGTATCTGTCCCATGCAGCTTACAGAATGAATTAGCACCTCAATTCCTGAGGTGGAAATTATTTACCCCTGGATCTTTCATGAGCCCTGTATATATGTTCATTTTCATAGACTGACTGTGTGAAAGGCTTGTCCCTTAACAAAATAAACAAATGTAAATAAGAGCATAAGAACTATAAATCCAGTGACAGTCCTGACAGAAATCCACAAGCAATTAAATCTAGTGTTGGTTTTAATGACACTCCCTTCATAGAGGCATGATTGAGTGGTTACCATTTACATATATCATTTGTAGCCAGTAAAAAAAAATAATTATTTCACATACTGATATGTCTGTGTTGTCTCGAAGACAAGGTGTCATCATCCCACTTTTACTAGAGATTTTTCTCAAGTCTACAAACAGTTGAAGTCCATTAACCCTAAAACACAGACAGTGTTTAGTTTCAGCTAAAAAGAACACCAAAGAAGGGAAGTCGCAGTGCTCAGATGGTAGTATAACCCTGATCTACCAAACACTGAGCAAGAGATGGGAATTCCTCCCTGAGCATTCTAATGATTTAGCTTAAAGAGCTTCCCTTCAGGTGAGGCACTATTGGGTAAAACTGCAATGTATTTTAAAAAAAAGAGATGAATAGGCAAAAAAGGAACATATAAAGAAAAAAGTTATTAAGATCAACCATACTCAATCAAAGTACTGAAACTTCAGCTTATCTCAAACATCTAAAGCAACACCTTCAATATAAATGGAATTTATTTGATCCTAAATTTAAACACAGAAAGAACTGCCTGATGGGCTTAGGATGATAAAACACAAATATTCAACAATTTGTTTCTCTGTGGATCTACATGAGAGGATGTTCCATATCACCATTTATTTGGTCTTAGGAAAGTGATGATTAGCAACACCGACATCCAAGAACTGGACTTGCACACTTGATTTAAGGAATCCAATTTTGCCAGGGGTTTTTATGAAAGCCGTATCTGTGGTACATTTGTGAAGGATCCTCAACAGAATGTCATGGAGAGTTGCTTTTAGCTACCATGTTTCACTTGAAGTGATCACTGAGAAATGCCATTTCTAAGGTGCAGAAATAAACTGCTAATTGTAGAAAAGCCTGTGTGGTCCAACAGAATTTACCATCTTTTACTTACTGAAGTCACCATTTGTTACTCCACTGCTCGTAGAAAAATGTTCCTGTGATCAAGCATTAATCTTTTATTTTCAGGTGGACCAGAGAAGTCTGTTACCACATCTGGAGTGAGGAAAACTGTTGTCTCGGTGATGCTTTCATTTTATTTTTGCAGGTTGGGATGCAGATAATTAAACACAATCTCACCAACCCTGCTCCATGAGTGTTTAACCATAAGTGTTTTAGTTCATTTTTTTAAAAATTCATATATAATTTCAATAATAATAATGTAACACAATAACAACATATTAATTTCTTAAAAACTGAACAAAAATTAACGATGATAACATGGGTTTTTCTGAGATTCACAATAATCTTTATTGCATCTGGGGTTTTGATTTTACATATTTTTCTGTCAGTAGTCATAGTCTTCATGCTATGCATTTAGTATTCTGGCTTTATTGCAACACTGCGCTATTAAATTGGTCAACAGGGAACAGCATAATTTCAGTCCACACACAACGTGATGGAGTAACAATCAAAATTATGGCGTTAGTTTGTAAGGATCATCAATGGCATCAATGAAAGATGTTTTGAAAAGGACTGGGCAGGCTGTAAAAAAATTTGGAAAAATAATCTGAAGAAGAAGAGAGGAGTGATAAAGTGGCTTTGGTGGGCACCTGGCCCCCAGCCAAGGCCAAACCATCATCCTTATGTTGGTTATGTCAGCCCCAGAGGAAAACACAGTATGCCAGATGGGGTCTCATAACATCTGTAGAGAATCACCCCTCTTTACCTGCTGCCACACTTCTTTGGAAACAGACCAAGATTTTAACTGCCTTTGAAATGCACTTGAACATTGCTGGCTCCTGTTCAGCTTTTCATCCCGCAGCACTCTCATCTTTCTCCTAAGGCCTGATCTCAATTCACTTATTATTTGTTCTTAGGAGAACTAATATGTCTGAAAACTGCTGATTGTCTTGGACAAACTCAGAAATATATTAGGAACTAATTCAGACAATAAATACAAAGGGAACTGCTCACATAGTTAAGATATATGGATAACAATATTTTGCCTATTCCACAAAGGCTGGTACTATTGCACCTTGCACTGTTAAAGTTTGATCGAAGCTCTCTGAGCTCTTAAACTGTATATATCTGAAGTGCTTGATTTATACTGACTTCCAGGTTCTTATTACTGGCTTACTCAAGGTGCAAAAACATCCAAGATTGCAGAAACATCAAGGGCAACAAGAAAAATTTCCATTTACATATTGATGGAAACGAATACTAGGGAAAAGGTGGGATCCCTCCAGAAGGAAATGTGACTTGATTACCTAGAATACTTAGTCTCAGTCTTCACCAGAAATATTTAAACCATGCTGCTCAAGTCACAGAATTCTAAAGGCTGGGACTTGGAGAAAGAAGCCCACAGTAGCGACAGATTACGTTTACAATTATATAATGCAGCTGAGTGTTCACAAGTCCATGGAAGCTGATGGGATATATCCACAGGTCCTAATGGAACTGGTGGATGAAGTGGTTAGGCTCTCACACCTGAGAAATCACAGCAGCCCAGTGAAGTTCCTGCAACTGCGAAGGAAGAAATATAATCTCCATGTAAAACAAAAAAAAAAAAAAAAAAAAAAAAAAAAGGGGGGAAAAAGGA
>VZRI01010046.1:0-53182 GCA_013397515.1 Upupa epops
ATTGGACTAGATGATTTTATGAGAGGTGGTTAAATAATCATCCCTGGATGTGTTTCAAGTCATGCAGATATGGATCATAAGGACATGGTTTAGCAGAGTGCTCGGTTGAGTTAGGTTAATGGTTGGACCTCAAGTTGGACCTTAGCAATCCTGTGAGTCTATGAAATACTACAAATACACCCTGCATCTGGATATTGCATCTGTATCTATGACCTGTTAGAAACTCACAGCTATGGATGGCCTGACATCCATGCTGTGGTTATCTGAGAGCATTTCGCTAGGAGGCTAATTCTTGTCTGGCCCTACCTACACAAACTGATCTCTAAGCCCATTCTACAATTCAAGGCAGGGGTGGTGTCACTCAGAAGGGGTCACTTCCAAAACAGGCTGTTGATCTGAACTAAACCCTTAACTTCATACAATGCACATAGCCTGGGACTCTCCCAAGTAAAAGAGGTGAAAGGACGTGAGAAGTACACCAACCCTTTACACTGAAGAGTAGTTGCTGTAATGCTTGCCTTGAGGGCACGTGTATCTGGACCCTTACGAGGCCGTGTGGCCCTGCCTGTCCCATCAGGGACTCTCTCCAGGAGACTCTTTGTTAGAACAAGGCTCTCTCTGCCCACAAACTTTCTCCACCCAGAAAAAAACCCCAAACTTGCGCTACAGCGAAGTGAAGAGAAAGCCCTAAGTACAGCGATAGCTCTGGAGCCGGCGGGTGGGAGGGGGGGCGTTCGGTAATGCGAACACGTGAAGCAGGCCTGCCCGGTGGCCTCTGGCGGCGCCGCGCTGCTGGCTGAGAGAGGGCGATCCCGCGGATCCCGGCCGAGGAGACTGTTCCGCACGCCAAGCAGATCCCTTCATCTCAGGGAACGCGGAACAGCCAAGTTCTGCACCTCGCAGAAGTGAGTGCTTGAGGAAATAACTTAAGTCCAGACATGCGTACGCGCGCCGGTTTCTGATCAGAGGGCTCTACATAACCTGTGGCCTGCGGGAGGGGAGTGTTCGTACTCACTGTCCTGTTGGTACCAGCGCACTGCGTGCAGAACCAGACCGCAGTAGTGAAACAGGAACTCGTGGCCGGAGCGCGGAGCTGTCTTCTGCAGCAAAGGCAGCAGGGTGCGCCCATCGATTACCCTGATGGAGAGGACGGGAGTCACTAGACTGCTGAGGAATATTAGTCTGCGTGGAGCGTGAATAGTTCGCACTCCCCGTGTATGCAGGATTTCCTGTGTCATTTCTAAACCAAGCTACTGTTTAGCTAAGGAGCCCTGAGATTTTTTAATTGTGTGGATGTGTGGAGGCCAGTGATTAGCACTTAATAGCAGACTTTGCAATGAGAGCTAGTTTGCACATCCTGCCTGGGCAGACATAAACTACCAGTACTCTAGTTTTCCTGGGATTAAGTGATAGCCATAGGGGAAATAGGGTTCACATCTTTTGATTTTACTCCCTGACAGTCACAGATAGTTCTGTGACCTGGAGGCTTTGTGTTTGTGTGTGGGAAGTTACTTTAATCAATTAATGGTTTGGTAACACAACACCACTACCTTTATGCCTTCTGCTCAAATAGCTTAGGCTTTGTGTTCCTTAAAGAGTTTAGCACACATGCTACAATTTCATTAAAAGATTAAAAGAGTAGTGTTCTGGGTTTTGTATATTTTTTTTGCTTTTTTTTTTTGCCTTTTTTTTTCTTCTTTTACAGTCATCCCAGTGTCCCAAATAAACCAGATTGCCTTTCAGTAATTGGAAGACTCAATTTGCTATAGAACACTTAATAAAACATACTGTATTATTTTGCCTTTTCCATATAAGCAGACAAGATGCAGAAAACGTACACAGAAAGCAAGCTAGAGAATTACCTGGTTAAAAAACACAGTTTAACCTGTGGCTCTTAGGATGCATGACATACGGAGTAATCTTCTGATCAAATCAAGAAAGGGGAGGAAATATGGCTTACGAAGCCATCTTTATACCTGTCCTGAGGCACTGCCCCTCCAGCCAGGGTAACCACTGTTGGGAAAATGTCCATAAGGCTTGTTGGTTCATCGACAGTTTTTCCTGCAGGCAGCACTCCTGGCCATCTGACTATTCCTGGGACACGGATTCCTCCTTCCCAGCCTCCCATTCCTTTTCCCCCTGTTAGAGATATAATGAGGAAAATTTAAAAAAAAACCCTAAAATTATAGTTATAGGCTGTTCATTATGCATGTATAATGAAGGCTCTAAACCTCTTAGAATATTTAAACAACTTTAATAAAGTACGCAAAATCCTAGAGAATAGGATTACTACAGTGCAAAGTCCATTCATCAAAAGATGATTGACATCTTTACTTTCTTGGTTAACACATGAAGTGTTTTTTAAGAGGAAGTGTTTTGCATGTACACACTATCAAAATTTTACCTTTGTAGACTCCATTCCATCCACCCAGCTGAGTGTTTCCTCTGTGAGCCTCTAAGAATCCCCCATGATCAGACGCAAAATAAATGAATGTGGTATTCTTCAAGCCTTCTTTTTCAATGACATCCAGAAGCCTGCCTATAAACAAAGTAAAACATCTTAACTATGTGCAGATATGCAGTCAGACTGGTTTTTAGATCTTGACTAAAAATTCAGTGAAGACTGAGTTCTGCTATGAGCTACTGCAAGCAATGCAAAGAGTATTTCTGCATTGCATTAAAAACAATAGACTTGCAGAAAGCTGATGTATGTGTCCAAATTTTTTTGTGGCTTCTATGAAAACAGAAAAATAAAACTAAGTGGAAAATAATAATAATTTTATTCAAGCTACTCAGAATATTCTGTCAGCTTTATGCTATAAATTTTTGGAGTCAAGGATTGACTTTATTGCATAAGCTCAAGTGTCTTCAAAAGCTTAAATAACAGAGCTGCCTAGATTCTTAAAAAGAGAAGACTGTGGTGGCTCACCAGGAACTGAACATGGACTGAGATCAGGCTGGATACTACCAACCAACATACTCTGCTGTCAGTGGTAAAAACTGCAACTCAAACCTATGTTCATAAGGAATATTTTTGGTACTAGTAACATCAAATATCTATACAGAAAATGATTTTTTGTTTTGATTGCTTGTCCTTATCACTTTCTACAAAAAGTCAAGAACAGCTTCCATACCTACAGAATCAGTAGCAAAAGCTGAGGTACACAAGGTAAAAGCACAAGCTTTCTTTGACTGGGTCTTTTGCTCAACCTCTTCTCCCTTACAGACTTCCTGCATCTCCATGGTCAAATTACTTATTAACTAGACATCTTCCCTCAGAAAGTGTTTAGGTTGAGTCCAGACATATTGGTTCTGAATCAGACCACAAATCGTGTTCTTAGATGTTCAACGCTGGAGGCCTAAGTGAGTCTTCTCAATGTATTGACAATTTATTAAGTGAAACCTTATAACTTTTTTTACTTGGTCTTTTGGCTTTTCTGCTCCAAGGATTATTCATCAATAAATCTTAGAATCATTGAATGGTCCAAGTTGGAAGGGACCTTAGAGATCACCTATTTTCAATCTCCCTGCCATAGGCAGGGACACCTTTCACTAGACCAGGTTACCCAGAGTCCCATCCAATCTGATTTTGAACACTTCAAGGGAGGGGGCATCCACAACATCCCTGGCCAACCTGTTCCCATGTCTCACTGCCCTCATAGTGAAGAATTTCTTCCTAAAATCTAATCTAAATCTAGTCTTTTTCAGTTTGAAACCAGTTTCCCTTGTCCCAGCACTAGATACTCTAGCAAAATAAACGTACAAACAATATAACGTAATAATCAGCATCAGAACTACTTATGTCTTCTGAGACTACACAGAACTGAAGAATATGGATTATTGATGTTATTTATTTTACTTAATTTACCACTGCAACACAGAAGTGTGTCAATTAAAATTGATGATGGTAATAGATGATGGTAGTAATATATGGCACTCTCTGGAGCTAACTGTGTATCCAAGTCACTGATTTTTGACATAAGCAAAAAGGCAGTTCTGTGACCATCCCTTTATTTTTTCCCATATTCAATTGAAAGAAGAATTTTCTTAAAGAAAAACCACTCACCCACCATCCAGTCCATCTCTTCTACATTATCTCCATATAGGCCATGCCTGCTTCTTCCATGAAACCTCTCTGTGGTAATGAGGGGGGTGTGAACATGTAAAAGGGAAACGAAGAGAAGAAATGGCCTATGCTTGTTTCTGAAATAGAAGAAAAAGATAGTAACTTCTCAGCAAACTGTCACTCAAGCCCAAATATAACAGTGATATTCTAGTGACTATCTCAATACAAATTATCATGGAGGTCTAAACCAAAAGTTTTTGAATTTGGCATCTTTGCTTTTTTGAGATTTTGGGAGACACAGGGTTTGAAACACCCATCAAAGACTTTGGTTTGGTATTAAGAGCAGGATAGTAACAAACTCTTTCTGCTTCTGAACTAGACACATGCACAACATTAAATAAACTAGGAAAGTTCATAGACAAAAGATGCTCAGAGGAAAGGAGAATAGGACTTGCTTGCCCAAAATTAACATTGATGTCCCTGAATGTTGAAGACATTCTCATGGAAGAGATAGATATGAGCCACTGTACCCACAGGCAAACCATATCCCTTTAACATCAGAACAGGCATAAATTCTA
The DNA here is from genome assembly GCA_013397515.1 of Upupa epops. NCBI lineage: Eukaryota > Metazoa > Chordata > Aves > Bucerotiformes > Upupidae > Upupa > Upupa epops. Next base: position 4,645 of record VZRI01010046.1, read on the forward strand.
TGAACCTGAGATGGTCTATGCTGAAAAGTTTTACAGAAGGGATTTATTTAACCTTCAGTTATCCTTAAAAATCAAACAAACAACCCCTAAACAGAGAAAGAAATAGTATAATCTTATTTGAGGATATGCCCAGACCTGACACATGAATACTTGGTGCTCTTTTCAATTCCAGTTGAGGTTACTGACATTATTTTAAATGAATGACACCTTTGGAAAAGAAAACAAAGTTCACTCTCTTGTCTATAAAACATTAGCTCCTTGTGCACTTTCTCTGACAGCCCATTCATCACACTGAGATAATTTTTCTGTTCCTCCTGGCAGAAGGCCCAGCCCTTGGCTAGGTCCCCTCTGTGTTAGGTGAACAAAACATAAAACACACAAAACCTCCCCCAGTTTCCTTTTCCTAAGGAGGTGACAGCAGCTGGATGCTGACAGGTAGGGGGATGCCAGAAAAAGGCAAATGACTGGCCAGCATCCGGATGGATAATTCAGCATGCCAGCTGCCTGAACCAGTGGTGTATGACAAATAATCACCTTAATTCTAAAAATCCTTGAAGCATAATACAGGTTTTGTTGGTTACCTTTCAATGAATGAAACTGCCTCCTTCAGCATATTAAAAGTAGTTTTCTCTAGATTCATAGGTTGTTCAGTGATACTGTGGTTTCTCATTAGGATACAGTTCCAGTATTTGGTAAAACCATAGCTGGAGAACCAGGAGATGAAATACAGTAGACCACAGATGGCCAGACATATGATTATTTTCCATTTTATGGAGAATAAATTGGTAAGTTTTCCAGTCAAAAGAGTAAGAACTGCAATGAAGATCATCTGTGTGTAAAACCAATATGTATCTTGCAAAGACCTGGCCAACTCAGGGTCATCTGTGCCCTGGCACTCGTTCAGTAGAGTAAAAGGCATGCCATAAAAATAATCAAAGCCATGATTTAAAGGATGGTGGCAGTGATCGTGGCGGGATTTGCAGTTCACACCCATGTGCCACTTCCCTGAAAATATAAAACAAAGATATTAAAATCTGACATAATTACTCTTAGGTATGTCTGCCTGTATTTCTACTAGACTGGACAGGCTGCACTCCTCATTTAAGGTACAGCCAAAGGAGGAGCTGTGTGAAATGGGGACAGATTGCACTCAGGGACCAATTGCCTGCTGGTGCTTTATATGTCTAGAACTGCCAGTTTTCATCATCTATCTGTTAAAATTCCACATAGAGCAGTGGTGCAGCTGAGATGCCTGACTTTGTGAGGAATAGGGTAGTAATGGTTGGTGCTTAACTATTTTTCACACAATGAAACAGCCATTCATTAATGGGTATCCTGATGGGGAGAAAACTCGGTGCCAATAGAAGCAGCTAAGTGATAAAATATGAACTAACATTCGTGAGATCTACTTGACCTTCACAGTCCAAGAACAAGTTTCATGAAGAAGGTGTACATATTGTCTCTGTGTGTCTACATTTTTCCTAAAATGAGTAGCAAAAATAGGCCATTCCAATTACCCAGTACAATTGGGTGTGTCAGAATATGTCGTACACTGATAATGAACCTTAATGAAGTCATATTACTGAGCAGTGTAATTATCCTGACATTGAAAGACAGGTAGTCTATAACCATGGGCCCACGGGCTGTTAGCTAGACAAATAACTTCTGAGAACTGCCAGCTTGCTCTGTGCTCATGTATGTGAACGAAGTTTACAGTATAAGCTGTACAAGACTGCAGTGAACTTGGGAAAGTTCACCCCTTCATACAGGCTGGTGAGCAGATATCAAGACTCACTGCAGTTTTTGACACCTCACTGTGCTGGAGCCAAGTAGAGGTGTAAACAATCACAGTAATTACAATTAAGCACATGACACCTGTGACTACATTGAAGAGACTTTAAAAATGAAAAGTGCTTGAAAGACACACCCTTTATTGTTACAGAAAATTAACAGAGTTAATGTGATTTTATTTCTTGAATATGTATTCTGATCCAAAACCCACTGAAGTCAATGAGACTCTCATCTTTTGCAAAAAAATGAATGGACATAACTGTGATCATAAGCAAATAGGGGGCTGGTGGGGGGTGTCTGGAAAATGGAGATAGGAGCTAAAATGTTGCCTGTGAGAAGTTTCCAGAAATCAGAAGAAAACTCTCCCCAGCTCCAGGAGGACCACTGGCCTCAGCTAATCAGCCTCTGCAAATGAATAAATTTGGTCAGAGGAACATGGTTTTGGGGAGCTCCCTTTTTTGTTTGGGAATAGGGTTTGAAAAGCAAGTCATGTCACTACCACAGCTCTTAAGAATAAAGAAGCAAAGGCCAATGTATAGCAGTCCTTCAGGACGTGGTGAAAGATAGCAATGAACTGAGGTGGTCCAAACCCAAGAGATGATTGCATGGAGTGAGAGCTGGCAGGGCAGAGGTGCCAAACTTCATAAAGAGAAGCTGCAACATTGAGAGACCCATGCTGGAAAGTGGTTTAGTAGTGCCTTAGCTAGTAGACACCCCAACGCCCCCCCCGCCAAATTAGTCCTGGACCTGACCAGAATGTCTCTGTTGATTCTTCCCAAAGCAGTCTGTACGGGGCAAACAAGATCCTTACTGTTGCATTTACTTCTGTTTATAGTGTACATCTGTATATTCCATACGTCCTTGTTTGGGATTTATCAGAAACGTGCTGACATTGCGGCTTGTGGGTGACATTATAAAAACCCTGCTGGTTTTCAAGGTTGCGTGTACGGGAAACTGACTGATCCTAGACATTTTGGCAAATAAAAGTATTTGCAGAGGCACACATTTGAATAGCAAGTAAGGAAAATGCAGCAAGTTGCTATGCGTCATACCTACAAGTGCTGTAGAATAACCTTGCTGTTGCAGTATTCTGGCAAAAGTAGTTTCATTTGATGGGAGCCCACCAGAACACCCGTTCCAAAAGAGAACCTGCCGTTGAGTGCTGGATGCCATGCCTTTAAAATAAGGCAAGACAGATGTCAGCTTTTCAGTCTTCTCAGATTGTTCTTTCTAATTAATGGGCTTCAGTTGTGTAAGGCTAGTGCCTTTCCAGAAGCCATTTAGCATGCCCTGGGATATTCTGATTGATCCCCAGAAAGATGTCTCCCCCAAGTCCCTTCTAATTATCTGCTAGTCCAATGCAGATGCCTCAGCTATGCTGGGGTGTTTACAAATGGCAAGATACCTGTGTTTTGACATCAGCCAACCTCTTTAGGCCAAAGTTCTACCAAAATATGATTAAAAATAGGTAACAAAGGTTTATGAAGAAAAGGCTCCCAGAGTCAGAGCTACATACTTTGGAAACATACAGTTCATGGTTACATTTCTCCTTTATCAAGTGAGACTCACACCTGAGGAACTGCACTGATTATTACTGCTCTATGTGGTGGCTTAAGATTTCTATCATGAATTTATACATGGTTGAAGTAAATCTATTTTAAAACATTATTGCTGAGTGCTATTCCACAGTCTGCCGTCTTCTATTATGAAAAAGTTTGCCAGGATATTCAACATATTACACTTAATGTGATAACCACTGAACAGAAAGTGCTTGCAAAATTTTCTTGTTACCTTTTCTACCTCTGTGTGCTTTTTGCTGTTTGGATTATCATCCATTTCTCTGTTGTCGTTTAGCTCATTAAGCATGCTTGATGTGGGGATTTTTCCATAGAAATTAATCACTAAATCTAGTTATCTTTATTCTTACCCAGCTCATTGAGACTCCAAATCCTTAGATTAACTAGTCTTTTATATGGTTTATTTAAGGGGATTTTTAATTGCAACAATGGCTAGACTAACTGCAGTGAACCATTAGAGAGAGGCCCAACCTGATCTGATGGGGTATCTGCCAGTCAGGAAAGCTGCTCTGCTCGGAGTGCAGACAGCAGCTGCAGCAATGTGCTGACTAAGTCTCACTCCTTCTTTTGCCAGGCCATCAATGTTAGGGGTCCTAAAGAGAAAAATCACATCTCTGATAAGAATAACATATTGCACAGAAGTTCATGCTAATCCCGACCTTCTAGTTTTGTTGAAGCCATTACTATCAAATTTACAAAACTATCTGTTTATCTACAACTTAACTGGGAAATCTCTTGTTTGATATATATTTGAGATACCTTGACTCTTTAGAAATTAATTCTTCATGGATGAGTGTTTTCATTAATAGTTAAAAAGCCTATCCTATAGAAAAAGCTCATGCAGTATAGTGAAAATATCTATTAACTGATACAGGACAACACAATTTCCAAGACTATAGCAGGTTAAACATAGGGTATATATATGGATACAGTCTCTCTATATAGATATTGATAACTGCAGTATGGATAAATATATCACACAGACTAAGCTGTCATTTTGTAATGAACCTACTAGAGTTGCTATCTGATACTAAATCCGTCCTTGATCTTTCAGTCTGGGAGTTTTGGAAACTTGCAAATCATATGCATAGTCCACATGTACACTGCACAGGCACATTAAGGTTGAAAACTGGCTGGCTGGCTGTTTCCAGAGAGTTGTGATCAATAGGATGAAATCTGGCTGGTGGCCAGTCACAAGCAGTGTCCCTCAGGGTTCAGTTTTGGGGCCAGTCTTGTTTAATGTCTTTACTGATGACCTGGACCTGGGGATTGAGAGCACCCTCACTTAGTGACAGCAAATTGTGAGGGAGTGTTGCTCTGCTTGAGGGCAGGAAAGCTCTCCAGAGGGACTTGGACAGCTTGGAGAATTTTTTTCATAGAACACTTACCTTAATGTATCATTGCCATAGCAACCCACATCTCCAATACCAAGATCATCAGCCAGTATCAGTAAAAAATTGGGTTTTGAAGGATTTGATGCACAGGCTCTTGGAAACAAGCATAAAATTAGCCAAACATTTAGGCAGGTCCTGAAATTAAAAGCAAAGAGCTAGTACTATAAAAGAAAAACATTTGTAAGCTTTATAATAGATTTAGGCTACTAAAGTTCAATGAGAACTCGGTATACATGCAAACAGCTACCAAGTGCTGTCAGCAGATGGAGCTCCTCAATATCAACAAAAGCTTTTGAGCTTCCTAAACCCAGCAGTGTTATGTTTATTAGCACCCGGGTTTCGTATGTTCATTTCTTTATGGAAATCAGCATTGATTTCAGCAGCTATTTCCAGCAGAACAAATGGCTAGATGTTTGCAAATCTCCTGAGCCACTCCCTGTACAGGGGGTCTAAGTCTTCTCTGTTAAGGGGCCCCTCAGTTTAGGAAGGATGTCGAGGTGCTGGAATGAGTCCAGAGAAGAGCAACTAGAATGGTAAAAGGGCTGGAAGGTAAGCCCTACGAGGAGAGGCTGATGGAGCTGGGTCTGTTTAGCCTGGAAAAGAGGAGGCTCAGGGATGACCTTATTGCAGTCTATAACATATATGTCTATACCTAAATGTTGGTTATAGTCAGGCAGGGGTCGGTCTTTTCTCCCTGGACACTGGAGACAGGACAAGGGGTCACAATGTTAAGCTCCATCAGGGAAGGTTTACACTTGACATTAGGAAAAAGTTTTCATTGAAAGAGTGATCCAATTTTGGAATGGGCTGCCCACGGAGGTGGTCAAGTTGCCGTCTCTGGAGGTGTTCAAGGTTAATCTGGATGAAGTGCTGAGTGGCATGATCTAAATGTTAGATACTAGGTTTACTTGGTTGGTTTTAGGTTGGATTGGATGATCTTTAAGGTCTTTTCCAGCCTCATCGTTACTGTGATATTGAATGAGCAGGACAGGAACATGGTTGTGGTTGGAGTGGAGGCACACTGACAGTGCCATCCACTGCCCCCATTTGCTACATGCAGTATCTGGAAGTGCTTTGTCAGCTGTGGGACAACCTGCAAAATCACGGTTGCAGCAGTGGGCTTAAACTCAACACACTACTTGGCTACTCAAGGTATTTGTAAGATGTTCACTTGAAGTGGAATATATATGCTGGAGCATATCTACTGTCACATAATCCATTCATTGATACTGAAATATGTTAAATGCATAGTAATTGCACTATACTAATCTTATCTAAAAGACAAGCTCCATGTCCTATACAATTTGAGGTGTCAGGCATTGAAATCTATATTATTATAGAATCATTAGGGATAGGAAGGGACATTGAAAGATCATCTAGTCCAATCCCCCTGCCACAGCAGGATCACCTAGACCAAGTCGCACAGGAACACATCCAGGTGGGTCTTGAACATCTCAAGAAAAGGAGGCTCCACAATCCTGCTGTTCCAATGCTGCTCTTAGGTCCTCAGTGAATTTTGGGAGGAGGAGGATGGAGAGAAATCTGTTCACGTTTTCATAATCACGAATTTAAAAGCCAGGAAAGACAATAAGTAAATGGCTTTTCTTACCATTGTTTGCCCTGGTAAACTGTTTGGTTTCCTCTCATAAGAAACACATACATAGTTGGTCACATATATTCTGGAGAAAAAGGAAAGAAATCATTGAGAGTCCCAGTTTCTTAGTATTATACAGACCTGTTGTTCACTGCAAGGAAGGTTTTTACTACTTTACAAGTGATGTAACGATATATTGAGCTCATGTCTTCCTCTTAACCTGAAATTAATATCTAGGAAACTAAGGTTCTTACTGGAAACTAAAACAAAAAAAGCCTCAAAGAAAAGCCATCCTGCAAACTAATAATTGCAATTCTAATTCTTAAGGGAGGGATTGTAATGTTCTGAAAGGTGGTTCTGAGAGCTCAATGTCCCTGCCTTGTCTCTGAATCAGAGATTAGTAGGGAATCAGGTTCAGGCAGCTGGTGGCAGCAAGCACATTGCTATTTAGACAAGAAACTTTTTCGCAGCGCCTCAGGAAGGCAGTGAATTTTGAACTAGAGAGTTACGGTGCTGGTGTGGAGATATTTGGGTCTTGGTAACACTGGCAGTAGCAGAGTAGTGCTTCCTGACTTACTGCAAGCCATTTAAAGAACACTAACCATAACAACTGGAATAATTACCAAACTTGTTTGAATTAAAGCTCAAAACGTAACAATTATTATGCANAGAACTGGAATAATTACCAAACTCGTTTGAAATAAAGCTCAAAACGTAACAATTATTATGCATATTTACTTTTTTTTTGGTTAAGGGCCGATTCCTTCTGATAGCAGAATTGTCTCTGACATTACTGGGAGAGTCATGAACCCAGTACTGGACTCTAGGGGTTGTCCAGTTTCCTTAGCTGTTGAATGAATAAAATTACCTAATCCATAAATCTATCATCCTCCAGAAATCAGCAGAGTTAATTAAAGAAACTTGAGAAAACATCAGATAGCAATTCCCTGTGTAAGACAGTATGCCACAGTAATAAACTAATGACTAATAAAAAATAACAACCGCTTTTAACAATGTGGAAAACAAACCCTTGTCTCAATTATTCTGCTTGATCTGAAATCCCTCTTGCTCCTCGACGAGCTCAGCAGCCCTGATCCTCCAAGATGTGTGTGGGAGGAAGCAGGCTGGGACTTGCTCCTTTCCTCCTTCTCTCCCCTTCCCCCAGCCTCTAGCATAGAAACTCCTGGGATCCCGGCCAGCAACCGCCAGAAACTGGAACAGCTGTGCAGGTTTTACATGGATTCCAGGGCAGAGTACAAAGTCCTTATTCTTGGAATACTGGTGCAACGCGGCTGCTGCCTTTGCTAGATTCTCTATCTGGTTAATTCTGTGCAGATCTGTGTAAAGTCTGTCTGCTGCTCTATTTCAGTCAGGATAACAGGACTAGCTTGCCATCCCCACTTTTTTCTTTCGTGTTGTCTTTCTTTTGTTTTCAGGGAAGAGAGGCTTAACCCTGTGCTTACCCTACCCCCCAAAAATGAAAGTTTACTTCTTCCTCCTTACAGACTCACTTTTTCAGAACTGAACTCTGTTTCACCACATTTCAACCTTTAAAAGGCCTTAAGAAATTCCTTAGAGCACCTCTATTTGTTGACATTTCAACTCTTCAAAATAGAGTTGAATGCTGAATTTGGCACTGTGTTCTAGAGAAGTCAGGAGTCACTAAGTGAAAAGATGAAGCAGCTTGAAATACCAGCTTTATTTAATACACAGCATGATCATAGTTAGAAGCAGTTTATTTGTTTACCTCCTTGCACCTATGACTACGCTCTGTTATTGTTATGAGACATAAGTTTTCAAGTGGGGCTACTTTTACTCATACCTATTTGGCTATACTGCTTACTGTAGCTCCTGGTGCTAAGAGTTTTCTTGAAAAAAATTCTATTTCTCAAAAATTATCATGCCTCAGGAGAGATGGCTCTTTAAAAGTTACCCATAATATAAGCATTAACTTCCATCTGTCTTTGATGCAAACTATAACTAAACACTTTTGCCAGCCTTTCTAGACTGTTTACATTCTTCTGACCCTGTGTTCACTACCAAAGATGTGCTCATGCTAGCACGCTTTAGAAAAAGGTAACACAAATAGATCAGACTCAAGCACAAACCTCTCCAACCACCCCCCTCCTGCCCTGTGCCTTTATATTTTACCCTAATAACAAAACTATCAGGAAGTGAAGGAGGCATTCTACTAGCACAGACCTCACATCCTGTTTCACAACCACTGCATTAGTGACCCAGTACAGAGGTAACAGCTGTGATTACTTATTGTCTTCAGCAGAACTAAGCTGTAAACCAAGATATTTTTATTTTTTACAGAAGATGACCTTTGTAACAGAGATGTAGAAATGGGATTATTTTTGTCTCCGCATTTTGAGCCCTGCTAATAATGCTAATTATTTCTTCACTATGCTTGTGTGCAGGCAGCTGTTGTTTGCTCGCTGCTGCATACAGACAAATCCTTTGCTAGCAGAGCTTCAACTTTCGAGTCACTGAGTGCTTTATACTGACACTTTTGTACCTGGCTTTTTGCACACTTATAATTATTGAAAGCAAACATTGTCATTTTACCTTGGAGACTTCAGAGTGAACTTTCAGTAGCAAAGAATATAAATCCTGAAATGACACAAACAGATATTTGTAAAATTGTTTGTGCTGCACTTAAAAAAAAAAAAGACTGAGATAAAAAGTAAAGTTTTAATCAACTAAACTATCTTAGCAAGTAAAACATTTACAGGGGTATTCCCTGGCGCTAGGACAACAATAAACACTATACTAAATGAATCTGCTTCCATTTTGTTCCTGAAGCATAGTTATCATAAACTGGAATATTATGCCTTCATTCGTTTCTGCAAAATATCCAGCTGTTAATAGTATGCAAAACCCTAAAATCCCTGCAATTTCACTACAAGCTTCAGTGCAAATCCACTCACTGTCTTTAGAAAGTCTGGCTAGGGGCAGGCCACTTCAGGATTTTTGTTTGTCTGGGTTTTTTATGGGAGTTGTTGTTGGTTTTGATGTTGGTTGTTGTTTTGTTTTTTTTTTTATAAACTAGTATTCATAAGACCCACTTTTACAAGTTGTAAACTTATGTGTACTGCTACCAAATATTTTTCAGCATTAATCCCAATGTGACTGCCAAATGAACCTTGTTTTTCTGCAGTTGACACTGAAGCAGTGTCAGTTACTAATCCAAAACATTTTTATTGGTATCTTAAATAAAATAAGACTGCTCTTTGCCAAATTACTGTGGCTTGGGACCTCCTTCTGAAGAGCAAAATCCTTCCTGTTTTTGTAGTTGTTGCAGTGATATGCTGGACTTCATAATTTTGTACTTGGCACTGTTTGTGATATATGTTATCATTACCCAGTTAAAGATGCAGATCTGTTCAGAAAGCTTTTCTGTATTTGAGGAAAATCCATCATTAAATCAGATACACTCTGTCTCAGATATCACTGCACATCCTTTCTCGTCATTAATACTGATGGAGCATTTGACTGTAAGATACATGAAGGCACAGCATATAATAAAACCTTGCTTTTAAGCTGTAGGGCTTTGTTTGCCTGCAGATGTCCTGGTGGTTAAATTGTGGGAAATGAGGAAGGAAATAAAAGCAAAATAAAAAGTAATTATTAAAGGAGATTAACAAGATGCATGGGTCCTAGTACCATAGTTAGAAAAATATTGGAAATATCAGATGAAATAAAGCAAATAGGAAAATTACGTTCTCAACTGCCTACATATTTTTATATACTGGTGTAAGCTTCTCTACATGAACACATGTATCTTGTACAGTGAAATTCATTACCTGCAAAATCACTTTAATAGGAACAACTGTTTTATCACAAAGAAGGAAAGAACTGAAATAAAACCAGTAACAGTGAAGAGATAGATCTAAATAACTAGATACTTGGTGGGATGAAAATGTAGCTTGTGAATTCAAAAAATCCTTAATTCTGCATTTCTTTGGTTTCATAATTAGCACTGGGCACCTTTCAAAGTGTCTTTTCTGAGCCTGCTGCCTGTTAGCAGTGAGAGGTAATTTGTGCAATCCTGTGCCCAAATGACTGAATGAGTTACCAGTGTGGTATTTCTGTGGGTCTAGAATACCTTTGTGGGACAAGACCCCGTGGCCAGCTCTACACTGAAACAACTGTGCAGGTCACCAGATTCTGCCGGTCCGCCTTGCCTCACACAGACCTCTGCAAAACCCTCAAACATCAATGGGGACTCTATGTAAGCACTGCAAGGATCCCTGAGCACCTGGCAGCATGTGGTTTCTCATGGGAGGTGGCCTGCTTGAATACATTTAAGGTATTCATTCAGTTGTCAGCAGGTGGAAGTTAAAACATGCTCTTCAGGTCATTCTGTCTTGGTCTCTCCTGATAGTGTCAAGTCTAAAGCCATCTTTATCAAATATTGCCCCATTCACTGGAACAAATCTCATATAAAGCTCCATTATAACAATCCAGCCACCAAACAACACCCACAAAGAAAATACTCTTGATCTAAAAATACTTTTGAAGAAGTAATGTAGTCTTCATAGGTCAGCAACTTTATTATTGTCTTCCTTATCACACCAACAGAATGGGAATGTCCCGCAGCATGGCTGCAGCCAAGGCTTCCACACTGTGTTGTATACAGACAGCTGCTCTGGGACTGGAGTCAGTGTCTTGCGATGCTCTTCCACAGCTCTTCCAATCTTCTGTATTACAGTGTTAAAGAGGGGTTCATTGTCAGCTGACAGAGGCTTGGCTTCAGAAGGGTCTTGTGAGAGATCAAACAGTAACGGAGGGTCATGATGGGTCACACCTTCCCCAAAACATGGGCAAACTCCTCTATCATAACAAGCTCCAGCTCCAACAGGATGGAAGACAGGAGTTGTATAATGAGCCTTCCAGACGGTTCCGCCTGTAAGGAAATAAAAGGTTTGGAATGACATTGGTGGTTATTGGAAGGCATTAGAATCGCAAATATTACATCAGAGTTTTATTTCTGGTTGCACTTCAGCTCTACACTTACAAGTTGATTTCATACTATAATTTAATTTAAAATTAAATGCCACAGAATAATACCAATAATGTCAAACAATTTTAAATGTGTTGTGTGAATTTTCAGTAAGTATCTGTTATCATTTACTTAGTTTTTTATGAAGACATAATAAAAAAGGATTTAGTGTTTTCATTGCTTGCTTTGTTAAGATAGCAGCACAGAAAAATGGCTGAGGCAAGGACTTCTCCATGAGACAAGAGGTCATTGTCTCCCCAGGGCCTGGTGTTCAGATAGAGAAATTAGCGAGACCCATCCCGAGCTCCTATAGCCTGTAAGCCCACATACCTTGAAGCCATGAACACACTCTTTTTCTATACAATGCAGGTAACACTGTACCCCCTTACACCTACAACTATTTGAAAAGCTGCAATCCCAGAAAAAAGTGTTGTACAAGTGTTAGACAAATATGCCATCCTGCAGATCCAACCTTATTCTTGGGAATATACTTACTGTCCTTCTGGTGCCACCGCACAGCATGTAAGTGAATGCCACAGTAATGAAACAGGAACTCATGCTCTGAGTGCTCAACGGCTCCTTGAAGTAAAGGCATCAGATCCCGGCCATCAATTACCCTAGCAACAAAAATAGAGACCATTACACTGAGCTAGGTTTACAGAACTGCATTCCTTCAGCACACCTCTTGCTAGAACTGGCAACCCTGCATGGGGAGGATGTTTGCAGGTAGATGCTGTATCACAAATGTAGAGGTGACTGAGCTGTGGTAACATTTACATGTCTAGAAAAGAAAGGAGGAGTGGAAAAGAAAACATCGGACTCCTAGAATGTGCATCCAAACTAGATTTTCCATTGTTGTAGGAGAGTAGATGGAATAAACACATTTGTGTTTGTACCTGTCCTGGGGTAGTACTCCTCCAGCCAGAAGCACTACTGTAGGATAAATGTCCATAAGGCTTGTAGGTTCATCGATGACTGTGCCTGCAGGTAGCACCTCTGGCCATCTAAATATCCCTGGCACACGAATTCCTCCTTCCCAGCCTCCCATAGCTTTTCCACCTTTCATAAAAAATAATAAATTTTCATTAGAAAGAGCTTCATTAGAAATGCAGAGATATTTGAGAAATTTTATTGTATTATCCTAAGCTAATGTTACCTTTATGTGCTTTCTTTTGTTTTTACTCATTGTTTTTACTGCCAAGCTCATTCTCGTTAGCATAAGTGAAGGTGTCTTCATTATACTAGATCTTTCAAGTNACCCATTGTTTTTAATGCCAAGCTCATTCTCGTTAGCAAAAGTGAAGGTGTCTTCATTATACTAGATCTTTCAAGTGACTTTTCACACTTACATTCCTCTACTACTTTACAGACCCATTGGCTATCAGACCTCAGGGTGGTTATACCTAATTAGAATGAGATAAATTTGCTTCCAAATGAGAAAACACCATTACTCCTTGAGCATACAGCCTTATCGAAGCTTTAGGAGTGTCCCGAGTACTTTACTAGTTGTTGCTGGGTTGTTGTTGTCCTTGACAGCTCTTACCTTTGTATATTCCATTCCAGCCACCCAGCTGCCTTTTGCCTTCTTGTCTCTCCAACCATCCACCATGATCAGAGGCAAAGTAAACTAGAGTAGAATTTCGTAAGCCTTCCTTGTCAATAGCATCTAGAACCTGGCCTGGTAACACAGGAATATGTGTGCATGAAAAACCAAAAATATTGCTTACACTATAAAAATGTTAGCCTCTGGCTTGTAATTTCAACAATTACATTCATCTGTGTAATTTCTTATTTATGTAGAACTGTGCATTGTTTAGGAGAAGAGGTTTTTAGAGTTAAGATTTGTTATTTTAATTTCACTGTCTGTAAAATCACAGAAAATCTGTGATATGCTGTAACTCCTTATTCCTGGTGTTATAACAAAGGAGTGCAACAACCACTGTCACTGAGAGAAGCTTGCATTCCAAAGGGGAAAAGTGCCATGTGTTGTAAAAATATGGAAAGAAAGCTGGACACAAGGTCCTAAAATGTTATTTCAGTATATATACCAGCATATATCCATCTATATGTATATATATTTGTGCATGTATACAGTTATTTCTGTGTATATATATATCTTTTCCCGTTTGCAGATGTGGCTACTTTTCCTCTGCCATAACTGGGTGGCAGGTAATTCCTCTCAAAAAAAGAGGCTGAAAAATAACATTAATCTAATTTCTTTGGGCATACCAATTAACATTTACAAACATTTCTGTATTTAATAACGAGGCTGAAAAATATTCAGTGCTCTGAAGAATGCAGCGGTCACAAAGAAATAGGCTGCTGGTTTACTGCTGGAATTGCTTATCAGTTTTATCACCACCAGATGTCTTATTTAGGTAAACATCATCATAACAGGATGAAATGACCTGATTTTTGATAACCACAGAAAACTAATTCTCAGTTATTTAGTAGGGGGAGCAGAATTGCTCCCTGACAGGAGCAAAGGGGTCATGGGTAAAACTGATAAATACAATAAACCAAAAAAACCTGAGTGAACGGAAACAGTTATTTGGTCTGAGGCTGGAGAAAATAAAAAGCCAACACTGCAAGCCAGCAGTGCTCACACAAGATTGACAGCTGTTCATTAAAAGCTCAGGACTCTCTTCTTTCATGTGTTTAATCATCTTCTTTGTTCCTTTAATAACAACTGCATTTTTAGTATGTATTCAGAACTAGGTATGAGGTCAATTGAAAGACTGTTATTTGCTATGGCAACTTACCCACCATCCAGTCCATCTCCTCTACATTATCTCCATATAAACCATGGTGGCTCTTCCCAAGAAACTTCTCTGTGGTGAGGAGAGGGGTGTGGGAATGTAAAAAGGAAAGAAAGAGGAGGAATGGCTTGTGTTTATTTCTATAAAAAACAGAAATCAACACTTCTTTTAGGGAGGAAGATTCTTACTAGAGATCAATCATAATGAAAAATGGTATTATTCTACTTCAGAAACATCTTACTTTCTAAGGCATTAATATCCAGTGATTAGAATCTCTCTGATGAAATAACAACATACTTTTCCCCCTGAACAATACATAGACAATTTCCTGATTGGGGTCCCCTTTCTGCTATTGCAAACCAGCACTCTGCTACTGAAACTAAGGCAGCAGGATCATCAGCCAGCTGTTGCTCATGCGTCACACTGTACAATAAGACTGCATCACAGCTCCACTTCTCCTCTATGGCCCACATGTGCATTTCTGTCATCAGCCACTGTCCCTTAAGAGGTTTGTTGATAGAAATACTTATTTTCTCAATATGGCCTATAAATATTCAATCCATAGAAATTTGGAAATGTTATCAGCTTTTGTGAAGCTATGTCTTTTGTGATAACATCTTTAAGTAACAGATAATTATTTGTTTAATAAAATGATATTCTTAATAATTAATAGGCATAATAATACTTACAATCCTATAGAATATTACTGAAGTTCTAGAAACTTAAAAAAGTTTCAAGGCATGCAAGAAGCTAAAAAACCTGTGATCAAAAGAAGAACACTTTACCTTTCTATAAATGAAATGGACTCTCTCAAGATAAGAAACGTAGTCCTTTCTGTCACCATTGGCTGTTCAGTAACTTCATGGTTTCTCATCATAATGCAGTTCCAGTATCGTACAAACCCATAACTTGAGAACCAGGATATGAAGAACAGAAGACTAAACCCAGCAAGGCAGGTCAGCATTTTCCAGCGAACTGAGATCATGCCTGTCAGCCTTCCCAGGACAGCAGTGAATATAAGGAGCCAAATTGTCTGAGTGGAAAGCCAAAGTTTCCCTCTGAAGGCTCTGTCCATCTCTGGTGTTTCTGTTGGTTGGCAGTCACTTATTAGTGTAAAAGGCATCCCATAAAAATAGTCAAATCCATGGTTTAAAGGATGATGACAATGGTCGTTGCGGGATTCACAGTTAACACCTTGATGCCACTTCCCTGAAAATATAAAGTATTGAAATGTAAACAGATAGCATTTTAAAAAGAGCTTTTCCTCATTCTCTGCTTTCATAACTATTTAAATCCTGCATGTATATACAGACTATGTAGCATTATAAGAATATGCATCTTAAAATTGATGAAAGTAAACCTCTACAGATTCATTTGTGCTCTGGTCACATATTCATGCCTTGTTGCTTTGATCAAGTGTAAAAAAACAGACTAGAAATGGAACTAGAAGCTGATCAAAAATCAGATTTTCAGAATGAAGCAAAAATGTGTGGCCTTCCTGGAGACCTGTCAGTTATGAAATAGGAGGAAGAAGTCCTTTTAAAAGCACAAGGTTAAATATAATTCTTCTGTTGTCCATTTACCTTCTAGGTGCTGTGCAGACTTGTTTCTGGGATGATTTGAACATCTTGATGCTGGGGCTATGGCAATGCTCAGCAATCTGTTTTTTCCAGACTGGTAAGGGAAGCTATGAATAGTGTGGTCAAGTAACTTGCATCTCAACAAGCAGACTCAGTAAGCATTTAAATGGAAACATAAACTTGCTCATTTGGCTCAAACTGAGACTTGTGAATATATGGATCAGGTGTCCAGAATCGACCTCACATCAGAGAGATGCAATTTAATTGCACTTTATGAACTGTATTGTAGTGCAGACCTTGGATACCAGATCTACAGATCAAAGTGAACACTCAGAATTTTACTTAAAAACTAATTCTTATTGTGGAGTAAGGAACTATGCACTTACAGAAGGGTATTATCCTAAACAAATGGTTCACTGTGTTGCCAATACTTGCATTAGCAGCCAAGCCCAAGTGGGTCTTAATAGAACTGCTGTGCATTACAATAGGAGCAGAAAAAAAACTACCTCAGAGGAAAAATTTGTTGCTTTTTTGATACAAATTTCAAGAAAAGAATGAAAATTGTATTCTAGGTGGATAAATTGCCTTCATCTTGACATATTTAGACCCAGCTACAGAATGAAACAGCTGTGTAATCAATAGATATATTGGTGCAGCTGAGGTATCCTTGGACTTCAGATGCACTCTGACACTTAAATCTCCATCTGAGGTTGATAAAGACTTCTGACCTGTCACAAAAGACTCAAATCTCCGGAAGACAAACTAAGCGTGTAATTAAGATACATTAATCTTTGAGGACATATGTTCTACAACATTGGCGTTCTGGCTGCAGAGAATCTGCAAATTATTTTCCAAGCAAAAAAATTCCATTATCATATCAAGCTGCGGGCTATTAATAGGATTTAACTTTGCAATTAAACTGTTTGTGCTCAGAGCAAAACAATCACAAGCCATTCAGGTGAGACTATTTAGTGCTCATTCAGAGGCAGTGATGATGTTGTGTGAGATTTCTTCTTTCACAACTTGAATGCAAAGTTGCACTTAATGGGGTTTTTTTTGTGCTACTTACCACCAGTGCATTCATCATCCCCTATGGTGCAATTAATTAGACCCTGCCAAAGTGGTTAAACTAAGTGATGCTCTTTGGGTCGTTCGTGATTTTAGCTGAGATGCCCACAGGGAGAATGCCAGTCTGTTTTGCTAACTAGCTTCTACGAAGTACACAGCACAGCCTCCCTGAAGGGCAATTCCTTTGGTGAAATGGAAAAAAATGTAATCGTTTTGCTAGTGAATACATGTTGAAACCAAGCAGAAGCACATGGCCAATAGACACAGTCTTTGTAATGACCTGATTTAAACAAGTAAAATTCTACTACTATAAAACTAACAGGAGAATAAGAGTACACAAAAAACTTGGATGGCTTTGTTTAGTATTGTCCTGCATGGCTTAGATTTATTCTGCTGAATGAATACAAAGCCATTCCTGCAGGCACTTTTATTACTAAATTCAGTTTATTTGTCCAGCAAATACTTTTATGTCTTATACGTAGATTTTGGATATAGACATTTGGATATTCAGATGAAGTAGGACAAATAGCTGAAAATTCAGCTCAGAAACGTTAGGGTTTTATCAGTCAGTGTTGGAACTTTGTGATATGTCTAAGAAAAATACTTATTTCAAATTGAATCATGACCAAAAGTTACAAGCGCATAAAAAGTCCTATAAAAACATAAAGCAAAATGTAATTTGAATTAGTGCTGAAGGAGGCACTGTTTTGTGAGCTGTACTGACATCTTAGTGAACCGTAGTGGCATGTTTTCATTAAAGAAAAAAATAATTGCTTTGTTTCCATTTTGAAAGGCCAATTCTGTGATACTGTGAACTGACTGCTGTTTGAAATAGCAGCTCATTCCTTTTGTTGTGAGTCTGTTCTGAACTGTGTAACGCATCATTATGCATATTTAAATGGAACTCATGGTTTTGTTTTTTATGAGGTGGCATTGAAATAGTTATCATATACCTGGTAGAGTAGTATTCAAGAAATACTGATGTCTTTTCTACTATATATTCTAACATGCTTAAAACGTGCTTAAAACACGTCAGGCACTAAGTTTATTCTACTTATCAGATGCCTGTTGCTTTGAGAGAGATTCTTTCTAGTCAACATTTCTTCTTACAAGGTATTCTTGAATCAGAGAATAAAAATACTGCAACTGAGGTATGACTGTGCTCACTAAATCATTAGGGATCAGAAGGGACCTCAAAATCCTCCAATCCCTCTGCCACAGCAGGATCATCTAGACCAAGCTGCACAGGAACACACTGAGGCAGGTTGTGAACATCTCCAGAGAAGGAGACTCCACAACCCCCCTGGGAAGCCTNCTCTGTGTCCTTCTTGAAATGAGGGGCCTAGAACTCAGCACAATACTCCAGATGCGGCCTCACTAGTGCAGAGTAGGGAGGGAGAAGAACCTCCCTCGATTTGCTAACCACGCCCCTTCTGAACCCCCCCAGGCTGCTGTTGGCCCTCTTGGCCACAAGAGCACATTGCTGGCTCATAGTCATCCTCTTGTCCACTAGGACCCCCAGGTCCCTTTCTCCTTCACTGCTCTCCCACAGCTCAGTCCCCGACCTGTACGGGGTTGCTCTTGCTCAGATGCAAGACTTGAGACATATAGGTGAAACACATTCTAAGCCACCTTCAGGAATATCCCCACATACCAATCAGTCCTGTGCTGTAGCCTTGCTGCTGCAGTATTTTGGCAAAAGTGGTTTCATTCGGAGGCAGCCCTCCTGAGCCACCATTCCAAAAAATGACACGGTAATCATTTGTAGCATCCATCCCTGAAAAACACAGTAATGAGCAACTTTAATAAGTACAACTGGCCATGTACTTTTATCAAAAAAGATTTCTTGTTTCCTGGTTCCATTGATCCGTTAGTATAGGTTTGTTTGGGGTAATTAATTTAGGCCTCTGGACAAGATTAATAAAGAGTTAAGTGTCTCTGTTTCATGATACCTATTCTTTGTACAGTGGCATGCAGGCTGTATGAAATACAGTTAGGAGGATAGGGAGGCCTCAGCCCTCTGTCAGTCTCAAACTCCAGCTTGAATAAGGCTGCTTGTGAATGTAAGATTTCCCAGTACAGTGGCATGGCTGATTTTGAACTTCTGAACACACAGAGTAGCTATCCAGCACCACAGTCTTCTCACCTGCAGGTTTACACCCTGTTAATTTAGCATTATATATTTCCATAACCCGCTCTGTCATGAAAGTGCTGAATGTGTCCAGCCCTGTTATAGTGGAACATGTGCATTTGCAAGCTATCCATCTCAGTGGGAGCTGTCATGATCAAAGTAGGACAACATGTCAGCTTCAAAATGCCTGAAGGCACTGCAGATCATTTGCAGTAGAACAAACATTAGAGAGTTGCTGTTAAAAACTTGTGAAGCTATTTGTTTTTCATACCTCTTAATCTCAGGCATGTAGTTTGGCAGGACAGTCTTTTTTCTTCACAAACAGAAGTGGGGAAAATTATATATAGCTGTCAAACAACTGATGGATGAAGTCTGACATGAAGGTAACAAAGTTTTCTTGTAAATGACTCATTCTGCACCTCTACTAGACAGAATGGAAGCCTGTTTGTATAGATCTGCTCTGCTCCTTGCAGGGCTGAGCTGTTTCTGGTATCGGATGAGGAGTCACTCATGACAGCAATTAATGTAAACAGTGCTTTAGAAATGTATTGTTTGACATGTTCCTTTCAGCAATAAAGCAATGTTTAAAGGTTGCTTGGTTTTGCAAGGCCAACCTGATCGAAGGGGATATCGGCCAGTGAGGAAAGCTGCTCTGCTGGGAGTACAAAGTGGAGCTGCAGCGATGTGCTGAGTCAGTTTGACACCTTCCTTTGACAGGCGATCGATGTTTGGGGTTCTGAAAATGCAATCAACATTTCCAAGATATTATTCAGAAGTTCTTTGAGGGAGCAAGGATGAAGAATAATAGACTTACTTTTATTTGGGGAGGGTTCTTCTATTTGAAGATAGCCAGGAAATATTTTTAATTTTAATTATATCAAGTGATGGGGGAATACTTTTTTCCCCCCTTGGTGTGCTTAATTTCCTTACCTGATAGTGTTATTCCCATAGCAACCTACATCCCCTATGCCAAGATCATCAGCCATCAACAGGACAATGTTTGGCTGTGTGATGTTGGAAAGCTGTGTAAGTGGTGGCTGTAGAAGCAGACCAAAAACCAGTGGTGTGACCAGAGGTGCCCTGAAACACAGATGAAGGAGAGAAACCAATAACTTGGCCATGTCACTCCCACTGCAGAAGTTTAGAGATCCTTCTCTGTGAACTAGGCTGCAGACCTAGTCACTCTCTGCTCAGACGTAGAGTTAAATTTTATCAAGAAAAATACAACATCAGGATCATAACATTAAAATCTCTTTTTTAGATTTTTTTCAAAATCCCCATGAGCAGTACCACTTGGGAATTTGCATATAGTAAATGACATAAATTATTTAACTTTAGTGTCATGGGATGTTTTTTAAGAGTTGGTCTGG
The DNA here is from genome assembly GCA_013397515.1 of Upupa epops. NCBI lineage: Eukaryota > Metazoa > Chordata > Aves > Bucerotiformes > Upupidae > Upupa > Upupa epops. The sequence goes on from VZRI01010046.1 coordinate 24,917, forward strand.
GAAACTGAGAATGTGATAATCTTCCTCTGACATCCTTCTCACAAAGAAGAGCTTTTTGAGGTGAAAAGGCTAACAACAAAAAAACCCAAACATCGTGAACATAGCTCATCAATAAACTTCTATAGTTCACAATTATATTGTTATTGTACTTTGTTCACTGTAGACTGAGTGTGATATAACAGTACTTACTGAACTTTTTTCTTACCAATAAGATGATAGTTTCCAAATCATTTCTGTATGTGGACTATTCAGCTCCTGCAAAACCAAGAGAAAGAACTTTGTCATGTTTGTATTTTCCTAGTAATCACTGCAATAATATTAGATAAAAAACTTAATCAAAACCTGTCAACATTCTCTGTTGTATCTACTTCAGTGAACTCAGATTAAGAGAAGAATAGTAAAGGCAGTAGTATTACTTTTATTGATAGTGCTTCTTCACTTCTTAAAGGACTTTTTCTTTTTGTGTAAAGAAGTTTATCTTAAAATAACAAAATAATTCTCTTTTGTTATGTGGGACAGCTGTATGAAAAACACTTCCTGTTCAGAATGAACAGGAAGAAAAGAGCTTTTTAAAATCCCATCCTTAATTTGTTTTTCCATAATCACTGGGACAGTAGCAGCCTGCTGCTTCTTCACATAATATACCAAGTTTATTTTCAGGCTTGTAAGCCTTACTTTTCATTGCAGAAATTCATGTCATCTTCTTCCAACAATGACATTTTCTTAGGAGACACTGAGTTTGTGACCCATTGTTGTGTGAGCTGAGCCTTTCCATTCTTTGTATGTAACAGATTTTGGGGTGTGATGTTCTATTCTACCACTCTACACTGCTTTCTACCATGGTTCCTCTGGGGCCTTCTCTTTCATTGTCTAAACACAAACTATATAAAGGTTTTGAAGAAAGGGCCAAATGACCTTGGACCAAAGGCTTTAAAAAAGACTTGGTCCAAACTTATCCCATGTCTTTGTTTTTTCATCCAAGCAACTCAATTTTATAAATTATAATTGTTTTACTTTTGTTTTCCAGAAATTATAGCATTTAGCAGCTTAGTTAGTATCTACAGTTGTTACATTTATTCCTCAACACTACAGGCCTCAATGGGAAAATGTAAACGTCTATGATTAGAAAATCAGCATCCAAACAGCTCTAAACACTTCCTTGCAAGCATAAGTACTGACGTCTCATCACTGTCTGCAGACTCTCAGTTTTCCTGCATTTGGATTTGTGCCTTTGCTGCAGTCTAAGTAGTTACAGGAAAGATGGTGGAGGACGCCTCAGACACGTTTTATATGTACACTGTTGCTGAAGTTCACTGTTTTATCGTAATTAAATTTGGCTTAAAGCAAAACTCCTCCCTCTTACATGAGTCATTTACATTCTTTTTTTCCCATCTCTCTTTATCCATTTTGATAACCCAAGGGGTATAGCTTGCTTACCTTTCATATCTTGATGTTTTCCTTGACGGATTGAACTGTTTTAGTCCATATTTTGTTTTCTATCAAAATATTTACAGAATAGTAAAACTCCATTTCAAACCAGTTTGCATAAGAGAAACTTTTCACAACAGCAGAACCCGTTTGTGGTAACAGTTTGGCAACACTCTGTGGAAGGTAATTCCATTCTATTTAATACTGTTCAGCCTGTGAAACTGTTTTAAAAATTCCTGTTCTGTGGACTTCACATCAATCAACTAAAAGCCAGACCCATGAAAACAAGTTGCCTGCAGCTCTCATTTTATATACAGGCTTGTATGAAAAGAATGGCACTGTAAAGGGAAACATCTTTTTAAAACTTCCTTGAGATATTTTTATCCACAGGAGCATAAAAAATTGCCTAAAAAAGTTTTCCTGAACATTTCCCAACATAGTAAGGTAGGAATACAGTACCTGGTCAAGTTATGCTCAAAGCAGGCAGCTGGAGTGTTACTGGAGCGTGAGCTGATTTTCAGTTTACTTAAAACCATTCCAAAGTTTTCAGCACAATGACTGCTGCTACAGCATAGCATTGAACGTCTGTTTCTGAAGGCACTCCTTAAATCTGTCCAGACTGCTCAGGCACACTTTGCCAGAGGAAAGCTCTGTAGTACCAGAGCTTGCAAGCCGCTGGGTGGTCTAACCAATCCTGGAGTCCCGTAAGCTGTACATCCCACTGCCGCTTGCACAACAGTGGCATTCATACAAGCATGAGGATGTGTCTGGGGAATATTGCAGAAGCGGTAAAATGCTGTCTGCCCAGACAGTGGCTTCACAAGAGAAGGGAAGATCCCTCTTCAAATGTAAGACACTCCCACTCAAGGCACTATAAAAAACAGTTCCCCACGAAACTCTTCTCATTTGCACAAAGGAGGAGAAAATTGCTGTACTTACTATGCAACCAGTCTTTGTCAGTAGAAATAGAAACTTGAGTGAATATGTTCACGTTCTGGCAGCCTCGAGTGCCTGCAGCAATAACAAGGTTACCCCTGCACACATAGTGAGGAGCAGTTTTAGGGTGTGGAGAGGAAATGCTGGCAAGGGGCTTGAATTTGTTTTTTCAGAAAATGAGTCATTTGGCTTAACTTCTGAGTGTTTTCTATTCATCACTCAAAGGAACAAAGTAGGGTTACATGCTGTCTGATGCTTGTGTTCTTTTTTGTGTTTGAGTCCTGTCGGACTGAACACTCTGGGACAGCATGAGGTGCCATCACACAGCAATCTTACTTTATTGATAGAGAGCTTCCAGTGTTTTCATATCGTAAATGAGAAGAGAGATATTGTTAGGAGTTGGTGGCTCATCAGCAATCACAGTGCTCAGACTTGTTTGTGGGTGAAGACCCTCTGAGACAAGTTACAGCACCGTAGGTGATTCGTCCCCTACTCTTTCCCACCAAAGCATTTCCACATTGGAGGTGTTCTAGCAAATGTATGCAGGAGGTGTGTCTGGTTTTCCTTCTCTCAGTGCCTTCCTTATCCCCACTCATGTTATAGCATCTCAATTTGCACCTTTCCAGTTCTCATTGCCTTTCACTGTGCCTTTTTGGCTTCAGAAGTCTTTAAAGCATGTAAGATTTGTTGTTGTCTGATGCCCTCTGCTGCTGCTGTATGTTTTCTAAAGAGAAACGTGCTTTTTGAGGTACTGGGTTTTTCTGTCCAGGTTACAGTCACAGCTGGGGCCTGCTGACTGAGAGAGACCCTCTTGTAGCTGGGATCTGGCCTGCAGCAATCCTATCCCTCTTGTGTTTTTTCAGGTCTTCTTGCAAATTCCATGGTGTTTGTAGTGGAGACCCACAAACTATAATTGCTACGTTACTAAATGCTAGGTATAACAGAAAACAGAATGCATGTCTGCAGTTACAGTGAAGGAACACATCTTCAGCGTTTTGGACATCAGCTGCCTTCTGTCACAGTGAGAGCGAGACTAGATTACTGTTGTTAAGTTGCATGCACTCATTCAGATCTGGCTGCTGGGAATTACATGGGCATGGCTGTGGTATAAAGAAGATAAAGGAGGGTGGGTAGTGCTTGTGGTCTAAAGACTTTCCCCTCTCAGTAACAACTCATGCTTGTTTTGGTGTTTGATGTTTTATCTTCAAAGTTGGAATGGTGAATGCCCCACCACTGGTGCAGCTTAGAAGTGGCATTGTTGAGTACTGAATGCAGTTCTGGAGCCCCAGTACAAGAAGGACACAGAACTGTTGGAATGAGTCCAGAGGAGGGCCACAAGCTTGATCTAGATGATCTCTGAGGTCCCTTCCAACCTAAACAATTCTATGATTCTATGATTTTTAGAAGGTCTGGGCAAAACTAATTCCATCCCCAGCTACTACACTGACTATATCTGCCTATTCTTATGTGGAGAAGAATTTAGACAACGCCTATATTTGTTCAGAATGTGGAAGTTTGCAGGTGCTCCACATTCTCTAACTATTTACTTTCATTTTCTTTAAACTGAGGACTGGAAGAAGTAGCCCTCACTGATGTTAAAATAAAAACATCTGCATGATTAGATCCTATTTTATAAGGGTTTGTTACCGGGATACAATGATTAAGTTGCCCCTCTAGTGACTAATTTGTTCTTGAAATTTTGTTAGATTTCAGAGGACATTTGACTCACCGCCTGCCTTTCTAAAGTCACTGCACAAGGACGTAAAGTGGTGTTATTTCCTTGAACTCTGAATTACGCCAGGTCTTCAAGGTCTGAGTACCCAGGAGCAGTTGCAGGGTCTTCCTTGATGTCCTAGAGCATGGAATCTGGTTTGCAACACTGGGAAGGAACATGTTTCATATGCTCCAGGACAGCTCTGCAATGTTAGCCAAAGTGCAGTAAGCCAGGGGTAAGTGTGAGAGGCACTTTGAAAGGGCACTCCTTGTCTAGGGTAAAGCACTAACTAAGTCAGATGCCCCAATTTGTGCCTAAGGCTCTACTTAGGAGGCTGTTGCTCACAAGTCTCAGAGAACAATCCAGCTTTCTTACACACCATTTGACCTCTTGAGGAAATCTAAAAACTATTGTTTCTGGTTTTGAAAAAAAATTTGTTGTTTAAGCAGAACAGCCCAGTATAAATGGTGGGGGCCAAGGACCTGCATGTAGGCATGATCTAACTGTTCTGCAGCGTGGGATGGAAATCTAGCTAAAAAATGGAAAACATTTTTGTCTGGATCTGACTTCCATAGGCTTTTTGGTGGATTTTTTAAATGAAAAGTAATGAATAAGGTATGTAGGGAATACCTACAACAGGAAACATGGCTATGGATTTCTCTGTTGGGAATCCCACTGTTTGCAAGGGAGATGGTTATCATGTCTCTTCAGAGTAGCTTAGTTTGTAGTAAGGTAGTTAAAAGCAGAAAGGGTCATGATCACTCTCTCCAGCTCAGGAAACAACGATGTAGATGGCATTTAATGAAAAATATATAGTTATTTTCTGAGGAGCACACAGTCCTTGTGTTAGCCCGCAGAGGTGGCCACTTCTCTGTAGAGAAGTGCCCCATTAAAGGGGCACTGGTCTCCTCTGCACAACATATCATAGCTCCTTCAGTTGGCTGCTCCAGACTCCTTTCGGGGAACAGTCTCATGTAAGTGAAATGCTTAATAACAGGCATGCTGTTGCTTGTCCTATCTTCTTTCTAACGTAGTGAAAGAAGTGACAGCTTAGTGTGTGTGAATCTATTTGCACATACCAGAATTTATGGAGATTGTTTGAAATATTTCATGTTTCTTTTTTCTGTTGTGAAATAAGAGCGAAATAGGTTTAATACAGTTTTAATCAGTTGAAGCTGCTAAACTAAAATTTACAGAGTAAATATTAAACCACAAAGCAAAACGAGTGTTTCACAAATAATATTAATACAGAGTGCTGAGATTTGAAAAAAAAAACCAGCCCACCAACGAACAAACCTTATGGGTTGTTTCTGACAATCTTAAAAATGCAAACCAAACGTTGATTTTGATAGCTGGCAGAAGCAAGGCAATTATCTAGCATTAACTCCCCTGCTTTTTACAACTGCTTAAATCTGTAAGAGGCTGGGATAAAACACAATAGTGCATCGGGATCTGAACACATTACCTGATCCCATGTTCTGCTGCTTTATGAATTTTCAGTAATGCAGGTATTGTTGCAGATACCAAGAGCTGTTCTGATTACAGGAGGTGATTAAAACCTGACAGTATTTTCATTCAGACTGTTTTCTGATGCTGAGACTGAATGCATACACATGAGCAGAATATCTAGGAAAAAAATTGCTCTGAAAATTTTGCTAATTTTTAATAGCATGTTCATTTATAAAATAACAGTGAAAAATCACAAGCCACCAGCCCCACTTAATAAGGGATAGATGAGGTACTCACAGAGTGTCACAGATTTTCAGTGCTTTTATGAATTTGACTGGTCAGGAGTGTCTATACTTGGAAGTGATCATTTAAAACCAGGGTAGCAAAAATATATAATTCGACATCCATAGAGGTATGGAATCTTGGAAGAGTAAGGTCTTGAGACTCCTTATAAAGCTGGGAGGCACACCACAAGAGCAAGTGTTGCATACAGTTTGCCTAAGGCTTCAGGTGACAGAGCAACACTCTGTGTTTGTCTCCAAGCAGACCCAATGGTCAAAAATAAACCATGGAGTACAATTTGATGATGGTTACTAGTCTAGATGTATAGACCTATTGCATCTTGTTACTACAGTTCACAAATCAGCTTAAAACTGTCATCAGTATTTTTCTGGCAAGTGCCACAAGCTGCAGTTTCTGAGTTTAGCATTTCAAAAGCCATAACATCTTTTGATGTCAAGCCAACTGCTGTAATTGTTACCACTAAAAAAAACAATGGGGAGGAAAAGGGAGTGCACTGACCTGTAAATACAGAGCATTAAAAATAGTTCCTGTTCAATCAGATTCCTTCTAAATAGTAATTTTTGTTACAAGCCTGCAGAAGAGCACTTGTCCTTCATAATTCAGGACTGCCTTCAAAATAGATCCTCTTGCCTCTTTAAAATCACAAACTCACATAAATTGTTCATGAGAACTACAACATTTGGGCATCCAAATGTCCCATGCAACTGCAGAAAGGAGCTGTGCAGCTTCATCATAGGGATAACAATATCCCTACACTCCCAGAGAGTGCTGCTTTGCTCCAGAAACCAGTGGTGGGAACATTCCTAATGAAGCCACAATCAATGAAGCAACTTTGCTGTGATGGTCTACATCGAACAAAAACATGGATTAGGAGGCCTGGAAATGTTTTTATGTCAATGGTTTTCTTAAGCCAAGGTTCTACTACAGACCTCTGTTGACATAACTATGTTGATCAAGGGTGTGGAATGGGTTTTTGCCAGCATATTGTGGGAAAGAAATGACTAAAACAAACTAAAATACTGTAAGTTATTTTTTGGGGGTACAAAATGTATTTTCAGCCATTGAAGCCCTCTAAAAATGGATGTGTTCCTATGGTTTTTACCCATGAATGTGCAGTATCTTTTAACATCTCACTTCAACATCTGCATGCTTGGGTGGAGACGAGTAGACAAACATATCCAAATACCCTTCGAGTTCTTGCTTGTATCTTACATGGTGTGATCTGCAATCCAAATGCTACAGCATCTGCAGGCTTATAAAAAAGCAGAGGGCTAAATGTCACTCTCTGTCCTCCAATTATGTATCCATTTAAGAAGTTGTAGATTTAATTCCTTTTCCCTCATGTGTACATTTTATTTTAATAAGACTTATTTTCCTACTCCTTCTTTCCCTATTGGGTTTTTGTAGGATGTAATTGTCTAGGACAGAAAAGAGTGGTCTGTTTTGTTTCAAGCAACTTAACAGCTTGATGTAACCCTCAGTTTTGGTGAAGGAGGTGTTGTCTTCAGCCTCACCACCTAGGGATCAAGTTTTGCGGCTCAACAATGATGTGGGAGCCAAAAGGCCATGATACTTTCTCCTTTCTGTGTCCCTTTATTTCCTTTCAATATGTTTTTCTTTTCTCTTTCCTTTTCTCTTTTTTTCTATCTACATATATGCATATGTATATACATATGTGTATATAAGTCTTGTATGAATTGCAATGTGATGTTAAGATAATAGTGTCATTATGAAAGCATTTTATTTATTTACTAAAACGTATTAATTATTTGCTGACTGACATATGTCAGTTATTCCTTCACTGAAAGTTATCAATTCATCATTGCCAATTCTTCCTCTTTGTTTACTAGAATTGCTAGTTAACAAAATTGCCAACAAGATTATTTCCTCTGAGTCATTATTGTGACTTGATCTGCCCTGCTTCTCTGCCAAGCAGAGGGAGGTGGGGTAAGACCCAGAGTGTCAGAAGCAAGAGTCCCTTGCTGGGTCACTGAGAGGAACATGAAGGGTTTTTCGACTGAGATCAGGCCAGGATGACACATAAGTCTGGCTGAGTCTGGGTCCTCTGCCTCCCCCGGAACTCACATTGTGAGTCAAGCATTTGAAATTAAAGCTTCCTTTTTCATTGTTGTGGCTCTTTGGCTGCTCCACAGACTATTAAAAAGATGATCTTCCTGCAACTCATTGATGGAGTTGGGACCTTACATTATTTATGTACTACAACCCCCCCTTTTAAGAGCCAGTGAATTAAATTCCACTGCTAGTGTACCTTGGATCAGGTCACCGCTGCAGAATAGATGTAGAAATGTAATTAGGAAGTTTTATATTTTCCTCCTTATATATATTTATATATAATGTCATTAAGAAATGTCTTTGAAATCCTGAATTCTCTTTCTCATTACAGAAATGTAAGCAGTGTCTTTACAGCTGGCATTGTATTAAGAAGGTTTTCAGAAGAACTAGAATTCCCTTTCTTTTTTTTCCAACTGTAGAGTCTCTAATATCTGGCAAAATACTTCTACAGAAAACAAGTACAATTTACTTGTACTTTAAATGCCACATATTTACTAACTATAGTGCTGATTTAAAGGTATCTTCAGTTTTGTTATGGAATTTACCAGCTTGATTTTACCCATGAAGAGGATCAGATTTCCCACAAACCCAGACTTCCTTCCTTCCTTCCTTCCCATATTGTGTTGCAGACACTGGCCAGTTTCAAAATATTAAACACACCAAGACATTCCCCTGTAGTTTTAAAACACAACTGGTCCCCAAACAAGTGTTCTGCAATACCAAGTACTTCATTTCAGCTATGCTGCCAAAATCAGTGTTTGTCTCTAGGGTCTCTCCTAGCTTTTGATCAGCAGTAAGGGTTACATCTGCATCCAGGTTTACCAGGGACCCAAGGAGGCTCCAGGCTCTTTGTTCATTCTCAGTTTTTTTTCCCTTGCAAATCCCTTCCCATCCTGCACCAGTGCAGCCCCACATCCTGACCAAGCAACATTTCAGAGTCTTTATGAATCCTAAATGCTCACTTCACTGCAGAACATCTGGAGATTCATGTGCTCCCTGAACAGAGTTTTGACTCTCTATTCCTACACATATCCTTTGGGGTGGTGGTGGGGCATCTTTTTGTATTTTGAGGAACCTAGACTGCCCACTCAGTTGCTGTTCCAGTCTTCACTAAAATGTCAGGGATCTGAACCTGCTGGCCTTTGAAGAGCTGCTGAGGGAGCTGGTGCTGTCTAGTCTGAAAAGGAGGCTGATTGGAGACCTTTTAGCTGTCAACTGTTACCTGAAAGGAGGCTGTAGAGAGGTGGGTTGATTTCTTCTTGCACATAACAAGTGACAGAACAAGAGGAAATGACCTCAAGTTGTTCCAAAGGAAGTTTAGGTTAGACATTAGGAAAAATTTGTACATCAGAAGGGTTATCAAACATTGTACCAGTCTGCCCAGGGAGGGGCTTGTGTCATCATCCCTGGATGTGTTTGAAAGTCATGTAGATGTGAAGCTTAGGGACATGGTTTAGTGGTGAACTTGGCACAGTTAGGTTTGGGCTTGATGATCTTAAAGATCATTTCCAACCTAAGTGATTCTATGATTCTATGGGCTTCTGGTCAGTGCTGGGGCTGTGTTACCTCTCTCTTTTCTCTCATCCATTCTCTTCCACTCTGGCTAAGAATGAAAAGAACTATGCTGGAATTTGAAGCACAGTTTGTTTTAGATAGACAAACATCCTGGAAATTTTACTGTGACCTCCACAGACTCCTCTGAGGTCTGCAGTTGTCCACATCATTTCAGGATGTATTCCAGAAGGATGCTCTCATCGATAACAGCGATCGGAATTTGAATGATGCCGCTATTCACTTCTGTCCTTTAGAGTCTCTGCATGGGGGAAGGGACAGATTAGCACTCTAAATTGGCTTACACTACTTATGCACTTATGAGATTAATTATATAGATATACATGTATAGTCATATATATTTCATTAAGGTACATATGTCTATGCATTGTGTGTGCATCTACCTATTTATGCATGCAAGACAATGAAAAGCAGAATATTAGCAGTGACAACAGGTCCAGAGATAATGATTAGGAGAATATTAGTTATGCTACAGAGCTAACTAGCTTGTTAAAAGGTATCAAAAGTGTATCTGAAGAAATGCTAATTACCAGAGCCAAGCAATTTCCAGTACTGAAGAGAAGATTGTATCAAAAGTGCTCAGCATTACTTTTACATGCAGGTTTCATGCATTCATTAACATTGCAACTGTGATGCAAAGCATATTGACAGCTTCCATATCAATATGCTTTGCATCACAGCTCAGATCAATAGAGTAGTATTATTACTGATTCTCTAGGCTCTGGTATTAACAGCCAGCTAAACATTATATTTACTGCAACATGCAATAAACTGTAATGCATAAATTATCAACAAGGGCAACAAGCAAACAAAGTCAAGTAAACGAGAGGCAGCTGATACTATTTATGTACTCATATTTTAAGTATTTAACACATTTTGGGAATGTATCACATGCATGGCATTTATTTCAGTTATCCTGGCTTGTTGGCTTAATTTAGCCAGAAAGTCAGTTAGGTATTTAAATTATGTAAAGCATATAATAAATCCAACTAGGTTATACCCAGTACATCACAAGTAATAATTCTCAGTCTGATGAACAAAGTCTTTGAGCATACTTTTCAGAAAAACAACCATTTTTATACAAAAATCAAGTTGGTAATGTTTGGTTATGAGTTGAAGTATAACACAATTGAAATGATTTGGTTATAAGCCATGTGCTTTGCATGAACTATTTCTGCTGCTGCTAGCAGCATGTTGCATATGCATTACACTATCGACCTGAGAGTCTTAGTTAAAACAGGAAATAAATAACAAGCAGTACTTTGAGTCAGGCCATATTTTATGCTACTACTGCACACTCTCACTCACTGAAGCTCTTGTTCCAGTCTAGGTTTGTTAAAGTAGGCACCTTGGTACTTCTGAAATCCTGTTACGTTTTAGTGACATAAGTGCTTTGTTATCCCATTTGAACATCAACAGTTATTTTGTCTTTCATTAAGAAGTTGCAAATGCTTAAATATCTTCGGGTGGTGATCGTGTAGCTTACTGAAGTTGTTTCGTGAGAGTGCCTTTTCACCACTAGAGGGTAGAAAAATACAGCTTTAACCAGCAAGCAAAAATGCCTTGATCTACAGCTCTGTTTTGTTGCATTTAGGATCTAGAGTCTCCACCATCGTTCTTTTGAACATGACTGTTCAGAATACACCTCCAAGGCAAGGGAACCAACACCAGGTACTTGCCCAGACTGCTCGTAACCTGCCTTCTGCCAACGTATTTGAATATCAGGGCCTAATTCAACCTGATTGTTAAGCTTGGCACACTGCAAACAGATAGCCTCTAAGGCTGAAAAGCTTGTCTGGTGTACATTACATAGCTTACCTACTTATTCAAGTACATACAAAGTACACAAGCACTTTAACAAGCCTGTTTTCATAAAGCTGGTGAGCCTTTTGATGGGTGCTTGTCCTCTGCATCTCTGCTTTGCTATCCAAAACCTTGTGATCATGATGGCAAATTTTTGTGCTGTGTTGTTATGCAAAAATGCAGCATCTAGGAATAGGTAGATGTTTAAAAGACTATTAGACTGGTTTATAACAGTTTGGTAATATAATTGAAGTATGATAAATGGCAAAGTATATATAGTAATAATGTACTAGAAATATAATTTGAATTATAGTACATTTTTCAGAATTAAGATTCCCCATTTGATTTTCTGGCTAAATTAATTAATTTTCCTAAAGCAGTTAGAAAAATCCTAAAGCAGTTAGACAACCCTCCCAGTTGTCTGGTGCCAGAACACTCATCATCATTACTGGAGTTTTGCAGCACTGTGCTTCTCCTGACAGAACTTGTAGCAGTGTTCTCTGGCAGTGCTCTGCTGAGGATTTAGGGAGCTCACCCTATATCAGATATGAAAACCTGCTTTAAAAATGAGGAATAGATATCAATGATTAGGCTCTTGATAAAATAGAATAACTGGAGAGATTATGTCTTTTATCTTTTTTCTCATTTATTTATTTTCTTCTATGGAGCAAAACCCTGCTCAGAGAAGAACATTTTTCTCTTCCAGCAAGTCATTAATTGTTATCTGACTCCTTAGGTAAGAAATTTTAGAACCAGTGAATCCTGTTTTAGTAGCATCCCTGTAATTAAATGATAAAAAAAGCCCTCAAATTATATGTAAAGTATAAGAGAATCAGAAGACAAATATAGCATTGCACAAAGTGGCGTTTTTTATATTTCAAAAGATTTTTACTTCCTTAGAGTTTGCTAAAAGCATTAAATGAAAAATAACCCCACACTTTATTTAAAAAACATCTGCTGTAAAGAATTCCTCCTTCAGCAACATTTCATTGCCTGCTGCCATACAGATCAACAACATCCCTTCAGCTCAGGACTGGCAAATTAAAAACAGAATTGGAAAAGACAGAGGCCCAGTATGAACAAATGGCCTGAACCCTTTTTATTCTGTTTATTCCTCACTTCTTATCATAGAATCATTTAGGTTGGAATACCTTTAAGAACATCAAGACCAGCCATTAACCTAGCATAGCAAACTTCGGCACTAACCACATCCTCAAATGCCACATCTATTTCTTTAAATACTGTATGGTGACTTAGTCACTTCCCTGGGCAGTCTGGTCCAATGCCTGACAAACCTTTCAGTGAAGAGGTTGTTCTTGATATTCAGTCTTAACCTGCTCCTTAGTACAGGCTGCCTGATAAAGGTGTGAGGGAAACAGTCTAACAGCTCAATCCTCTGAGTGTGGGGCACCACCTATAGATCTAGCACCCCTTTCAGCTGGAGTACTATCTGTAACCCTAACACTTACAATCATGGCTCTAGGTGCTAGGGAGAAAGAGTGACTTTAACCTACTACACCCGTGGGAAAAGATTTACTTCCACCTACTGCAGCCTGTCAGCTGCACAGAGACTAGTCCTTTTCCTGAAGTGGAGCCAGAGGAAAGCGGTCACTCTTTGCCAGGTGTGTTAATGCTGGTGGAAATGAAGCAAAGGTGCCTGACATAGAGGTTATTTGGGAAGGAAAGTAAGAGTCTTTTTGGCTTCTTTGCAGTCTGAGCCAGTGGATGTGAGCTGTGGATGGTGATAGTGGAGGAAGTGCCCTTTCCTGAGGGTACTCAGAATCATTAAGGTTGGAAAGAACCTCTAAGATCATTAACTCCAACCCTCAACCCAACACCTCCATGACTACTAGACTATGTTCCAAAGTGCCACATCTACCTGCCTTTTTGTCTCCACCATTTACCTGAACAGCCTGTTCCAATTTTTAACTACTCTTTCACTACAGAAAGTTTTCCTGCTGTCCAATCTGAACATCTCCTGGTGCAATCTGTAGCCATTCCTCTAGTTTTGTCACTAGTTATTTTGGAAAAGAGACCAACACTGGCCTCCCTACAACCTCCTTTCAGGAGGCTGTAAAGGGCAAAAGGTCTTCTCTCAGCCTCTTCTTCTTCAGGCTAAACAACCACGGAAACTGTGGTAGATGCTGAAGGACTCACAGCTCTCAAGCACAACTAATCTGTGACCTTTTCACAAAGTGGGCAGCTTAGTTATTACCCAAATTGCACGAGATAATTTCACAGAGACATCATACATTCTGTCTTGAACTGAGTGCTGCATTGACCACATACATACTTGAATAGATGGCAACGGAAGTCTTTGGCCCAATGCCATGCTTTTAAAATAAATACTGATAATGCCAGGGAAGTTTAAAAAAAGTAGGAGATTAGTGATATGTAAAATGCACAGGAAGATTGACCTGAGCAAGCCTAGGCGTGCTGGTTTGAGGGTTAAAGGCTAGGTTGGGTTCAAGATTCTAACCTATAACACTAGGCTGGCTACAATTACATTACCTATCAAACAAACCTGATGTTTTTCTTTGCAGTTACTAGTTTGGGAGCTGATGGTAATTAGTTTTGCCATCTAGCTATGACTTTGAAAGCCTTTATATCGTAGCACGATTTCTAATTTGAAAAGTAAATTCTTCACAGCAAAGTTTAAATTAAATCTGTTAAGAACAGACTGACTGGCACATTATGAATAAGGCAGTCATTGGTGAAGAAATGTAATTCAAGACTTGGGTTTATAAATATCTGCCTTATGTCTAACACAGTTGATACTGTCTGTGTGACATGGAGCAGGGAGTTGTTGCTGAGTACATTTACTTCAAGGACTGAAGAGGACTAAGTAATCATGAAGATGAGAGTCCTCCACTGGAATTTGGATTGCTTGACAAGCTGGGTCCTTTTGACAAAGATAGGGCTTTCTCTTGCTGGGCTGTGAAAGGCAAGCTGTCAAGTAGGGAGCATATCTCAGAAAAAACGGCTGTGAAAAGGGCCTTTTAACTTGGCATGAACTGACAGAACAATAGTATAGAGAAAGGATTATGTGATCATTGGTCTCCCTCAAAGAAAGTAGCAGAGTGCTATAAAGCTGTTCTTTTGATATCTACTTTCTCAAAAGAACTTTTGAAACAATGGAAGAGATAGAGAAAAATTAATTTAGGATCACAGAACACAATTTACAGTGGGAGGCTGAAGAAGACTTGATTAAAACATGTACAAAGGTATGATTCTCCACAAATATGCAGGATTCTCACAGGAGGGTGGGCATTGGGATAATGAATACTAGAGTCACTAATATATTAATTGTGAAAGACTTAACGAATACCACTCTCTGGCAGCAGAATCTGGATAGACACATGCAAACAGGTTGGAGCCAACTATTGAAGAAGGCATAGACTTCTCTTTAAACATGTTCAGCTCAAGCTTGTGTGCCTTTCTGGAAGAAAAATTCTAGCCAAATAGCTTATTTGGCTTCATATAGAAGTAAACAAAAGATCTTCTGATAACTTCCAGTTCAGATTAAATTGTGTTATGGACCCTCTTGACATACAGCACTATGAGACCCTTAAAAGACTCTCGCCCAACATGTTCTAGCAGTTCAGTGTAGACAAGGCAGTCTAGACAAAGCACACACCAGGAACCAGTGCTTTTTAAGCAGCTTTGCAGGATTCCTTTTCATTTGAAAAAAACTGACCTTGTTCAGTTTGGGAGAAAAGCCAAACTGGCCATAAAGAAAGAATGACCTTTTTGGACCGTTTGTCCTTGGCAGGCTTATAGTAATGCCTAAATAACAACTAAGGTGTTGTCTATTCAGGGAGCAATTGAAAGCTACTGCGGCTCTTCTGAAATAGTTTTTATTTTATTCTTCCAACTTGCTGTATGTTTTTTCCATCAAGTCCATTGTGGTTTGTTCCTGAGCATATGAGAAAACAATTGTGCTATATTTCCCTTGCCAATTCAAAATGTTCACTATTAAAACAGTGTATATTTTCTTCATTCATAAAATTGACCGCTTCCCCATGATTGATTCTGCAGATTAGTGCAAATATCTGCTTTTTTTGGTTTCAAACAAATCTATCATATCTTTCTTATTTTTGCTTTATAGTAATATGACTTCTAATATTCTAGTGCAGAAAAATAATGATTATTTTCTTTCAAGTGGCTTCTGTAACAGTGTGAATGACCTTCTGTGAATGACAGATCCTGTTATGCTAGTTATCTTTTTCTGAGTAGTTTTGTCTGTGGCTTTCAGGGGCCTGTTAAGAACACAATACACTGACACTAGGGAGAGTACTTCTGTTTCACAAGATGAAATCAGCAGCGCTGAATACCTAAATTCTGAGGGCCCAGGACTTTTTTAGCAATATCTTTTTGTGGAATGCAAATTTTTTCAGGGGGTAGAAGTCTAAATCCTCCTTTATTTTCAATGTAAGTACTAGACTTGTGCATGTAAATAAAGAAATTGACATAACCTTTCTGCCTCTCACCATCTGCAAATATAAAACACAAGTACAGTTCCAGCTTTGTGTTTTGTGCTGATGTAAAGACATTCTACAAAGACACTCTATATTTCTCATGCTAATCTGATTCTTATACTAAATCCATATTTGCCCAGATTTGGCGACTTTACTTAGAAATCTGACTTTCTGTGGATAAATAATTCCTTGGCTTTCCACCAGGCTCCAATTCCTCTAGCCTCTAGTTTCTTTCTCTAAGTTCCATGCAGTATTGGGCAAATCTGAGTGCACAAACAGAAACACAGACGGATGCCAGCAAGCCATTACAGTCCATCTGACATGGCTGAGCCATTTCACATGACTGCTATTATCTGGTGGGTTATTATTAGAGACCACAAACAATCCTCAAATTTAAATGCTTGCAGATTTTAATGTCTGGTTCTTTTTAGGCAACTGGCTGAATAAACAGTTCAGCTGTCAGAGGTTAAGAGCTGTTGCACCTCCAATTGGTGTTAATGTGGCAAAACAAGCTTTATGCAGTTTCAAAACAAACCAACCTCTGCCATGATGTTTATAGCAGCAATGTTTGCAAGCGCTGGTTCTTCCTGCTTCAGAAGCAGCGATTACCATCACAGCAATGACACCGTGAAGCAAAATTCATACAGAAGTCTCAGGCAATGATCTAGTTCTCTAGGAAATCATATAAATTGTTTGTTTGATTTAAACATTTTCTTGGAATAAGTCTTGGCAAGAAAATAATAATAATACCTCCCCCCACCCCCCCCACCCCCGGGTTCTGCTGTTCCAGTCAATGTTTTGCCAGGTGCTTTGCTATTTATTAACACTATTGAGCTGCTGCTTTCAGACCTCTGAGTTGTTTTCTTCTTTCCCCTAAGGAAAATTTCAACCTCCAGAGGAGTTCTTAGTAGCAAAGGAAGGGGAATGTATTAAGTTGCAAGGTTGTTCTTGCATTTAAACACTTAAACTACATTAGCAGTAGTCTTGCTGAAACCAAGCTGGAAATAGCTATTCTCTGATTTTGAAGTTTTCAAAGTGTCTTTGTAGCCTGGCGAATAGGCATGTTTTGTAAGGACTCTTGAAGACTGGTAATGGGCACAGGGTGGAGGGAGGTGGTCAGACTCAGCCAAGTTAATTGAGATAACACTATGAGGCCTCTGCACTGTACCAGGATAACCTTACTTGGGTATACTCTCTTATCCTTGTTTTCAAGAAAGTTAGACCTGGAATGGCTCCTCTTCTGACACTAGTTCTCTTTTTTGAGCTCATAAATTCTTTCAACTTTTCTTTTAACTTTTATTTCTTTAAAGTATAATGAAAATGTTTTCCCTTATTTTGTTCCTGCAGTATGCATGATTTAGAATTCACAGAAGTTAAGGGGTTGGAAGGAACCTTGAAATATCATCTAGTCCAACTGCCCTGCCAGAGCAGAGTCATCTAGGTCACACTGGAATGCTCTGTTACCCTCACAGTGAAAAAGTTTTTCTTTATGTTTATATGGAATGTTCTGTGCTCCTGATTGTACCCATTGCCCCTTGTCCTGTCGTTGGACACCACTGAGAAGAGCCTTGCTCCATCCTCCTGACTCTCACCCCTTATATATTTGTAAACATTAATGAAGTCACCCCTCAGTCTCCTGTTCTCCAGGCTAAAGAGACCCAGCTCCCTCAGCCTTTCATCTGACACATACAGAATAGAGCAATGATAAATGAGAGACGAGAGAGAGAGAGAGCAGCAATAGAGCAGCATTTTTTTTTTTCTGCCTCAAACCCATGAAGGGATGTGTTTTCTTCTCTATTAGGCCTATTTTACTTCTCTCTATATGATAGAATTTATGTTCACTCATTAAGTAAAATACATGTATGACCTAGGGGTGTGTGTGGCAGCAAGTCAGGAATAATTTAGCTAGAAGATCATATCTGAAGAGAAGTACCTTGCTGCTGGAAAATACTGTGGTGGTATTTTGAAATCATCCATGCATTTGTCTAAAAAGATGCATTATTGTGATAACACAGAGTAGTCAAAATGTTAGTGAGCATAGGGATGAGAAATAACCAAAGTTAGGAAGTGATATGTTACCAACAGCTGATGATGAAGTTATACTTGGACTAAGGCTAAAAATGACTTTGACAGCACATTTCATTTTCATGAGTGTTGAATTAATCACTGCACCTAGCTAATGCGTTTACCAGATCTTGTGACAACATGGATGAAACCTAGATTCCTTTGTGTTTTTTTCTTCCTTGCATTTACATGGAAAAATGTATTAAGTCATCCTGAACTCTCAACTCAGCCAACCTGCAATGCCAAAGGACTTAAGGAACATTTATTCCACCTTCTTTGGGAAGCTGTCTACCAAAATGTACTTGCTTCCTCACTGATTACTGTAATGGACTAGTTCCTCTATATTATGTTGCTTGTAATTCTAGAAATACTGTGAGGAAAATCTGAAAGATGTAAAAGATAAATGCATGGATTTAGAACATATTATGTTACATACTTCTGTATGCAAACTATGTTTGCATCAATACAAAGTGGAAGTTTTTCAAAACCCCAGCTATGAAGTTGTATAGATCTATATAGATCAGCAAGGAGCAGGAACCAGTGCACACACTGTACTATCTGCAGTGAGAGGCAGCTTGTACTGCAACCCACAACGTGGCCAATGGATGTTTTGTTACTTTAGATTAACTTCAGACTGGTCCCAGAAACTGAATGCTGGAACTGCCGAAGTGAGTAAGGTGTGGTCCTGCTGCTCATCTTCCAGTTTATTTAATCTGAAAGAAATACGGTTTGTACAGGTCAGCTCCTCTAACTTCACCATACAAATGAAAGTACCATGCACATCAAAGTACAGGGGGGAGGTACAAGGAGTGTACCTACCTTCAAAAGACTAGGTGTGTCTATTCAAAGCAAAAGCTTGGCTGGTTCTGTTTATGATTGCAACAAAAGGGAACGTGCAACTAGCAAAACTCTGTATGTGCAGAAGGAATTTCTAAATCAATACCAAACATTAGGATTTCAGAGCCACAACATACAAGTTCTGATGTGTTCCTTTAGTGGCCTGGGGCTGTGTGGAAAAAAGACTTGTTAAGGATTGCAATATTACACTGTCAATGCTTCTGCCAGTTACAGAATTGGTTTTTGTACTGCTAATTAAAGCAATGAATCTTAGTAAAGATTATCTCTTAAATATATTAGTTCAGAAGTACCTTAAAACCAGCTAAATGCTGAGCTGTCCAGCTTTGGGCCATCATTTATTGTGGGTGTACTTAGGTGGGGCCTCATGAATTCCAGCTTATCCTGTTGGTGCTCCAGGCTGTTACATGCCCAACTCAGAGGCTGAACCTTTCCTCAGCACATGGCTGGGCACTGGCAGGGTCATGGCCCTTCAGCATGGGTAGTTTGGCTGGTTACAAACCTCTGTTCTGCTGCATAGCCTTTGGGTCAAAGCTGGCTGAAGTGCAGCAGCCTTGGAGTGTAGGATGGGCAGGGTGTGTGGGTGTTTATCTGCACCATATGTGGGTAGGTTTCCTCTTAGCATGAGTATGCCCAGAAAGAAGATTAGGATTTCTATGGGCCCATGTCCCTGCCCAGCCTTGGCCTGTGCCCCTCCCCAGAGAGGTTCCAGATGCCTAGGACTGGGGTTGCCCCTGGGTTCCCCAGGTGCCCTCCTCCAGGTGCTGCCATTTTGCTAAAACTCAGGATTTCCTAGGCAATGTAGTATTTCCTTTGTGACCAAGGACCAAACAATTCCAGGGGACGGGATATGTACGTGTGTGTGCAATATCTAAATATGATATTGAAAATTTGATGTTGGACTCATAAACAAATATGCAACAGCAACAAAATAGAGAAATATATAATGAACAATAGTAGAACAATAGGTTTTTGTGACAAGTGTGTGTGATATTGACTGTATTTCTTTAGGATTCTGAAAGTGTCTTTCATGTGCATGAAATGCTGCAGCTCATATTGGTTTTGAATCTTGACTGATAACTGTAAATGATGGTGAACTGAGATATATATGTACAGTGGCTGGAGGAGTCAAATCATTTTAGATGGAGTCCTTAAACCAGAATTTGGCCCGGTGTTCCAGTGAGTGGTGAAACCAAAGTGCAGAAAAGCAAGTGCAGTCTGCTTCAGCATTTCCCTTGCACAATATAAGTGCACACCACAATCCCCTTTTAGAAAAGGATTTATCTCAACAAACTCCCTAAGTTTTAACCTGTTTTTCAGTGTGGATGTGCATTGATGGTATTTCCTGCACACAGTATTTTTAAATAGCTTTGAGATACGTTAGACTGGAAAAGGATATTTGACCATTTAGCCATTTAGCTCATCTGTAATTTGCTTCCTTTAAGAAGGAATTCAGGAAAATACAGAAAACCATTGTTCTAATCTGTGCAATGTTGTTGTACAAAAAAGTGTTTTATTGCAATTAAAGTGTATAACCTAGTCAAGATTGATTACCTAAGGAGAATTAAAACAGACTGTGTTATTAAATGATTAGATGAACAGTTCACATTCATTTGAACTCATGGGTAGTGTCTCTATACAAACCTCTAGATATTTGTATTGTATTCAAATTCCTGTAATTCATTGTTTTCCACCGGAGTTTTCATTAAGCTTTTAAAAATACATGTAAAATTATGAGTAACTATAGCATCAAACATCTCGAGTTTACAGTAATGTATTTCATTTAGCAGTTAGGCATACACAGAATTCTGTTAAACTTTAGAAAAACACAATTTGCACAAGTTTTCTGTTTCTCTGCAAGACATCTGAGCATAATGAAAGTGAGAGATTGGTAATTTTAATGTTTATTCAGAATTGAAAATGCTTATATCTGAATAACATCAGACTGTAGGTTGTTGAAGTTTTAAATGAAATTGGTTTTGTTCAGGAAAACAATGATGAGGCTGACTAAAACTTATATTGGCTGCTCAAGGTGGTCTTATGCTGACAGAAACTGGTCCTCATGGGTGACTTCAATTACCCAGACATTTGTTGAGAAAACAACATGGTGGTGCACAAGTAATCCGTCAGAGTCCTGGAATGTGTTGAGGACTGCTTACTGCTACAGATGCTGGATGTGCTGACAAGGAGCACCATATTTCTTGAGTTACTGCTCATAAACTAAGAGGGCTTACTTACTTGACAGCGGAACCACCAATGTTAGTGTTGGATACAGTGATCACAACGCTGGGGATTTAAGATCCTGCTGAGCACATTGAAGACCTGTAGTAGGATTTTAGAAGTGCTGGGTTCCCAGCTGTGTGGGCTTCTGTGAGCAGTATCTATGGAGGGCAGAGCAGAGTCCACTCTGAATCAGTGCTTGCATTTGTTAAACTCCATCACTGTATTCATCAGCACTTGGTGTTTCCTCTGTCCAGAAGAGACTTTTTATTTTCCTATATATACATTGGCAGAAAATTATATGAGATAGAAACGGTGTCCTTTACTAGGAATCTCTAGAACTAATAATAAAATAATGAAACAAAGAGTGGCATTATTTGTAAGTCCTGTCTACTTATAATTTTGTATAGGTAAACAGTGAAAAGGAATTTCTTATTTGGGGTAATGATGTTCTTCCTGGGACCAAATGGTTACAAGTTGGCTTTAAGAAGGTAGCTTCTGGAACAACCTGTACTTTACAGTATATTTAGATAATTTTACATACTTTTTAAAAATGAGATGACCTATTTGCCCATACAGGCAGACAATCAAACTTCAGGACTCAGCAATTTTGTTCCATTCTTATGTAGCTAACATATTATTAAGATTATAATACATTTTAAAGCTGTATCCCAAATTATTAAAACATCAGAGCCAAAAAACACAGTCTAGTAGCAAAAATTTAATTTCTTTAATGTAAGCCTGCACACATGCCACTGAAGTAAGTAGTAAGGAAAAACTTAAGGGGGAAGATTTATCTGTCTGCAGAAGGTTCTGTTTTTGCAGTGTGAAATGGCAAAAGGAAAGTCTTTGCTTCGAGGCCAATTGACAGAGGTGCCTAAAGAAGCTATTTGTGGATCCTCCTTTGCTAAAGGGCACATGAAAACGCAATTTCTGCATTTAGTTCTTACAAGCATGTGTAACTGGATGGAAAGAAATTATTTACATATCTCCGATGTGGATTTCCTTCATTCCCTTGGATTTAACATCAGCTTAATGATTCTTAATGTGCTTTCAGACACAGAGTGTAAGCACCATTTTTCCTCATTTCTTTGTCTCATCAAAGCAAAGTGAAAAAAGAGAACCTTATCCTGGAAGTACGCAGAGAATGACTAAAGGAGTTCCCTTGTTGAAAACTTTTCCCCCTGCCATTGGCTTCTTTGTGTTTGGGGTACAATTTGCTGTTGGAGATATGTTGCTGCAGGGAAACTGAGCTCTGAAAGCCCGTGCCTTGGCCTGGAGAGGGAGTTGGCCTCAACCCAAACAAGAGGAAGCTCCCCTGTGTACAGAGGGACTGTTGGTGAGGGACATTGTGTGCTGGCTTTGTTAGAAGGCTATGATTGCATTGCAGTACTTGAGAAAATTAGTAACCTCTCATGGCTGTGGAAAAATCTTACTCCAAAGAGAGATGCTGTATTTTTGAGAACAAATGCATTCAGAGTTTGTCTTTCCCTGCTGTTTTGCATGCTTTAGCACTGTTTGATGACAGTGTAGAATATGAGACAAAGAAAGAGATGTATTATTCTGCTTTATTTTAAGAGTGCTCAATGAATGCTGTACCGGTGATGGTCAGTGAAATATCTACAACTCAGATAAGTAGCAATAAAATAGAGGAGCATGACATTACTAGGATTGTGGAGTGGCCCATGCTAAACTCAAGTGATTTAGCAAGGCCAAGTACAAGGTCCTAAGCATGGGTCAATCCCAAGAACAGATAGATGCTGAGCAATGAGTGTATTGAGAGCAACCATTTGGAGAAATACTTGGAGGTACTGATGGACAAAAAATTGGACATAAGCTGGCAATATGTGCTCACAGTCCACAGATCCAGTCTTATCCAGGGCTGCATAAGAAGAATGTAGTCAGCAGATCAAGGGAATTGATTCTGCCCTTCTATCCCAATTCTCATGAGTTGTTACCTGGAGTGCTGCTTTCAGCTGTGGGGTCCCCAGCACAAGGAGCAAATGGACTTGTTAGTCTGGGCCAAAGAAAGGCCACAGAAATTACCAGAGAGAAAGAACACTTGTACTATGACTACAGGCTGAGAGTTGGGGTTGTTCAGGATGGAGAAGAGTCCAGGGAGATCTAATTGCAACCTTTCAATAAGGGCACTTACATGTAAGGCAGAAAACTTTTTACCAAGGACCGTAGTCTCAGGATGAGGGACACATCTAAAACTGGGAGTATGTTAACATTAGAGGAAGATGATTTTTACAATGAAGGTGGTGAGGCACTTGAAGATATTCCTGTCCATGGTAGTAGGGTCAGACTAGATGAGCCTATAGGTCTCTTCAAAGACAAAGGTTTTTGTGATTCTGATGTACAACTTGTCTCCTTCATTTCTATTTCTGGGAAAACTTAATTTTCCACATTGAGAACCACCTTTGAATATTGTGTAGCAGAAGAACCCAATTAAAATAAGAATCTCTTCTACAAAACAGACAAACCAGTAAGGTAAATAATAGACTACAAACTACAAAGAAGCAGCAGTAATTTATTCTACTGTATTAAGTACTAGTAATATGGGTAGTGAAGCTTGTAATATTTGCATTGTAATAACATTAATTGTTACTGTTGTAATGATGAATATTAATATATCCTACCTATTAATATAAAACCAGATGAGCTTTGAAAGTCCTTTCCAACACAAACTGTTCTATGATACTGTGGCATTGCAAATTACAACAAATGTAATAATAGAATAAAGGAA
Source organism: Upupa epops (assembly GCA_013397515.1). Classification (NCBI taxonomy): domain Eukaryota; kingdom Metazoa; phylum Chordata; class Aves; order Bucerotiformes; family Upupidae; genus Upupa; species Upupa epops. The sequence continues at coordinate 48,561 of VZRI01010046.1, forward strand.
TGACTGGCATAAAAAGAGGCTGCAAATGACCCAGCCACAATCTTGGCTGATAAATAGCTAATGTAGAAACTGATGCACAGATTACAGATTGTCACAATTACAGATGAGTTACAATGAATAGGAGAGGCAATGGATCAGAACAATTATGGTACAAATTACAGCATGAAGGAGCAACAGAATGTCTCTGTTTCCCAAACACAGCTTTTGATCTAAGAATGGAAAACTTCAAACCTATAGTACAGAAAAATGATGTTGCCTTATAAACTATTTCTGCAGCTCTAAGAGCTGAGGCAATTTTTAAATACTGGGTGCAAAGTATATAGCCGAAAATGGGGTTTTCACAAATAAATCTAGCTGATTTTAGGGTAATTTATGTTCTCTTTCTAAGCCATTTCCAACTTTATAGTTAGATAATTTGAGTGTGTTGCATTGGTTAATTGTTTTTTATCCATGCACTTGCATGATAGAACAGCAGCCAGGAAATGGGGATTTAGGTTATACTATTTGAAGAGAAAAGATTCAAAATACAAGAGTGTGTGCATGCAGACCGTGTGGATCTCATATATTAACACACGTAAGTTCCTAAGGGCTACAGCGTATTTCTTGCCAGGAAAGATAGGGAGCCTGGGTGCTGTTTTTGCTGGTTTTGTCCTGGGAGGACATCTCTGCTAGGCACAAATCAGTCCTGCTTCTGTAAGACACAGGTGTCAGTGAGGCAGCTGACTCTGTGCAGGCTCCTCGCCTGCCACACCTGTGTAGTAGCTGTTGTTGCTGGACTTTACACTGGATATATAGATTCTCCAGATTAAAACTGGGACATTTTACCCCTGCTCCAAGACAACTGAAAACTTTGGCTATGAAGTCTTATGACACTAAATACTATACTGTGAAAGAATGGGCACTTGTTTCCCCCTAAGAGTTAAAAAGTATTTTACCATCACTAATTTAAAGAACAGTTACTTCAAAGTGCATCCCTCAGAGATAGACTTTCAAGGCCACACATTTATAAAATGGCGTTAATGAGAAATATATATATTTCTTTTTCAGCTGTGGTCTGCTTAGAAAAATTTATTGATCTAGATTATTAAGAATCTTACATTTAAAATCTTGTATTTCATACATGGCTGCACAAATTCATAGCCTTTACACCCAGAGTTGTTATTAACTGTTTTGTTGGTTATAGAATTTTACTATGAACAGAGCAATTCTGGATAAGAAGGAAGCATTTTTCACTTCATGTGATCCCTCTGTGGTTCTGTGGGGGAAAAAAATAATGTGCCAAGCCATTTTTAAAGAAAATATGCACAACTTTTGTGTTTGGAAAAAGCTATATGGTTCTGACTGTCTCATGATTTTAAACATTAATATTATTTCATTATTTTAAAGAAGAATAATGAGCTCTACATTGTAATATATTTTGTACAGTCTGGTTGTTACCTAAATTCCCCAAGTTGCATTAGATTCTGTTTGACTGATTAGGCTTCAGTCTATTGCAATAGCAATGAAACAGTTGCAGCATTTCCTTTTGCAGCTTTCCACTACAAACTATGTGAAATCCAGATGTATTTGTTTTCCTCCAAAGAGTTACCTTGGGATACAAAAACATGGCTAATGAATCTGAATGTGGTGGATGAGATCCCAGTTCAGCTCTCTGGGAAAACCAAATTCCACTACCTCAAAAAACCAAACCCAAATACATTAAAAATGCTTTATATGTTAAATAATCATTCTTATTGATCATACCAACATCTATTGCTTTTGCTTGGCAGGAGGAGTTTGGAAGAGTGGACTAATAAATATGACTGTTTATCTCATCTTTAAACTATTTTTTCTACCTCTACATTTAAGAAATAGGAAAAAATAGACCCTTCTGGACAGAATATTTTGTAAGTCAAATTTTATCCCTTCATGCTCCAGAACAACTCTACCAAGTGGTAGTTTAGATGACTGAAAATAGATCCTTACAATGGAAAATTTGACAGAATCATAGTTGAGTTATGACACTATATTATATATACAGTATTACATTGAAATTAGTTGTGCTAATACACGGGTGCTATAGTACTAACAACCCTTCTCAGAGAAGAGCTGCCAAAGAGTCAGGTGTTTGCAGTTAGCAGAGGCAAAACCTCTGAGCACGATTAAACGCTAGCACATAGAGTTGATCTACTCCTCTATATCTCTTCCAATAGTCTTGCATTTCTCATTGTCTCTAGGGAAAACCCCAGAGACTAGGCTTTCCAGGTGATGTTTTCCAGAGGAGAAACAGTAAAGCAGTTTAAAAGGCATACTGAGCATCTTGATCATTTATGGCGTATACAGTATACATAGCATTTATATAATGCATACTTATATACTGTATAGTTATACATTTTACATTACATTTTAATACATGATAGAGAGTTGTTCTTACTGAGTACCTCAATATCTTTTAAAAGAAAAGCTTTGATTTATTTAATACCACATCTACAGTTTTTGTTTGTACAACTGTCCAGTCAGCTAGTCACTTACCTTCCAATTCCATTAACCTTTTTCCACTTTCCTATAGGGGACTATAGGATTTTACTATTGAACTATAAAACATAGCAAACTCACTGAAGATTTATTGTTATCACTTTCAGTAAGCCAGAAGAATGACGTTTGATCTTTATTTTTCTCAAAAATGCTATACTATTTATTGCACCCCTGCAGAAATCCGTGTGCCTAAATGAGAGATCCGAAGGTCTACTCTACCTTCAAGCATAAAATGATACATACAAACCATCAACCCTTATTTTTGGAACCAAATGACAATATTTTTCCACTTCTGGTATTGTAAGAATGATAATGGAAGGATGTGAATTTCCCAGGAAAATAAAAGCTTACAGTATTTCACAGAGGACTAGAAGGAAAAGATGCAGTATTCCAGGCTTGATTGGACCAGGTGACTCTCACAGAATTGCCCAACAGTGCAGTATTGAAGTCAGTCATGGAGATACGAATGCACAAGAAGAACATTTGGGAAGAACTAAGTTTTTAATGAACCTATTGTACATCCCAAAGTAAGGCTTGATTATTTTATTTCTTTTGGCAGGTGATTGCATATTTATGAGAATAAAGGCAAAAATGATGGAGAAATTAAGGAGAGGTAGTCTGATCTGGTTTGGAAATATCTGAAAGATTTATTTAATTCCTTGTGCAGAGTAGGAATGATTTCTTTTTTGAACTTCTTTGGTTATACATGGTTTGAATTCAGTGTGTTACGATAACTATTAGGTTACACTATATGCAAGTTTCTGTCCTTCACACTGGAATTCTTCACAACGTTACCATCCAAGATGAAGGTTATTACCTGATAGTGAAGACAATTTATTTCTGACTCTTGCTTCCTTCCTTCTTTAGATTATTTTAGTAAAAGTGCTGTGTTTCTTTTCTGGAGAGCAGAGAACATCAGTGCAATGTGATCAATGAATAATACTTAAACTTCTGTTACTGTAAGGGTTTTGGATTAGGAACTGTAATTTCTGCTTTTATCATACTCAACAATTGCTTGGCAGTGACTTTTTTAAAGTAGAAGAAATAAACCAGAATACAAATGAGATGCAGAAAATTAATAGTAAATTTGAAACAGAGCAGTGGAAGGATTTAACGAACAAATTTTATGGTTTCTATTAGTTACCTTTTGTGGATAGTCAGAGGACTAGACTAATTAGACTCATTAATCTGAAAGGTTACTTCCAGGGAATGTTTATAATGCAATATTAACTATGTATTAGTTTAATTTCCAATGACTGTTTGCAAATAGATTTTTCCTAGAAGCAGCTTATTGATTATTCCCACAGCTAATTGGTGTTAGAGGACTTCACAACTTAATGGATTTTGACTGTTCAATTAGTTTCATTTTCTCATCAGCAACCGGCACAACACATTAATTTTCATTTGTCTTCTCTAAATCATTTCATCTGGGATGAGAAGAATATAGAATCATAGAATTTTAGAATCATTAGGGTTGAAATAGAACTCCAAGATCAAGTCCAACCACTAAACCATGCTTCCCAGTGACATATCTACATGTTTTTTTGAACACTTTCTGGGGACAGCAACTCCACCACTTCCCTAGGCAGCCTGTTCCAAGACCTGACCAGCCTTTCAGCAAAGAAATTTTTCCTAATGTCTAATCTGAACCTCCTCTGGCACAATTTGAGGCCATTTCCTCTCACTCTTTTGCCAGTTACTTGGGAGAAGAGACTGACCCCCACCTCTCTCCAACCTCCTTTCAGATAAAGGGCAATAACATCTCCTCTCAGCCTCCTTTTCTCCAGTCTAAACAACCCCCATTCCCTCAGCTGCTCTTTATAAGACTTGTCCTGCAGGCCTTTCATTAGCTTCATTGCCCTTCTTCGGGCATGTGTCAGCATCTCAACATCCTTCTTGTGTTGAGGTGTCCAAAACTGCATACAATATCCAAGATGAGGCCTTGCTAGTGCCAAGTACAGGGGTATGGACTTCTTTAATCCTGGCTGGACAGGCTAGAGAGATGGGCAGAGAGAAATGTAATGAGGTACAACAAGGGTCAGTGTAGAGTCTTGCATCTGGGTAAGAACAACCTCAGGAACCAGGATAGGTTGGGGACTGACCTGTTG
>VZRI01010046.1:55566-86510 GCA_013397515.1 Upupa epops
AGGATTTTCTCTAGCTGGCTGAGGTAGCAATGAAAATACCCACACCCCCTTTTCTTCTCAACTTTGGGTACACTTTCACCTCTTTTTCCTTACATCATGAAGTCTGTAGCCAGGGAGGATCCACTTTCAGTTTTTTATAATGAAACACTGATGATGGAGTTGTAACAAAACTAACTGTAATGAGTAACATTCTGCCCAATATGATACCACAATTAAAAGATCTCTTGCCTTATTTGGGTCCCAAAAGGCATATATTAGTGAAAACCTGATGCTGATTTGTTTGGATGAGTGAAAAATATTTTTAATTTACCCCTTAAATAGCTAAGTATTGAATGGAGAAATTAATAAAACATGCATTCAGGGAAAGAAGAAAGTCCATTCTTTTCCTTAGGGTAACACTGGTTTTCCTTTCCATTTTTTCCATTGGAGTACATGATGATCTGGTTTGCAAATACAGGAACTAAGGCAAAACCACTCCTTTCATCTCTGTTACCTGTATGCTAGCATAATTGATCATGAGAAATGCAGGAGCTCAGCTGATAGATTCTGGTTCCTGAAGCAATTATTTCAGATATGAAACAAACACTATTTTGTATGAAAAAGACATGAGTTGCTATGACTGGGTGAAGCACACAAGTGGAACATCGTCAACTCTACATCTGAAATTTGTCCGTAGACATCTCAATTTCTATAACCCACCAACTGCTTTCTGTGTATGTATGTGTTATTCGAGCCAGGCATTGGAGTCAGATGGGGTACAGACATTCTGAGCTGGTATATCTCCAGCTGGAGCCTGTAGGGTCTCAGGGACACCTCCTGGAGTAAGTGGGGGACTTGAATACACCTCCTGGGTCAAGAACAGTTGTGTGTCCTGAAAAACAACTATGTGGGGAATCAAGTGAATCAGGCCTCCATGCTGATGGCTGGATTGGGGTGGCAGCCACAACCTATGTACCTGGTGTTGGCTGCTGGTTATGATTGTATCTCCTAAACCAGGTGTGCATGGGGGTGGTGTGTGTCAGTTGTAGCAATCTCCGTACTGGACCCAGTGGTGAGTAAAAGGTCCTGGATCCAGGGATGGGCTCCAGAGGGGCAGAAAATCTGTAAAATGTTCTTGTGACTTCAAAGGTGTCTGTGTATGAGTGTGTGCATATGTGCGTCTGGGATACATGCTCAGCTTAACGACTGGTTGTACCTGCAAAGGGAAAAAGCAACAGCTATGCTCCTCAGCGTGGGCAGAGATCTGGGTCCCTGGGCAGGGTGGGGCTGCCAGGCTCTAATGCTGCTAAAGGCAAGAGGCACTAATAACCTCCCTTTAACAGTTTTGTGTATACATAAGAAGAGTGCACTGCTTGGGGATTTTTAAAGCAATTTTTCTCTGCATACTAAGTATTCTTGAACTAACACTTGTTTAAAAGATTAGGTTAAATAGGAACTAGTCTGAGGAAATTATAAGCCAGAAAGCAGAGAGGAAATGTTTGGATTCAAGCCTTAGTACAGATAACTACCATCCAGCCTGCAGACCTGTACACGAATAAGAACATTAACCGAGTAATATGAATATAAACAACTAATTTTGCAATTACTACAGCTTGGCTTGACCAGTCAATTGCAGTCCCTTCATGTGTGCCTTAAGCAGACCTGCTAGGTCAGCAGGAGTCCAGCATCCAGTAATGGGGTTTTAAGGTTATCAAAAAAACCATGCCTTCTAAGACTTCGAAGACCAAGCAATGCTGTTCGATTTTTCAAATATGTTTTGTGTCGATTTTGTGGAGTAAGAGCATGATGAAAAGCAGAAGGTTTTGCAAAAAAACAAGGAAGTGCTCAAGCCACTTACAAGAAATGAGAGATTATGATTTTTGGTGACTGTGCCTGTTGTTATCCCAGTCACCAAGGAAGAGTCAAACAACAAACAAAGCCCTTGGAAATAGCAGTTACTGTTCACACACAGCAGTTTCAGTAATGTCCCGAGTTTACAGCTAATGTAGGATGTTATGAATTCAGAATTAAAAGATTCTTTCACATGTAACCCAACTANACCTATTTCACCATATTTGAACATCATATTTCTGAGCAAGTAATCTCAGGGGTATTGTCATTATTATTTCAGTGAGTGAAAGACCTATTATTCTTCATGTTGGACAGATTTCCATCTTAGGCATCTATTACATTTTTTTTTAAGCTCATTTTCCAAAGCTTTAATTCTAGGCTAATATGGGAGTGACAGCTCTAACATGAGACAAAGGATTTTCTCTAGCTGGCTGAGGTAGCAATGAAAATACCCACACCCCCTTTTCTTCTCAACTTTGGGTACACTTTCACCTCTTTTTCCTTACATCATGAAGTCTGTAGCCAGGGAGGATCCACTTTCAGTTTTTTATAATGAAACACTGATGATGGAGTTGTAACAAAACTAACTGTAATGAGTAACATTCTGCCCAATATGATACCACAATTAAAAGATCTCTTGCCTTATTTGGGTCCCAAAAGGCATATATTAGTGAAAACCTGATGCTGATTTGTTTGGATGAGTGAAAAATATTTTTAATTTACCCCTTAAATAGCTAAGTATTGAATGGAGAAATTAATAAAACATGCATTCAGGGAAAGAAGAAAGTCCATTCTTTTCCTTAGGGTAACACTGGTTTTCCTTTCCATTTTTTCCATTGGAGTACATGATGATCTGGTTTGCAAATACAGGAACTAAGGCAAAACCACTCCTTTCATCTCTGTTACCTGTATGCTAGCATAATTGATCATGAGAAATGCAGGAGCTCAGCTGATAGATTCTGGTTCCTGAAGCAATTATTTCAGATATGAAACAAACACTATTTTGTATGAAAAAGACATGAGTTGCTATGTCTGGGTGAAGCACACAAGTGGAACATCGTCAACTCTACATCTGAAATTTGTCCGTAGACATCTCAATTTCTATAACCCACCAACTGCTTTCTGTGTATGTATGTGTTATTCGAGCCAGGCATTGGAGTCAGATGGGGTACAGACATTCTGAGCTGGTATATCTCCAGCTGGAGCCTGTAGGGTCTCAGGGACACCTCCTGGAGTAAGTGGGGGACTTGAATACACCTCCTGGGTCAAGAACAGTTGTGTGTCCTGAAAAACAACTATGTGGGGAATCAAGTGAATCAGGCCTCCATGCTGATGGCTGGATTGGGGTGGCAGCCACAACCTATGTACCTGGTGTTGGCTGCTGGTTATGATTGTATCTCCTAAACCAGGTGTGCATGGTGGTGGTGTGTGTCAGTTGTAGCAATCTCCGTACTGGACCCATTGGTGAGTAAAAGGTCCTGGATCCAGGGATGGGCTCCAGAGGGGCAGAAAATCTGTAAAATGTTCTTGTGACTTCAAAGGTGTCTGTGTATGAGTGTGTGCATATGTGCGTCTGGGATACATGCTCAGCTTAACGACTGGTTGTACCTGCAAAGGGAAAAAGCAACAGCTATGCTCCTCAGCGTGGGCAGAGATCTGGGTCCCTGGGCAGGGTGGGGCTGCCAGGCTCTAATGCTGCTAAAGGCAAGAGGCACTAATAACCTCCCTTTAACAGTTTTGTGTATACATAAGAAGAGTGCACTGCTTGGGGATTTTTAAAGCAATTTTTCTCTGCATACTAAGTATTCTTGAACTAACACTTGTTTAAAAGATTAGGTTAAATAGGAACTAGTCTGAGGAAATTATAAGCCAGAAAGCAGAGAGGAAATGTTTGGATTCAAGCCTTAGTACAGATAACTACCATCCAGCCTGCAGACCTGTACACGAATAAGAACATTAACCGAGTAATATGAATATAAACAACTAATTTTGCAATTACTACAGCTTGGCTTGACCAGTCAATTGCAGTCCCTTCATGTGTGCCTTAAGCAGACCTGCTAGGTCAGCAGGAGTCCAGCATCCAGTAATGGGGTTTTAAGGTTATCAAAAAAACCATGCCTTCTAAGACTTCGAAGACCAAGCAATGCTGTTCGATTTTTCAAATATGTTTTGTGTCGATTTTGTGGAGTAAGAGCATGATGAAAAGCAGAAGGTTTTGCAAAAAAACAAGGAAGTGCTCAAGCCACTTACAAGAAATGAGAGATTATGATTTTTGGTGACTGTGCCTGTTGTTATCCCAGTCACCAAGGAAGAGTCAAACAACAAACAAAGCCCTTGGAAATAGCAGTTACTGTTCACACACAGCAGTTTCAGTAATGTCCCGAGTTTACAGCTAATGTAGGATGTTATGAATTCAGAATTAAAAGATTCTTTCACATGTAACCCAACTATGCAATACTTGTTTTCACAAGTAAAATTAGGTAAGCAAGGTGGGACAGCTTGTCTTTTAAACTGTTTGATATTCTGGAACCTAAAATACTTGTGTGGGTCTGGGAGCAAGATTCAAAGTTTTACTTATTATCTGGACCATTTTCCATTCGAGCGTCACCATATAATTACAGTGAAATCTTTAGGGCAGAGTCAATGGCGATGTGCTCCATGTATTAACTCACTTTGCATGCCTGGGGACTGAGTTACAGATATCCGAATTATGGAAATAAGATTTTCCAACTGTTTTATGGTCAGGAATGTGAGAACTGCCTCTAAAAAGCTAGGCGTGGATGACAGAAAATATACTTTTTCCATTTTGGAACAGAAATCTTACAGGAACTCATTCAGATTTTAATACCTTTGGTATTAATGTGGTTGACAAGTGAGTCAGGATTTAAATTTAAAAGGACGTGAGACTATTGGGAAGTTTAGGACCCATTTTAAAATACTCAGGGTCTAATGCAATGAGGTTTTGAAATCAGTGAGAGTGGTGAATGCTAGGCATTCCTGGAATTATGCAGTGCCTAAAAATGATTTAATGAGCAACTTCTTTGGTACATTCTACAGATAAAGCATGAATTTTCACTAAGTATCTTTCTAAGGAAATCAAGCATGGCGTGGGCTGATGTTTAAAAGGACACAGAATTTGTCCAGATTTGGGGCTGGCTTTGTCTTTAAGTGCTTATGTGTTTTGTTTCTGAATGTGAAAATTCTTGAAAGCCAGCCCTCCTCCCCATCAATCTTCACAAGTTTCTCCTTCTCCGTTTTACTGAAACGCGATCACTGTTTGTATTCATTTGTATTTAGATAAGGCACTTCCAGGAGGAAAAGTTACGGTGTGGAGAGAGTATTATTTACATGGGAAACAGATCTAGCTGACAGCTATAGCTTGATGACTGGCAAAAAATCCTTCAAAGATTTGTCTCCTATAAAACCAAACTGCACTGCTTTCCAGAAAAAAATATTTTCTTCCTCGAGTGACCTAGCATTTGTACACGTTAGTGGCAAGGATGGATTTCAGTGCTGTGATGACAGATTTGGAACATGTACTGCAGTTTACATGTCTAATAAAATTATGTGGACATTCTTCACTTTCACAGCAATCATTCACAAAACTAAGGAGCATCAATAGATTTAAAGCCTGCAGAGTGTGAAAATGTTTTGATAGGCAGTGTCACAGTAGGTCACTCGTTCGTTCTTCATGTTATTGTTTCTCATTTGTGCCATAAACAAAGCCAACTTAAGGCAAAATGAAATGTTATGCTGATTGATGCTGACCTTCTGTGTAGAAGGGCAGAGAAGCCATCAGACCCTCTAGCTGGCTTCCTTTGCAAAGCAGTCAATTTGCATTCAAGATTATTAAAGATACTCCAAAGAATGGGACATGTGCTTCAAAACCTTGATGCGCCTGCCTGCAGTGAAAATAATTTGTCATCCTTAGTTTGTTGGTTTGCTGGTTTTCATTGAGAGGGCAGCTGTGCTTTTCTGTCACAGGGTAGTCCTAATAAAAGAAATTAGGTCAGTGGAAAAGCAACGTGTTACACTGTTCTTTTATAAGATGTATGTTTCTGCTTTTAACTACTTCATAGAATCACGTATGTTGGAAAAGACCCTTAAGATCATTGAGTCCAACCGTCAACCTAACACTACCAAGTTCAGTACTAAACTACGTATCCAAGTGCCATGTAGATAAAGACAGACCTAAGGCTGAACCACAGTGCTTTCCAGGTTAGGAAGCTATGGTAGTCACTGCTGTGGCTATCTCATTACTCCCAGACTCAACTGCAACCCCTGTCACTCTCAGGCTCTGCAGAAGCCACTTGGACACTTTGCTGGCTCAAGTGCCACTTTTCATGTCTGCAGTCTCAGGCTGATGGGGTTAGTGACATCATAGGTGTGAAAGAGCAGTGCAAGATATAACTTCAGTGAGAGGCTTTTCTTTCATTTAAAAAGCACCTGCCCCTTCTCTGTGTAGGGAAATGTAAGCCCTTGGGTTCCGTTATCTAACGTATGATAAGAATGCACAGTTGAGTTACAAAATATTCACTGCTCTCTTGTGCATGGGGCAATGTGAGATGTTACTCTCGATTGGATGATTCTGGGGAACTGCAGATATTCTTGGGGAGCCCAGGTCTTCCCTTCCTTTATTCCTGCACTGGAATTGGTCTTTTGTTATCAGACATTCCACTGTCGCAGAAGGGTAATATGAGTACCTTTGGGGTATCATTAAATATTTTTGCTGGAACATTTTTTAACAACACCTTAAGCAGCATGTTATTTAAAAATGTGAAAATATTTGCTAACTTAAAAAGCACTTCCCTCATCTCTCTTTTAACACACAGAGACAGACTTCCTAGATTGAGAGGGACCACACTCCTCCAGAGCATTGCATTTGCTAACCAGAGTCAGTTTTCCTAAGAGAAAGTGCATAAAGCCATGACTGATTCCGGCTGCTTGTTGCAAAGACTCATGAATAAAATAAGAAGTTGGACAAAACAACAGGAATACAGTACTCAAAGGCACATAAAAGACTTGACATTATGGAAGATAATTAAACACTGGAAAAACACTGAAGTTGGTTCTCCAGTGTGCTTTCACATACACATCTTGTCTAATATGTCAGTGGCTTCTACAAGCAGGAGGCCAGCTTCAGTCTAGAGCTGAGACTTAACAGCCACCACTGCCTGAGGCTGTACTGGCACCACTCTTATGAAATCAGAGCCTCTTTGCCAGGTGCCCAGCTTCAGCAATGCCAGAGATCTGTTTTCTGATGCCACCATTTTCAGCGTCCCACCTATGAGCTAAAATAATGTTTAAAATGTGAAATTGATTTCCAAATTATAACAATTTTTGAAAACTTGCAAATATTACAGAAGACCAATATTATTTATTATGATCAATCAAGGAGCATCAGGAGGTCATTTAATCCTATATCCTACTTTGTAGGTGGAAGGGTGCTACAACAATCATAGTGTTGCTATCTCATCAAACAACTTTATCTTTGTGAAGTTGCTCTTGGGTCACTGCTACACTTGACAACAAACATGAAGAATGCCAGACAAAACCCATGCCTTATAGACGAGAGTTTTATTCACCAGTGACAAGATGTGTGGGGATTTTTTGTGTGTAAAAAGAGAGCAGCTGTGGAAAGGGTAAAAATTACATGAGGTTTTGTGCATGAATGGCTGATTTATTTCTGCCTCTAGATAGGATTTACTGTAAAGCCAGCATACTTCATTTTATGCAGTATCTGGCAACTCTGCATACACCTAGAATGACATATTGTTATGTATATGCTTTGCGTGAGCAGGCTCACCTTCTGCTATGATAGCGTTTTCAGACACAAGAGTCCTTGGAGAGCACAAGCCCTACCATACACATTGAAAATGCGTACCATTTCATTGAAATATCATGCATAGTTTATCTGACTCTTTGTTACCCCTCTTAGGCCAGATTGTTCCTCCAAGGCAGTGACTCCAAAAAATTAGAGCAGTTCTAGTTGTTACAGACCAGCCTATCCTGTCAAGATATGTTATGGTCTCAATTTATTGCTTTATTTTGAGACCTCTGTGAGTGTACACATGTCATGTGGGAAAGACATTTTGCTAGCAGCCAAGGGGATTTGCATTTTCTTAGGTTTGTTTATTTTGGAGGGGGGGAAAGAGAATGAGTAGGACTATAAATCAGGCCCTTCCCACCCAGCTCATTTTGTTTGTTCTTGGTCCCATCTGGGTCCCATTAGTTGCAAAGCACCAGAGCTGCAATCAACAAAGCATGGGGCACGGCAGAGGTCTTCACCACTCAGCCTCAGAACAAATGCTGTTGGAGAAAATCAGGTCATAAAATAATTTCCTGAACCTGTATTGTATATGAAACTGAAAACAAGCTTGTGTTTCAAAAAAAAACCAAGCTCTGTTATGATGAGTATCACTTCTTTTTTTCCTGTCTCTTGGGTAAAATATGTTTTAAATGTCGTAATTGATATCAGGGCTGCAATTGAAGCACTGAATAGCAGTGTTTTGTAATTGGGTTTGAAACGCCTTCTTGTTGTCTAGAGACTTATTAATGATGTACTCAGATGTGGTTGGTGTCTTAGCCATATGTGTATTGTAGTAGGAAACATTAGTCTAAAGTACAAAAATCTCATTGGTATTAAGTATTTGAGTAGAATACAAAGAAGAATGCAGAACAGCCAACATTAATATTCACAGACAATGTTTCATCTAGATGAATGACAAACCAAAATATTGTTCTCATTTGAGTCTAATCAACTGAAATGGGTGTTGAAAGGCTGGAGTCAGTGAGGGTTTTGAGGAAGGACATTGTTCCACAAAAGCGCATACTCACTGTAAATTGCATATCTGCATGAAAATCAGTATAAACTGTTGTATTATATCTGGTTTTGTAAGATTGCCTGAAGTTCATTTGACATCTCTTTGTGCAAGAGCAGCTGATCTTGATGAAGTTAGTTAATGCTAGAGTAAGCTGGAGTAACCTTAGAGGTCACACAGCGTAACATATCATAAATGTAGGAGTAGCACTATAGGAGGTTAACCATAGCTTTGTGCAATCATGTCTTGAACGTCACCAGTGTTGTTGATGTTCTTCAGTCTCTTCAGATATGCTATTCCATTACTGCACGTTTCATTCATGTGAACTATAATTTTTGACTTGAATCTCCCAAGCCAGAAAGTTTGACACCCTCTTGCAGGCAAAAAATCTGAAGCACAAATTAAGTGTCCTGATTTTCAGTGTAATTGGACCATGCTGGTATTGTAGGGTAGGTACACACAATATATGTTGCTTCATGGATTTGTGATGTATCACACTTTGTTTTTCTAGGTTTTCTAAAACATTATAATAAAGAATATCAGTCATGATCAAAAGTCTTGCATTTTGTCATAGAGAAGTTGAAAGTATTTTGTTTTTGAATCAAACAAATCTTCACAGTCCCAAATCAGATGAGCTGCTCAAGTGAACAAAATCGGAGTTTGAAATCAAATGGGTACTTAATTAGACAACTCTTGTGTAAATGCAAATTATCAGAAATAGTGGTAATGTCAAGCTGTGGAGAAGTAGAACATAGAATCATAGACTAATTTATGTTGGAAAAGACCTTTAAGATCATCAAGTACAACAAATAACCCAACACTGCCAATAAATCATGTTGTGTCATTAGGCACTACATCTATACCTCTCTCAAATACTTTCAGGGATGGTCACTCACCCACTTCTCTGAACAGCCTATTCCAATGCTTCACTCCTTCAGTGAAGACAGTTTTTCCTGATGTCCAATCTAAACCTTCCCTGGCGTGACTTGAGGCTGTTCCCATACATCCTAATGCTTGCTACTCATGACAAGAGATCAACAGGCACCTCTGTACAATCACCTTTCAAATGGATGTAAAGAGTGATAACTCCAGTTCCCTCAGCCACTTCTCACAGGGTTTGTGCTCTAGACACTTGTTGTCCTTCTCTGAACCTGTTCCAGCACCTCAGTGTCCTTGAAGTCAGGGGCTCAAAACTGAGCATAGTATTTGAGGTGCAGCCTCACCAATGTTGAGTACAGAGGGACAATTGTTTTCCTATTCCTGTAAGCCACACTATTTCTGATACAAGACAACATCATCTTGTCCCTGTCCACCTGGGCACACTGCTAGCTTACGTTCAGCTAGCTGTCAACCAACACCCCAGGATCCTTTTTTGCCAGGCAGCTCTCCAGCAATTCCTCATCTTGAGTATTGCAGTCAGGTTTTGGAACCTCAACACAAGAAGGACATTGAGGTTCTAGAGAGAGTTCAAAGAATAACAGTGAAGCTAATGAAGGCTGGAGGACAGATCTTGTGAGGAGCAGCTAAGAGAACTGTGGTTGTTTAGACTGGAGAAAAGAAGGCTGAGGGAAGACCTTATTGTCCTTTACAACTACCTGAAAGGAAGTTATAGAGAGGTGGGGGACAGTCTCTTCTCCCAAGTAACTGGCAAAAGGATGAGAGGAAATGGCCTCAAGTTGTGCCAGGGGAGGTTCAGATTAGACATTAGGAAAAACTTCTTTGCAGAAAGGGTGGTCAGGTATTAGAACAGGCTCCCCAGGCAGGTGGTAGAGTTATCATTCCTAAAGGTGTTCAAAAAACATGCAGATCTGGCACTTGGCATCATGGTTGAGTAAGCAGGGTTGTGTGGTTTGACAGTTGGACTTTATGATCCTTGATGTCTCTTCCAATCTTAATGATTCTATGATTCTATAGCACTTCCTCAAGCCTGTAGCATTTCATGGGCTTGTTGTGACCCGCATGTTGATGTTGGAAATTATCTGTGTTGAACCTCATACAATTGACTTTGGCCCATCAATCTGTGCTCCAGATCCGTCTTTAGAGTTTTTCTATCTGTATATATTTATTCTAAATAAATAAATATTTATGCTACATGAAGAGTTTTTTGTTTATTTCCTTATTATTCCATATGGCTAGCATATTTTTAGGGGAGAACAATGGCAGTTGTGATGTCAGTAGTGGAGTACCCATAAGTATTACAGATATTCTGTCCATAAAAATCTCTCATCTCTGAATATTTTATCAGAAAGTTGTAGGATAGAACTAGTCTGGACTAGTAGTGTATTGTTGCTGTTAATACATCCCAGTCCAATGGTCAGAAATACCTGATCTGCATGTTGTTAAAATGGAATGGAAAAGCAGTCTGTGAATGCCTATTTATGGCAGTGGAAAGGGCTGAAAGTAGGACAAGGTTATTTTGTCCATAAAAAGGGGACTGTGTGGGGATGCATCTGAAGCACAAGACAGAAAACTCTGGGCAACCTGCTGAACTGGCATGTGCTACCTGCCAAGCTGGGATGTACTAAGTTCCTCTTGCCCAGTTCTTCTCCTGCATGCATATCTGTCATATGAAGTGTTATTTTTGGAGGTAGCTCTATGTATTGGTGTAATGAAAGTTTTTTTAATGTTTGAATGAGCTGTCACTTTATAGACTTTATCCCTTTTTTAAATTTCTGCACATATATTTGCAAGTACATTTTCCAGCTTTCTCTGACAGTGTGAGCACGTTCTGGAAAATGGCTATGGTCACAAGTTGACAGGGCGTGGTAGGTAATGACATGCATGCATACATGTTCCCAAATTCATTGCTGTTATGCAAGTTAACTCTCAATTTTAATTCACACAGGTCAGAATAGCTAGTAAAAATAACATACTAGAAGGTTATGAATTAACAATGACACGGTAAACACTTGGAAGCACATGAAGAGAATACAGTGTCTGCTTTGCCAGTATCAAAACTATCCATTATGGACTGATTGTTCACAAGGTCTGTAAGTAAAAACATACAGTAAGTTCTCCGTATTGCTGGCTTAAAAGGATAGGCCAAATGTTTATATTAAGTTGAGGTTTTGATCCAATAGGGGTCAGTCTAATGGTGTTTAAGGATATGTCTTTAATATAAATTAAATACAGGAAGGGTCAGTGGTGATTAGTATCTCCATGAGAAAGTGAAGTGATTAAGCCTTAAAATAGTTTATTTTGATTACTTGGAAGAGTTGTATTTCACACTTAGTTTTGCAGTTTTCTTTTTTTAGATTAAAATTCCCTCATTTAAATTCTCTTTTATCAACAGGTAGGGTAATGAGCACTTTGTCTTGGCTCACTCTTTTCTGAAATGTTATTTAGTTCTTGTATCAATTTGTTACGCATATATTGTTTAACTAATGGTATTTAAGTACAGGCACACTGTACTTGAAGGTCCACAATGAAGCATTAATAAGAATAGTCGTGAAGATAAACTGGCAGTCATGAGCTTTTTTGAACAATGGTAGTAAGCAGATGACATGCTCTTGAAGTGACAAGTTCATAAATGGTCCTTGTCCAATGACAGCAAAGCATCTGAGGAAGAAAGCAAGCACTGGTATTCAGTGAAATGGGTGTTACAGAAAAAAAGGGGATCCTGACACAGCGCAGTGGGGAGGAAGGAAAGCAGAGAAGGTACGAGATCATAGTGATAGACTGATGTTTCATTTTCCTCTTGTTTTGTTGTTTCTTTCCCAAAGTTTAAGACAAGAGGTATGGAGGATCTCCTGACTAATGGAGAAACTCCTGAATATGCCATACAAATTGCATGGAATGTAAAATCACAAGATTATAAGATTTGTTCCTAAAAAATCACTCCCGTTTCATTCTAATTGTCCGTGGCTAAATTGGAGCAACACAAGTCTTGCCTAAAATGCTACTTGGCCATTTTTCAGTGTTTTAATATACACAGTTTCTTTGTTGGAAATGGATTCATGTTTATAATTTGTTTCTGCATTTAGGAAGCACTTCCATGCATTAATCTTTGTATTATGAGCACAGATATCCTGTTGCAAAGGTGGCATCAAAGAGCCTAATTTGACTGGGTCTTGCAGCAGCTACAGACTGCCAACACATAAGGTTGTCCCTCCTGCCTCTATCCCACTGTCTGCCTGCAGAG
This sequence comes from Upupa epops, assembly GCA_013397515.1. Taxonomy (NCBI): domain Eukaryota; kingdom Metazoa; phylum Chordata; class Aves; order Bucerotiformes; family Upupidae; genus Upupa; species Upupa epops. The sequence goes on from VZRI01010046.1 coordinate 68,359, forward strand.
AAGTTCATTTTGCTCTGATTTAGGATCTCCAAGCAAACTGCTTTTTGTGTGTATTCTTAAATGCTCTATCTTCTCTCTGATCCCAAGACCAGTTCATGATTAGCTAAATAAATCAGGTGCAAAGCACCCTTTTAATAGTCCTGTGGCAGTACCAAGGCACTTCTGAGCCGTTTTTTGTCTCGAGGAGGTCAGATCCATCTGAATTCCTAATCACCATTTTACTAGTCCCGCAACAAAGACTTCTTTTCAACCCATCTTCTCTAGGTCCATAAAGTAAGGTTTAAAATACCTTTTATGAAAAAGATGATTGATGTTATTTGCTTCACAGGAATTCAAAGCCACAGAACATTAGCAATAGTACTAACCAAAGATGTATTTGCATTGCTATATTCCAGCTGGGCAGAATTAGAGAATTTTATTTGTAATTCTTAGCAGTTGAAAAGTTCAATGTGTTTGGAGATTTTCCTTCAGGGATACTTGTGAAATTTCCATGCTGCTTTCATATTGTTATAACTGACCTCAAATTGCTAAAGAACACAAAGTTTATTTCAGGGAGTTAATTCTACTGTAAGAATTTCCTTACAGTCATGAATTTATATTCGAGAAATAGTTTGGATTTTTGTTACTTTTGGCTGTTCTCTTCCAGAACCATTAACCTTGCTTTAATGATAGTTATGACAGCTACCTTTTTTTGCAAAGTTTCACTGTCAATGGCAGTATCTGGCCACTGTCTAAAAGAAGCCTACACAGTTTTGATCAGCTCTTTAACAACCCACTTGTTAAGAGGTCGGGCTCCAGTGGATGGCTCACACCACTGGAAATTTTAGGAAGTGATACAAACTTTTCAAACTATGCATACAAGTACAGGCTTTTAATCTGTGCAGAGATCCAAGCTACAAACCACCTCTATAATGTATGCATATTCTCACTATACCAGAAAAGTGTGCACCAAGAAGAGTGATTCCATCACTCCAGTGAGTGACCAGACTATAAGTATCAGCCTGCACAGTAGGAGTAATTTAAATTAAGCAATTAAGCTTAGGGAAATTTGAAACGAAGGGGTATTTTTCGGATTCATGTGTTGGAGAACCATAGGCATGCTACAACTGTAATATTAATTCAAGCTAATGGAGAATTTCTGTAACATAATGGTTTGTGTGTTTTTGCAAAAATAAGATTCGTAGTGGAAATGTTAGTATAGCTACATTAGCTTTTAGCCCGCTGGTAATTTTATAGTTCAACTTTGTGTTACCATGTTGCATAAAGGATTAAATACCATCATCAGTGCAGAAAGAAAACATAAAATTATGTTTTACACATATGTACACATATGTACACATATGTACACGTATTATCACTAATGTTATAAAGCAATGTCCTCAGTATGCATAAATGTTAATGTACAGGGTGAGGGCTTCTGTGAAACCTGAGTAAATGATTTCATCACTTAACACTTATTTTTTTAATGTAATGCATGCAGACAGGGTGCGATATCCCAGCTAATTTAGGCATCATAGTAAAAATAAACTTTTGATTAACTATGCAACCTAGTACCTGCAGTAAAAGAACACCCTTTACGGCACAGTTAGGAAAATATGTAGCAATGAACCCACAACATTTGATAGAAAATAAAGCACTTAGAGTGGTAGCTCTTCAGTATGTAGTTGGGGTTTTTTAGGTTTTGTGGTGGGATGAACCTTGTTGGTCCTTAAGCTCCCACCTAGTCATTTATTCAATGTTCTGCAGTGGGATGTGGGAGAGAATTAGAAGAGCAAAAGTGAGAAAAAAAATAATTTATCAAGATTAAGACAGTTTAATAAGTCAAGAAAGAAAATCAAAACAAAAGAACCTCTAGAAATTAGAAGTAATCATTCATCACCTCCTACCAGCTGATAAATACTCAGCTGCTCTCTGAGCAATGGCTGTCTCAGCATAACTACACCCCTCATGCCCCCAGTTATTTTGATGAATATCATGTCATTTGGTGTGTAATAAGTATCTCTTTTGCCTACTCACTGGTGAGGTAGAGAAAGAAATGAAGGAGGATTTGACACTGTGCAAGCAATGTTCAATAGTAGCTCAATCACTGCTGTATTATCAACACTGTTTTGGTCACAAATCCAAAACACTCCACCATATGGACTGCTATATAGAAAGTTAACACCACCCCAGTGAGACCCAGACAGGTGTTTAGATAATTTACCTGTACTTTGTGCTTTCTGTGATACAGACTTAGTCTATTCCTGGAGTTCCTATGTCCTCTTTCAAATCAGGCCAAAAGCAACTTCTTAAAAATCAATCTATGCTAAGAAGTTTTAATCTAACAGTGGATGAGTTGTTAATCCCTATTACAGCTGAATGGAATAGTACAGCATAATTGTGAGGAAACCAATGTGAAAACCAATCCACCACACAGCTGTAGCCAAAAGGCAGGATGCATGGAAGAAAGAAGATCCTTGCTGAATTTGCCGCTAAACCCACAGCTTGCTCAAGTAAGTGGGGAAATGATGCTAGGAAGTCATTGCAGATGTTTAGTGTAATGCTTACCTACTTTTTTTGTGTTGCCTGAAGTGACAATTAATAGACTTGGAAGGCTTGTGAAGCCTGCAGATCTATTTTCTTCAATTACTGTAAGTAACTGAGTAGGTGAAACATAATACACAAAGTGTCCATCACAGCAGACCTCTGGAAAGGACATGTTTAATCTGTTGATAGTTAAACCAGAAAGATTTACTTATTCAGGAAGTAGCAGAGTCTGCTTTCCATGAAAAACATGAGACTCAGTGTGTGATGTTGTAGAAGTAACTTTCTGACAATATAAACAAAGCAGATTTTGGAAGGTTAAATTGTGTCTTTTATATAGTGAACCTGTATTTGGAAAACAAAGTTAAGATTGTAGCCCACCAGATTTCTCTGGATCTCACTCAGAAGCAGTCACATTCACATTTGGCAGCATTGGTAAGCAACTGTTCTAAGTCTGTCCTCAGACAAGCAGAGAGCTTGACACATACGAGCAAATGCTGCAGCTTGCATTGCTGCAAGGAGCAGCTTCATATACCCTATGCTCTCTGTGATGGACCTCAAGCAGCTGCCTGTGCTTGCATCAACTGCAGGTGTTGGGCTGAGGTTCTGCAGCCCTTCAAAATAAAGTGAAGTAATTTTGAAGGTAACCCATTATTGTGAATTGCTCTTAGTTTCATAGAAAAATCTGATCTGTACTCAAATTTTAATTATTGTAACTATTTATGAGAAACATCTGTGTTTATCTCTGAGAACAAGATCTGCTTTCAACTAGAAACCACAAAGAAAATGTTTAACTGTGGAATTTCCAAAGTTAATTAAAATGCATGGAGAAGAGTAATTAGTTAACCCTAGATTTATGATACCTGCTAAAGACTAGTATGACTACTGCACAAGGTAGACTAACAACACCTTTGGATATTTCTTGACTTGTTAGTTTGTTTTGTTTTGGGATAAGTTTTTGTAAGTATCATTGCATTTGCATGTGGTATATATATAGCAGGAATGTTTAATCTCAGCTCATTTTAGCTGTAAGAAAGTAAAGTATCCAGCTTCCTCTGAGGTCACTGGTGAGAGAAAGGCATTGTGATTCATCTCCTCTGCATTGGACACAAGTCCTTGGAGAGAAGAGCCACCTGACTCCTGAAGCTTGGTTTGAAGGGCAGGTTAAAACCCTAAAGCCAGTTGAAGCACACTGTAAATGCACAGATTTAACTTGCATCTCCTTAATGTCTCTTCCATTGAACTAATCTATTTTCCTGATTTACAGATATCTGTGTTTATCTCAGGAAGAAGGACCAATGAATAATGCAATTTATTTCATATTAAGGGTTATTAATAGAGTGGTGCTAAGACATTGAAAGAAAGAAAATAACTAAGTTCTGTTTCGATGTTCTGTTTCATAAACATGTGCTATTAAAATATCTCTAGACTTCTGTGAAGGAAAAAGTGGTTGTGTTGCACTGTCTTGTATTTTCCCTACCATTGTTGAAGGATTGTATAAATATTTCATAGTTTTTCACTTACAATTAATGTTCAAAGTTGTTTTACAGTAAAAATCAAGATCAAATTTCATATTCACCTGTATGTTATTCTTAAGTTGTAGAAATATGCCCTCCCGGTCCCATAAAGATGTTTGCTTGCATACATGTAGAGAACTTTACTCCCTTAACTAGGCTGGAAGAGAAGCAGAAGCCTAGTGCTTATTAATGCACATGAGATAGTACTCTCTATTTAAAAAATAGTTTCCTTACATACCAGAATCCTTGTGTAAATGTAGTCACTAGGGAGCTATAGCAACAAACTACTGGCAGTCCAGGTAGAAACTTGACAATAAATATTCTACTCTATAGTTTGAGCTAAGACATTTACAAGTTCATAGCTACTAAAATCTCACCTCACTTCGTAGATATAGCATTAATGTAGAAAACCCAGAAAGACCTGAGATTTTCTTCATCCCAGCTAGTCAAGAAAAATCACAAGGATTTTTAAATGTCAGTTCTAAAGATAAGATCTTCTGGACTCTTTTTCCTCCCTTCTATTTTTTTCAGCACCAGAATTTATACTTCCAGACTCTTTAGTCAGGAGAAGAAGAAATGAACTATTACTTTTTATGAACCCTGAGGTACTTAACTGCATCACTTTAAAGAACTGTGACTATTTAGCAGGAGTTTCAGGAGATGTTTAAGGTCTGATTTGAACAAACGTTGAATCCAAAAGCCCGAGAGTTTGGTTAACTTAAATAAAAGGCAGCTGGATTATTAAAACTCTGGACACTAATTACCTTTGAAAACTCTATGGATTTTGCAGAACAGCAATCTAATGGTGGTTGTGTTTGTACATTAATATAGATCCCAACCTGTTACCTTAACTGTGCCTTGACTTAAATAAATTTGTTAAGGTGTGTTTTGAAACAACATTCAACCACATCAGAACTTATTGGGTGATACAGGGGTTATAAATGGTTAATTGTACTGCTTTAATCAAAACTCACTTCTTTTTTTTCTTCTACAAGGGGACTGTGGCGTAAAGCTGGAACAGCCATTAGAGAGATAAGGAAGGAATTTAATATAAACTGCAGTTACAGGATGTGGTAAGGAATATGATTGCCCCAAAATAGGGTCCACATCTGTTCAGGTAATACTAGCAGAGAGAGAGGGAAGGAGAAGTTTCTTTAATGGGAAATTCTGTTTTTGTTGTTAATTCAGGAAGTGCTGATATATGAGGAGCTATGACAGAACTTTAAACACGAGAGAGTGAGCTCTGATTTTTGTAGTGACATAAAATATTTCAACCTTACAGACACCTTGGTAACAGGACAGAGTGGAAATCCAACAGATTAAACACTGTGTATGATAGCAATGAATGCCGTCAGTGGAGTACTTTAATATACTAAAAATTATTACAAAGAACTTACTCAATGCAAGAAATACTAATTCTTTGAAATCTGCCAACTGTGTGGTACTATGGACTTACACTATCTGTCCAGAAGTGACATTTTTGGACTATTATCATTTTAGTAGTATTATTGATCATCACAGACTTGAGTGTCCACTGAAATCCAGTGCACTTTTACTGCTGATTTTATGATTAGTCCTGTTGTATCGAAAGTCTATGCTAATATTGCAGTCTCCTAAGATTCTTTGTCAGGTTTTCATCATATTGGAGGTGAATTTGCTAGCATGAATAAAATTTTTTCTTTGTTTTCTGTGACATGTAGATAACAGCATATGAATAGCTGTAATTAATCAGTCTCAAGATGATCCATTTTCTTTCTGTTTATATAAGTGAGAATAACAGCTGTATAGGAAAAAAAATGTATAAACAGGGAATGAACAGCAGCATATTTTTTCACCTCCATCAGTGATTTCCTGATGGTGCCCTGAATAGGTTCTTCTTACATTATTTTGTTTGATCTATTTTTTAATTCATGTGAACTATTAGAATACACAACAAACCATAAAATTGTATTTAAAACTTGTTGGTTTTCTGGCTGAGTCTGACTTTAACTGCTAGCAGAACTGTACTAACTTATCTGCAGAAAGCATCCCAGATGACATGGGAAATTTGGTCTCAGGAACACATATTAAACAGAAACTTATTCAGCGTTAATACCGAAATAAATATACCCTGTCTTCCAAATAACTTAGGGACACAGACATCTGTGCTCAATCATGCCAGACATCTGAGATGTGAACTGTTCAAATATGAAGATTCAAAGAGCTCAGAGTTATGACATCAATGCATGGAATTTCACGGATGACTTGTTTATATACATTTTCTTTTTGTGAGTGACAGTAAAACAAATAAAGAAGAAAGGTGCAGATTTCCAGGACAGATTTGCCTGGAAAGAACACTGTAACCTCTTTATTAAAACGATGAGGCAGTCTTTGAGCTAATTTAAGATCCATAGTAAAGCAAGTTGCAGAAGCAATTAAGTGGAGATCTACAATACTGTACTTGACTTTACGATCATATAAATCTCAAAGATGGAAATGTCACACAGCTATTTACTAGAAATAAAATAGTGTGCACAGACTTTGATCTGACTGCTATTTCTTGGGATACAAATTTGAGATGGTTGGCACTGTAGAGTCAAAGATATGGAAGACTCAAGCGTTTATTACTGCTGAAAAAAGCAGACTAAACTCTTCTTACTGGAATATGGCCAAGGAAATACAATAGACAAGGCCAAATAAGAGTATAAAAACAGATGAGACTTTTTTAGCTATAAGAAGAGTTGACTACAACATGCATAATTTTGATTAGTAATTCTTATGCAGACTGCATAATTACCCAAGTGGCTTTCAATATTAAAGTTGGAATATTCTGAAGTATTCCATTTATAGCTGATTAGAACCTCAGATTCTATGTTGCTGAAACCAAACATCAGAACTGTGCAATTTTGTAATTATTTGTTTTAAAAAAGTTTGGAAAATTGTACTGGTTCCTTTCTTTTTACATAAAAAAGCTAGCAAGTAGCCAGCTCTTCCCTTACTGAAGCAGTGCCCTAGAGTTGGGGCACAGTGTAGTGCACTTTTTTTGGGATCAGAGATGTTTCATGAAGCCAAGGGCCACCTGCATAACAGATGTGGGACCGTGGTTTAAACTAAGAGACATTTGGAGAAATCCTTGAAGAACTACAAGAGTACAAAGTTTTACTGCAGAATTCCTTATCACTCCTGGCTTTCTTTTCATCATTGCCATACTTTTGTAGCACATACTGGTTGCACAGTAGAGGAGGAAGCTGGCATCACTTACAAATGATGTAACACAGCTGCCACGTAGATTTTTGGATGTATAAAAATGTTTCATCCATTAAAGGTTTCGCGTATCTAGTAGCTAGATATGAGAATACAGTGTGTGACAGTTAAGTTGTGGGTCAGAAAGCCCCATGACAGCCTGAACAAGTAATGTGCATTCATCCACTTGTGCGTGGTATAAGGACATTAGGTAAAAATGGATCTCAACGACAAATGTTACTAGAGTTTTTTTGCAATGTTTGGGGTTTGGTTGGTTTGGGTTTTTTTGGATCTTTTGGTTTTAGTTTTGGGTTTTTAACAAATTATTCAGTTACATTGTTTCTTTCAACATATACTTCAATACTGAGTAATTATTTGGAGATAAATGTAGTCTGTTAGAGAGCACCTTATTTTTAACTATCAGACACAGAAGCCCAGGAATCCCATATGTCTATGTGAAGGTTCTGTTATAAATCACTAAAACAGTCTGTTTGGATTATTACTTCCGAGTCAAAGAACCACTGAAATTTACAGTTGTTAACTATGGACTTTTAATCCTACGTTTACTAAAACATCAGTGTATTTAACTGTTTCTCTATCCTAGATACAACTGCATTGCATCAACTTGGCAGATTTAAGGATTTCACTATGTTTAAAATGCTCACCTGGTGTTTTATACTAAGGCTTTATCAATATCTGCTCTATAAAAAGCTTGTCACATCTCTTCTTGTTAAACAAACAAATACACTCCATTTATTATGTATTTTATATTAAACATTTTAAATCAAACCCCAATGCAATTTCAGTATGGCAGAAGTAACTTTATTAGATTATTTCTCAAGCAGCCAATTAGAGGATGAAGACTAAAACCTCAGTAAGTTTTAGTTTGATAAGTTTTGTTGTTCATAATCAGGCATGTTGCCAGTGATAACATTTTTAGAGCACATTTATAACATGAGTTGCAAGACAAAGAAAGTTCAGTTCCAAGCAATAAACTAAAATATTTAAACAAAGTCTGAAACAAAATATCAAGTGATCAGCACATAAACAACTTGGAATCTCCACCTGAACTACCAGCATGCCTGAATAAGAGTGCAAATTAGTGACAGATGTCTCTACTGTGGTTGTTGATATTAACATGACTTCTGTGATTGTATTTGTGGACCGAGGAAGACTGTTCACTCTTCAGGCTGGTAGGTTTCTAGCAAGATCTTGCAGAGCAATTAAGCCACACACTGCTGTCAGGTACCTAGAGATCATCTATATACATCTGTAATGCTGCTGGCGCTCAGAGCAAGGATAGTTCACTTCTATACTGTCAAGTGCTCTATGTTCTTGCAGATTATAGAGAAGACAAGAAAACAAACCTAGCTTAACAAAGATGCATGAGATGCACATTCTAAAATGTATCAGAATAAAGGATCCAAACCAATAATTTTTGGTTTTAAGTGACTGCATCTTTTACTATTTTATTGCTTCTGAAATTTAAGAAAGTGAAGTATAAATATATTTTCTAGTGTATGAATTAATTAAGTTTGGTTTAATTCCAACTTCGATACACAGAAAGATTTCTTTAAAATTTCTTAACCTTTCTTAAAATGATGGAAGACTGCCAAGCATCATTAGGAGTTTTGCCATCTCTTAAGTTGCCTAATTTACACTTTGAAAACTCTCAGTCTGCAAACGACAGAAGTAAAAAGTCTTAAAAAGCTAGCAAAAACTCGTGAACTTGAAGGTTGTTTGGGGGCATGTTACTCACATCTGAGCTGGTTCTAGTTTCGGGAATCCAGTGCACTGAAATTTTGGGCATAACCACATCTGAAGATCACAGATGTGGTGCTGAGGTTTGGCCAACTCACAAGAAAGAAAGAAGGGATCTTTCCTTAATATTGTCTAAAGGTTTTAAAGATATATCTCCCTGGAAATCTGTGCAGCTGATGAAGAGCTGCAGCTTGTGACTGATACTTCCTTAAAAGACACTGGTGTTCACAGAGATTCTATGTGATTCTGTAAGACAGGATCCAACATGATGAAAGATACAAGAATACAGGCCCAGCTTTAAGTATGGAGTCACAGTCTGTGTCTGAACAATGGAGACTGGAGAAAAATCCTTAAAACTTTTTCTGAGACTTGAAAAGACATGTAGAGTAGTTCCTTATGTAACCTACATGACCAAATATATTTGATGAAACACTTTTCAAGTGTCATATTTTTATCTAAAACATTTGCAGTGTCATATTTATTTGTAGCATATATTTTAAAAAGCTTTTGTTCCATGCTCCTGCTTTTTTAAAATACCAGATATACAGCATTATTTGCTACACACTGGGAAATATACAGACCCAGCTCTTCAGTACTAATTCTGTCTTTATAATACTTACACAGGGGAAGAAGAGAGCAAGTGCCACACACTAAATGCAGTAGCATAAATTGTTTTATCTGTAGCCTAAGCTTTAGTATTAACTAGCATATCAATTACTGCTTTTCTGTTCTTCAAGAATGATCTATACTTGGCAAAATGTTGCTTAGTTCCTTAGACCTTCCCCTCAGTCTCTAATACTCTGGCCAAATTGTTGTGCTAATCCTGATGGAAGCCCATGTCTCCATTGCCTCATACTGTGGGTGGTCATTACCAGCAGACCGGTTTCTTCCACTTAGGCTGAATTTATTTTCTGTTGTGTGTAAGACTGCAAGACAGAGAGCAGTAAGCAATCTCTCATTTATTCCGTAGAAACTGGATGAATGGATGGATGAGTAATAATATCTTTTGCACATATAAGTGAGACATCATAAGGTAGCAGTCTCCACCCTTTGGTCAGCAAAAAGCCCAACTAAATCATCAGATGAAAGGAGTTTTGTTTTTTCCCTGCAGTGGAAGCTCTACATGTAGGAAAGATTCTCATTCTGGTCCAAAACTGACCTGTTCAGATTTGGAGATCAGTATTTCAGCTCAATGGAACTGGAAACATCAACAATTGCTCATCATATTCTTTGGAAAAAGGGACAATCCTGTGGTGCTTTAATTACACACAAACTCAAAGGTATGCCTATAAATCAGTAGATGTGCAGATTCAGCATGTTATTTTACTGCTGAACAGGTCTGGAATCCTAGAATGATAGAATGACTTAGGTTGGAAAGAACCTTGGATATCATCTATTCCAACGCTGCCTTGCTCCATAATCTTACTTGACACAGAGGTGAGCTGTATCATACAAAGGGCTAGTAAGATCTCAGAGTATGACTCACTAATAATTATTGTTAATTCCAAGTAGTTCTGCAATGCTTCAATTCAAGCACAGAGTATTTTTTTCAGTAATATTTTGAAAGCTCATCTGTAGACACAGTAGTCCAATTACTAGTTCTCATTAGTGATGCAGTGAATAGAAAGACTTCAGTGGCTTATAATGGCATAGTTCTCTTTCAGTTACTTTAAAGCAAAAGCAAGCTTAACGAAATTTTGTGACAGATTTTTTTGGTTGGTAGTTCAACTGAAGTTATGCCACCTCCTTTCTTGTAGGACTCTTTACCTGATTTACACTTGTGAATCCCTTCAGATTGTTGTTTGGCATGTTTGATCACATGGCAAGAAACCTGAGCAAAATGTTTGTTGTCACATAAGCTAAGACACAGGTGTTTTGGATGTATGCAGAAAAAAAGTCACTTAGAAGAACTGGAAGTCCTGGATCCAAGGCCTGGATGCACCTTTTGCAAAGTTGCTACAAATTAGTAATAATAATTAGCAATATTATTAATATAATTACTAATTTTATTATTGGATTGTTATATTTATTATTGTTATTAATAATAATTATTATTAGTAATAATAATAATTTGGGAGACCTTGTATAGGGATTTTGATAGACTGGATACTGGACATTCATGAACGGCATGAAAGTGAGTATTAATTACCATTCACATGTAAAAGTCAGAGGAAAGGCTAACGAGCTTTGTTTCATGGTGGAGTGTGTCCACAGCAGAGCAGTAAAACTGGTGAAATGTCTATACAGCAAATCATATGAGGAATAGCTGAGGGAACTGGAGTTGTGTAGCCTGGAGAAAAGGACACTCAGAAGAGATAACTCTCTATGACTGCCTGGAGGTTGCAATGAGGTGGAAATTGGTCTCATCTCCCAAGTAACAAGTGATAAGAGGAAACAGCCTCAAGTTGTGTTAGGGAAGGTTTAGGTTGGATATTAGAAAGAGAATACTTAAAGGATTATTAAGCATTAGAATAGGCTACCCAAGGAAGTGGCGGAGTCAATAATCCTGGAAGGATTTAAAAATTGTGTTGATGTAGATCTTAGAGACATGGTTCAGTGGTGGAATTGGTGGTGAATCTTGGTGGATCTTGAAGGTCCTTTTGAACATAAATGATTTTATAATTCTGTGATTCTATACATAACAGCCCTTATAGTTGGTGGTGTTTGACCTAAATCTCTTACTCGTTTCCCAGGAGGTAAAGGGAGAATCAATAGCTTACAAAGAAGCAGGCTACAGACAGACTGCTTAGGAGAAGGAACAGGAGAACTGCTAGCACAGTCCATTTAGCATTTTGTTCAACATGTATTTCCATACACTTTTAAATTTGACCTAATTTATTGTTCCATTAAGTTCTTAAGAGACTCGCTGTGATTCATACAGTTCAATGAAGTCATTAGTGAGCATCCAAAAAATTCTTTGTGCATTACCTCAGCTATGGCTCCCAGCCCTGGGTCAGGGAAACCGTTTCTGCAAGGGATCTGGAACTTGTGTAAGGGGCTACTGGAGGGTCTTTTAGTTCATACCTCAAGTAGTCCCTGAAGTCGCTAGTCTGTAATGCAGACATTTCTTGATATTCACTGTCCTTTTGTGGAAGGTCAAATAGAACATTCATTTTAGACTGTACAGTGGATTTAACAGCCTGTATTTTTCACTGAGCCAGCAAAGGCTGAGAGTTTCTGGTTGCCTTAACAGCATATGCTATATGTGCTGTTGGCCAATATAGAACTAGGGTCTTGCATATAGGAGGTGCAACATGTTGTGTTATTAAGAGAGGTCATTAAGTGCAAAATATTTGATTTATGTGATTCACTAGAACACCCCACTTTTTTGAGTTCACTTGTCACTGCTGTATGAACACAGCAGACTGGAGTCACAGGAGGAAATCGTAGTAAACACCTACAAATTGTGAAGTACAGAAAAACAGAAAAAAATGTCATATACAAAAATTCAGTGCAGCTGTTCAGAATTGAGTGAAAGCTTGATCTAGTGAAATACTCAAATATATTGAATTCCAGCTCCACCAGGCTGGAATTACCCAAAATTCATTTTATAATCTTGTTTTTTTTTCATTTTGCTTTCATTTAACTTTGTAGGATTATTTAACATCATGGTTTTGTGTGTTCTAGAATCAATCTGCTTTTGCAACTTGTGGACATTTTCCTTCATGTGCCATTGCTTCTAAATGCTTTCACTTTGAAACTTTATTCTCTACAAAAGAATGCCTCTGATGGCTATTGATTTATTCAAATTAATTAATTCATTTATCTGCAGATTTCAGTATTTATCACACTGTAATCTTTGCACACAGCTTGTTGTAGGCTTCTCTACCCCTCACGGTTGCATTATGGTTTTTTTTATTATGGCCATTCAATTGTCTCTCATTCATTTACCTTGCCATGGAATCTTGTTAAAAAATTCCATTTACTGTTCAAATTTTGTTAAATCACTGTTTTGTATCAATAAATATTTTGTTACTTCTTTCTTGTGAGTCAAATGTATAATTCCATCTGCAACACTATGCCATTACCTTGCTATCGTTGTCCATCACCCACTACATTGAAGAGATACAGACAGAAATAATTAAAACCACAGCAGAATTCAAATGTTTGTATTCCTTAACAAGGATTATTGTTTATTATTAATGAATAGCTCCCATACTCTAATCTTGCTAAAATATGCAAGTTTCTTGCATGATACTTGCAGCATGCTGTGGGTTTAATGACTTAAATGATGGAGACAGTCAGTTTTGCGCATCTGTTGCAAACTCCAGACACTTGAAAGCACTTAAATGCTAACCTGTAAGACAGATATTTCATGTATTATGCCAAATACACAGGGACTCAACTCTTGAGTGCATGGGCTGCCGTGGCTCTGCCCACAAGGGATTTTATCAGACACATGGGAAGGCCTTGAGGAATGGGAGAGAGCTGGAGTCACCACACCCATGAATATGAAAATTCGTGCACTAGGTCAAGGATTTAGGGTTGGCGGTGATAGCCCAGTTCTCACATTCAGCATGTGGGACCGAGTGGTCTCAAATGGCAAAAAATGTGTGCTTATCCAGGCGTTCTCCCAATACAATGGCTGTTGGTGGGCATGACTTGGAATGAGAATACAACTCTGCTAAAATGGATAACCAGTGCTGGACTTCATGTTTCACTAGATCCATTACCTTTAAAAGTCAGACCTTTGCTGAATGCACAGTATTTTTTTTACAGCTGTGGAATTTAGTTCTGAAAGTCAAAATTAACACTGAAATGTAATGCTGGACAAAGTTTTTGCTATAATCCAATCTGCAGCATAAAATAAGATATAAAGTGTGAAAAAGAACTATCCTGTATTACCCATGAACTCTGCATGAAACCTATGATTCAGTTTTGAGAGAGAGTTTTCTGTTCATACAGCTAGCAAACATTGGTTAAAAATTTTGGGTAACAGCAAGTTCGCTGTATTCTTTACTAGTTCTCAGCATGAGAACTTTTGAGATAAAGTATAACTATTTTAATTTAATTTTTGCTCAGGAGAACAAAAAAATTTGAAATATTTGGATATTTCTTAGAAAATGAAGAACAGTCATATCAACTCTGGGATGATGGGAACCATGAACAGGTCAGAAAATTCAAATAGAAAGCTTCAGTAATTACATACCTGGTTTCTTAAAAGCAGAACTTTTTTCAAAAGAATGTTTCTGATCCAAGACATGACCTTTCTACTATAAACCCAAACACAATTTATGTTATTAATCTCTGCTATTGAGATTGTAAAAATTTTTATTGTAAAGGCAGTACTGCTAGAATAATCCAAATTTCTATTATTTTAATTTATCTCTGGCAGTGTTTGTCAGAAAGCAGTGCAATTTGTGGTGAAATCCAGTTGGCCAGTGCATTACTGAATGCCTTTTTAAGATTTACGGTGATGTACAGTTTGCAATGTGGCCATTTTCAGAGTTCAGGCATGAAAAAGTCAGCCTCTATTTTATGACAAACCAAGAATTAAAAAAAATAACCATTCCACTATGATTTCATAATAAAACTTAATTTCAGCAAATTAAAATACACTTTACAATTCAGAACTCAGCAAAAAAATTGCATTTCGATCCTACTTTTAAACATAAATGATACTAAAATAAAAACCTATACACATCCACCCTAATGTGCCTGTGAAAGTCACCCCTGAATGTTGGAATGTTTTAATCATTGTTGAGTATTTCATGTATAAACACTCCATAATGCCAATTGTAATTTTCCAAGAAATTCTACCTTTAAATTTTGTATTCAAGTAAGATGTGTTTATTTTTTCTGGACGCATACATGCCCATGCTTTAAGATCTAAGCTTAAGAGTAAGTGAAATAAATACGTTCTTAATGGGTAGTTGGGAGCTATTCTATGTAGCAAATACCTAATTAAATATCTGTTAAACATCACAGTGCCAATTATCCTCCTGAGAGACTGTTGTGGTTTTTTCCAGGCCTGGAAAAAGGTGTGGTTTGAAATATGGTGACATTACACAGTAACGGTGGTTGATAATGCTGCATCCGACGTCATTAATGCCGGTTTACCTCTCATCTTGCTAAATCTAAACAGGTGAACTTGCTTACAAGAACTTTTGATGTGCGTATAATCCTCAGTAAATAATTGTTGCATAGATTTGTTGACAGCAATGGTATTTTTGCCTTTTTTGGGGCTATACAATATAGACTGTAAAGCACATTAATATTTTAACTAAATATGACTTTTTTCTTTGACAATGGAGATACCTGGGTAGTTTCTATTATGCCTGGAGACGACTTGCCTGCAGGTGTTGCCAAGAGAGTTTTCCTTTACTCAGCACTTCATATTCTCACTGTAATTACTCAGAAAATTAAAGATTGCTACTCCACTTGGTTTATGCATTGATGTGTCTGTCTCTGAGTTATTACACACAAGAAGAGGAAGCACTGTTCAAAAAATCAAGGAGTTGAAGTTGGACATAGTCTACATAAGGTGGAACATATGCCTCTCTGAAAAGTAGCTCTGGAAGGAAAGACAAGGAACAAGTAGCTCAAGGAGGATTTGACACTAATCACACATTAGCTATGGTTTTCATCTGGCAGAATTATTGTATTGAACTAGCAGATTTATGTTTTTGCTTCAAATCACATGCAGAAGTTATAGCTATTATTTTGCCAAAGACTATGGTATTGGGAAAAGTTCAACATTTGAAGACATGTGATATAATTTAAACAGTACTTTCCTGAGTAGAAAAGTGCCGCACAATAATTATCAGCAGGGTGCCTGCAGTCAATTTTACAGTTTGTTTGTTTGCTTTTTGGATCTGGCAAAGCACATGGAATAATTAAGCATTGACACACATCATTCAAAATCAGCCATAACTTCTGATAGCGTCAGAGCAGTGAGACAGTTCAGGCTGGGAAATTAACTGACAAGAACTGGCCTTAATGCCAGACAAACCTGGTAAGAAATAAAATGTATTTGTGAAAGGGAACAAGTTACAGTGCCACTGGATAACTAAACATGATTTTCCTAGCTGGAATATTATTCTCAGTCATGATACCTCACGTAATATTCAAAGAGTCAAAATGGTACAAAGGTATATGACAGTGCTGTGGTTTATTTAGGCTTTTTAGGTGAGTGAAATATGAGAGATTGGACCTGCTTCCTGATAGCATAGATAGATAAGGTGAGTCTGAATAGAAACACAAGAAAGCTGATGAGAGGCAGAACTAAGATATGTATTACATCTTGTATGCACCATTAAGGGGCTTCCAATAACTCTGGTAACAAGTGAATTAAAAATGACTAAAATATGTATATCAACAACCCACAGAATTGTGGGTCAGAACATTAAGAAGAAAAAACTCTCAAGTTTTAAAATGTAAGTCAACTCCATGATGGCTGGAGCCAGGGGAAAATTGTTGATGGGTTCATGAATCTTTGACTTCACACTGTTTTTGTCAGATGTTTCTGGGTGCTGGTGGAGACAAGATACGGTATCACTGGGATGAGAAAATCTATGCTCCACTATTTGCTTCAGAGGAAGAAAGAGTCCGTTAACATGCATCCAGTTTTTGAACTGGAATGGACTTTTAAGCCTTCCAGTAGCTGTTCCAGTAGGGTCCTTTTCTACAAGAAAGCTGGGGAGGGGCTGTTCGCAAGGGCTTGTGGTGGTAGGACCGTGGGTAATGGTTTCTAAGCTGAAAGAGGGTAGGTTTAGGCTGGAAGTCAGAACAAAGTTCTTCACAATAAGGATGGTGAGACACTGGAACATGTTGCCAAAGGAGGTTGTGGATCCCCCCTCACTGGAAGTGTTCAAGGCCAGATTGGATGGGGCCTTGAGCAACTGCTCTAGTGGGGGGGTGTCCCTTCTCATGACAGGGGGGTTGGAACTAAATGATCTTTAAGTTCCCTTCCAACCTAAAACATTCTATGAATCTATGAATTATAATGAAGTCGAAATACTTGAAAACCAGTAGGTACTGGGTTAAAAGAAGGAAGAAAAAGAAAAAAAACTACTGAGATGTTGTAGCAGTGTCTTTCTGTGCTGCATTTAGTGACTGGACGGATGTGTAATAACAGTGGAGAATAAGTTTGCTTCTGCATTTCTCCTCTGATGCAATTACATTTAGATTATGGCAAACTTTGAACTTTTGGGAAGATNTCTGTGCTGCATTTAGTGACTGGACGGATGTGTAATAACAGTGGAGAATAAGTTTGCTTCTGCATTTCTCCTCTGATGCAATTACATTTAGATTATGGCAAACTTTGAACTTTTGGGAAGATATATTTACTATGTTAGAAGTATCATCTGAACATTGTGTAATTGTTTAGCTCTGTTGTTATTTCCTTGATCTTCTTCAGGTGAGAAAATCAAGACCAAATTTGCAAACTGAGATAAAGACAGAAACATCAAAATATAGCACAAGACCCCATATTTTTGGCAAGTTTTCAAGCTCAGGACCCAAGGGGTTGATCCCAGCCAGAAGAACACTTTGGCAAACAGAAGTCTTAAATAGCAGACACATCTGCTGTGAAATTTTGGCTATTGATAAGCCAGAGAGACCTGCTTGAGGAGCAATTAATTTTAATGTCTCCTGAAATACATATATTTCTACACTGGTTTGGGATTTGAGGTATTTCACTGTCAAACTGGTGATCTAACAGTGAGGGTGTGCAAGAGCTAGAGATTTCCATCTTTACTGAAACGTACTTAACATTGTAGCATAGTTATTAATAAAAGAAAGTATCATGATGACTTGTGAAGGAATGTGGTCTCAGTTACCATAGCACCCTGGGGTCACTTAAATGCACATTATTATTAAATGTTTGTGTGGAAAAAATTCTGAAATATTACAGTGGCTTATTTTGCAGCAACTAGGTGCAAATATCATTTATGTACCATGCTTATTTTGCTCTGCTAAGTCTATTTATTAATTTACATCACTTTGTACCCTGCACCTGAAAAATCAGGCAAAATATTTGTGAACTACTATTCCTACCATCACAGTACAGGCAGTGTCTCTACTTTCCAGTGAAAGTGAAATATTCTTTTTATCCACAAGAACATCTTTTCTTTGGTGCATGAGTAATCTCTTTGTTGCTTCTTCTTCCCCAGAAAGGTGATGGAACAA
>VZRI01010047.1:4230-46799 GCA_013397515.1 Upupa epops
TGGGTGCCAGCTGGAACAGGGGAGGTTCCCTATCAGTATCAGCAGGACCTTCTTCCCAGGGAGGGTACTGGAGCACTGGAACAGGCTGCCCAGGGGGGTTGTGGAGTCTCCTTCTCTGGAGAGGTTCCAGTCCCGCCTGGATCTGTTTCTATTCAGCTTGGTCTGGGTGATCCTGCTGTGGCAGGGGTATTGGACTGGATGATCTTTAAAGGTCCCTTCTGATCCATAATGCTTCTATGATTGAATTTCCTATATATGTATGCATAATATAGTAATTTTATGTATAACTGTATAATGTTATAGACAAAATGTATGTAATATATTTTCCTGTTATTCCAGTTTAATCCTGTTGAGCTGTGTCGTCTTGATCACTGTGAGCTCCAACATTTTCCTGTTTGAATATGTAGCACTTCTTCCCATTCTAGAAATGGGAACTTTAGTAAGACATCCTAGGTAGGAGGTTTCTTCTGGTGAAAACCTTTTCATCTCCACCTTGGGCTGTGTGAGGAAAAGCAGCTACAAGTGCACAACTGTCAGACATGCAGCTATTAATGCAATTCTTCCTCCTGTGTGAAACATCTGTGTCACTCCAGAGCTTCCATGATTGGCTCAGGCCAGTGCTGAGTCCTGCAGCTACAGAGTACTGCAGACGTTGCAGCGATTCCTCGATCAGTTGCGCTTGGCTGACGTACGTGGGGCACTCACACAGATATTAAACACTGCATTTGCTGAATTCTCTTGCAAAGCCACCTGCAAAAACAGGATGCTCAGAAAGAACGATGCTGAATGCCAATATTTAAATGCAGATACACTACCTCAGCTAGTCTATGTCAGCATCCCACGGGTCAGCACAAAATCTCTCTGTTGATTTTGGACTGACTACACAGCACGGAGCAAAGCTCTGTACTGGCTGCTATGTATGCGGTACTAAATGATGGGGAGATTGAATAGGTGTGGCAGGGAACAAGAAGATCTTGACGGTTAGGAACAGTCACAACTGTATTTGAGGTAACAACGTGCTGAAGGAGGTTATGAAAGTAAATGTAGTTCGTATTTGCCATGCCAGGAACAAATCAAATCAGCGTGGTAGAAGATCCAAAGGGAAATGTTTTTGGGAACACTTCTATGCGAAAGCTGGGAGTCTGAGTACTAAGTAAAAGGAACTGGAATTTCTCAGTAATCCAAATCAATCTGTTTGATTGTCTCATCAGTTTTCAGAGCTAGAGGGACTAGTCTGTTGGAGTGTTGTGTAAGGTATTTGAGCAGGCTAAGGGAGATAAAAGAAACTGTGAGAGGAATGACTTTGTGTATGACCCGCTGACTTCTGTCTGCCTGACGTAGAACTGGGAAGTACAGTGGAATACGCTGATTACTACAGCCCAGGAGCAAGCAGGGGTGGGTAAGGTGATATTGCAAGTCACTGAGCTGAATCTGAACACAGGATGAGATGTTACTCCAAGTGAGAAGAGAACTGTGTAATTATGGGAATCTTTATTTGAGAGACTTGCAGAAGATTTCATTTCTCTACCTGTGAAACATCAGTAGAGTTATCATAGAATCCTTAGGGATTGGAAGGGACCTTGAAAGATCATCCAGTCCAATCCCCCTGCCACAGCAGGATCACCCAGACCAAGTCACACAGGAACACAGCCAGGCGGGGCTGGAACATCTCCAGAGAAGGAGACTCCACAACCCCCCTGGGCAGGCTGGGGTTGGGTTGATGGTTGGACTTGGTGATTTTGGAGGCCTCTTCCAACCTCAGTGGTTCTATGATTCTATCCTATGGAGGATGGATTAAATGTTTCTTGTTGGTTTTCCTCAAACTGAGTTAGTTTTTGTTTTGCCTACAATTTATAAGCGGTTTCCAAACCTCCTTGTTTTGTTGTTTGTTTCAGCCTATTAGCAAGTGATCTAAATGAGTTGGTTCATTTCATCTCAGGATTAAACCCCTTGACATTGACCTAAGGGAAACAGTGTACTCCAAGCAAGGAAAGAAGGTACTAACACTGTTAATAAGAAACAGAGAGATAGCTGAAGTGTTCAGAAAATATTTAGACACTAGACAACTGTGTAAATTCAGGAAAACAGCTTTAAAGCAGTAGACCCTGTAAAATCTGAACCTATCATAACATTTGAAGAAAACAATTGGCTGAGAAATTGTCTGGCCCACTGATGTGAGTTGGAGATACTGAAGGTATTTGCCAAGACTAAACCCATGCTTATTTTTTCACCGGCGTCCTCAGGGTACAACCAGGACAATTCTGATAATGACAGGGTAACCAGTCTGCCCTCCCTTTCAGTACAATAATAGAGAAGCTGACATAGGAATTCAAGAAATAATGAACAGGAATATTGTTAATGGCAGCCAATTATGTTTTCTTTGAACATGGGTCTTGTCAGGTAAACTTGGCTTTGTTTATAATCTAAGATTACCTGCTTGGTTGATAAAGTCATAGGCATCATTAATGTCTATAAATGTGTGAGGGGTGGGTGTCAGGAGGATGGAGCCAGGCTCTGCTCAAGGTCATCTGGGGATAGGACAAGGGGCACTGGGTGCCACTGGAACAGAGGAGGCTCCCTATCAATATCAGAAGGAACTTCTTCCCAGGGAGGGTACCGGAGCACTGGAACAGGCTGCCCAGGGGCGTTGTGGAGTCTCCTTCTCTGGAGATGTTCCAGACCCACCTGGCTGTGTTCCTGTGTGACTTGGTCTGGGTGATCCTGCTGTGGCAGGGGGATTGGACTGGATGATCTCTTGAGGTCCCTTCTGATCCTTTATGATTCCATGATAGTGGATTCAACCCACCTCTACTAATGATCACTTTGCAGCAGCGCTCTCATCATGCACAGTGCAACAGAAAAGGGAATCTGGATTACCTAAAAGTGAGATTAATACCAACAAAAGATGGCTCTATTAGAGTTAAATGCAAAATCACAAACCTCAGGACAGGGAACATGTGGAATATTTACAGAAACGGAGAAGACAGCTTAAGGAAAAAAATAGAGGCTTCAGAAAGACCTTGGAGATCCTAATAGACAACTTCAGAATGCTGTCCTAGCCCAATGGCAGGGCACAATGACTACTGTGATCCTTGAGTACACATGGAGAAACACATGATGGAGCAGGGATGTGATTCTGTTTGTGTTTATATTACGTGTGGATCTAGGGAGACTCGTGTAGAGTAACATCAATCACATCACAGCCGGCACTTTAAAAGATTATTTAAAAATTGGAGAAGAATGCAGGAAATAATAAATAATGTCACCTAAAGGCTGGGTAATGCTTGGAGGACAGACTTTCTGATCCATGTGAAAGACATATGGGCATGTCAGTGCAAGTACACTACAGGTGGTGGTACATGATGTGGATACCAGCTTGGGAAGGGCTCTTTCAGCCGACTAGGAAATGTGTTACATGAATTCATGACTCTAGCCTGGAGCAAATCAGCAGTTTAGCAATTGATGATGATAACTTGAAGCTAATTACCAATCTAGCATCAAATTAGCAATTTTCCATGTGTTTTTCTGAGTTAATTAGCAGAGCAAGCTACTGAGATAACCAGTGACCCCCCACAGAACCACAGAGAGTTAGGGATTGGAAGGGACCTCAAAAGATCATCCGGTCCTGTCCCCCTGCCACAGCAGGGTCCCCTAGATCCAGTTGCACCTTGACTGTACTACTACCTATTTGCACATGCTCTTAGTGCAGACAATTTACTCCCCCCATAAACAGCTCCCCTTACAGAGGGTAACAAAGAGTAGGAGAATTANCAGAGTGGAAAGCTTGTCTAGAATGATTATGTGTGGGGCTGAACACAGTGAAGCCCATTAAGGGCACAGAACAGGGGATGTTAGCAGTCTGTGACATGCAAGAAGTCAGGCATGATAATCTTCTTCTGTCTTCTAATCTTGAACTCTACCAACTGCTCCCAGGATGCATGCAAGTTAATTCGAGGATTGACTGTACTCACTACCTATTTGCACATGCTTTTAGCGCAGACCATTTACTCCCTCCATAAACAGCTCCCCTTACAGTGGGTAACAAAGAGTAGGAGAATTAGTGATGTGCTCTTTTTGACAGAGATTTCCCTGGTAATTAGGAGCAGTTTGCTTAATTTCCATGATTTCATAGAATCATTCAGGTTGGAAAAGACTCTTGAGATCATCAAGTCCAACCGCTAACCCTACTCTACCAAGTTCAACACTAAGCTTTACCACTAAGCACCACATCTAAATGCATCCAGCGATGGTGACTCAACCCCCCTCTCTGGGCAGCACGCTCTGGGAAGTGAAGACAGTCCCTCTACTCTGGAGAAATGACACGAATGTATTCTTCCAAAAAGGCACCAGTAACCTGAACACGGGCGTAGGGGGTCAGAATTGACATTCCTGATGGACGAGAGTGTTTCCATCCCGTAGAAGGTATTCCCGTTCCCTTGGTGAGCTATCCACCCGCACTGTGAACACTGATGGGATAACCAATCCCAGGACAGTTATATTTATGTGACAAGCTTACTTTGCAATTTAACTAATGAATGTGCTGAGAGCCCAGATTAATCTTTTAACTTCAACAATATTTCCCAAGGGAAAACATATAGAGCCTGGCTATCTGTAACATTACCCTCTCCCAACAGCCAGGGTGATTTGGCCACTTGGATGTTTATTATTCTTCTGGATGTAGAGCTCATGTGTTCACAGGGTTGTTCTGGGGGGGGAAAGGGAGTGGAAGGACCCCAAGCTTCACTTGAGATTGTGCAGCTGGGCCTGTGGGCTTTCCTGGTCGGAGCTCTTCCTAATGGATACCACGCGGGTGCCTCGGTGGGGTGATTGTAGTCACTGGTACTGCACAAGTTTTGTTTCTTGTTTGCTGTTGTGTTCTCATCGGGGTCATCTGTAACTCAGTGCTCCCTCAGCTCGGGAAAGCTGTCTGCCTCAGAAAAAAGTAGCTGTAATTCCGGTACTGTTACTGGCTCATTAATCGAGGACAAGAGATCATTTTAATCCCGTGGTTTTAAGTTCTTCATTGTGCTATCTTCTCGAGAATGAAAAGGTACAGGATACAGAAGATGCTGAGCATTTTGACGACAAATAACACGTGACTTCTCAGATCAGCACAACCCCGTGTAAGATCATAGGATCATTAAGGATCGGAAGGGACCTCGAAATTGCACCAAGGAGGTCAACTTTGGAAGTCGACGCCCTATTTAAGCTGTCACACTGCACAGAGCTGTTGTTTTACCACTGGTGATTAATGACTGCAGACTCCGTAGTCTCATTTCCAAGCAGACCATCAGTGGCACGCTGCGGTCCCCGGAGAGTCCATAGTACAAGTGCTTAGCAATCTTTTGTGTTTTGCAATCCAGTTCAGATAGCTGATTTACCGCAAGGAGAGGGAACTGACATGAAAACACCAACCTTCATTCTCAAGTCTTTTCTAAGCCCGATTTTCCGCCTCCCCAGAGTTTGTTCCTGTTCCTGTATGCCTCTACAAGCTGAGATGTAGACATGATGCAATCCCTCTTGAGAATGTTGATTTAAATGCTAGGTGTGGACATGGCTTGCCTGAGGAGATGGTTTCATCCTGCAGGACCCCATCCTTTCCTGGTTGGTCAGTCCCCACTGTCCCAAGCCAGGAAGCTCTTGATCCTCCCTGACTTCCCCTTGCTGCTACTCCACTGAGACAGAGTACCAGCCAGGACTGCCTGCCCTGGTCCATCTGTAGGGGTCAGGGACAGGGGTATATTTTACTGTCATGGGAACATCACAGAGATACTCAACAGCACTAGGGATTCCTTTGTATGTACAAGAGGCAGCAGTGCTCATCCCCTGACAGACCTGTGTGGGCAGGGACTAGCATGCACTGGAGATAGGTCTTTCCCTTTTGTACAGTCTGCTGACTGGTCCAGCCCACAGGTGGGAAGAGAGGGGGCAGCAGCAGAAAAATAGCTGACCTTCTCCCTGCCTCATCTGCTCCACCTTCATAGGGCTTCACGGGAGGCTGCATGTTGGCAGGACACAGGGATGTTTTCAGCCCAACACAGACGGCATCCATTACTGTAGTGTCACCTAACATCTGATTATTTCTATTTCCCAGAGCTTGCATGGACTCTTCTCCTATCTCAGCTTACACAGCAAGTACTGCCAATGCCTGCAATATACCCTGAAGTCATTTAGTGAACAAAGGACTAAGTCAAATACAACAGAGTTGATGGCAAGTTGTCCTCCTGGAAATAATTTCAGCTGTAGTGAAGTAGGGAGTTTCTGCAGATGGAAAAGTCTGACCTCATATTTGTATTTGCATATGTTGAGACAAGCTGTAGACAGTTGTTTTAAAGGTTCTTCAGTCTAAGGGTGATGGATCACTGGAACTGGTTGCCCAGAGAAGTGGTGGAGGTTCCATCCCTGGAGACATTCAAAGTCAGGCAGGATGGGGCTCTGAGCAATCTCTTCGTGTTAGAGCTGTCATAGAACTGCTTGAGAGTTCAGCACAGGGCCACAAAGATGATGAAGGGAGCAGAGCATCTCCCCGATGAGGAAAGGCTGAGGGAGCTGGGTCTCTTGAGCCTGGAGAAGAGGAGGCTGAGGGGGGACCTCATTCATGTCTCTAAATCTGTGAGGGGTGGGTGTCAGGAGGATGGAGCCAGGCTCTGCTCAGTGTCATCCAATGACATGACAGGGGACACTGGGTGTCAGCTGGAACAGAGGAGGTTCCACATCAAGATGAGAAGAAACTTCTGCCTGATGAGGGTGACAGAGCACTGGAAGGGGCTGCCCAGGAGACTCATGGAGTCTCCTTCTCACCTGGACTGCTCCTGAGTGACTTGGTCTAGGTGATCCTGCTGTGGCAGGGGGATTGGACTGGATGATCTTTTGAGTCCCTCCTGATCCCTAACTGCCTGTGATTCTGTGAGTAGCTGACCTTTGGAGGCCCCTTCCAATCCATTCTATGATCCAGCTTCCAAAACATAGACTCAGGATTAGAGCTTGCAGACCTCAGACTCCTTTTCCAAGAGGAAAGCCAACACACATTTTTCATTTTGAAGCAATTTTTTAAAGACAACTCACTCGACTGTACTACATTTCAACCACGTTGATTGCAAGGCCGAAGGAAAAGGAGACAAACTGAACATGAACTTTATGCCAGAAAGCAAAGGAAACACTTCAAATTACACTGCTGCCTGAGCAGCCCGCACATGCTTATCTGCCTGCGGGAGAGATGACCAGCAGGGTGTGGTTTTCTAAACCTTCAGTTGCCCAGGTTTATGCAATTCAGCTTTTCTTTGTACCTTCCGTCATGCCATAGGCTTCTCCGTCTGACACCGCCATCGTGGCAGCTCCCTGCTTGCACAGACAGGACTGAAGGCTGAGCGTGTTGTCCCTGCCCCAAGCCCGGTGATTTCCCACCTGCAGGTGGACCTCCACCAGCGTCGGATGAAGGGCAAGGTAAAGAAACGTGAGTTCAAGGATTTGTGTTGCGTTCAGTGCTGTGCCAGCCTGTACCCTTCAGTCGGGTGCGAGTTGTTCCGGAGGAGCAAAGGTGGAAGGAAACTCTCCGGCGAACAAACCGACCCCTGGGGTTTGTGGCAGGAGGGAGTGTGGCTCAACGTCAGCCTGCACACAGGACTGCAGTGAATAGTTACTGTGTCTGCCATTCGATCTCCCCTTCAGTCTCCCCATAGTCTAATGCAAGGATTGTTTTCAAAATCATTAATCTCATTTTAATATCAAAATTAATTAGTCAAGATTAATTAATAATATCAAGAGTAAATAATTCATGAATTAAACTCAAAATTGCCTGTAACGTAGCTAGAGGTTAATTTTTGGTGGCCAGTGCTACTACTATTTATGTGCTAGTACGCAGTAGTGCCAAGCTTGTCCAAAAGTCCCTTAGCTGTTAGGGGATAGAGATAAGGGGTGAACTTGTAGAGTGGGGTTAATGGTTGGACTCAATGGTCCAAAGGGTCTTTTCCAACCTGAATGATTCTGTGATCTTTCTGTTTGCCAAATGTGTTTGTTTTTGTCTTCCTTTTACTATGAAGGTCTTTTTCTTCAGTAAAGTGTTTAGACCCAACTGATTCTCTGTAGAGAGGTGCCGTTCGCACTGCAGCTTCTTTAGTCCATCATCTTCCTTAATCCTCTGGAAACTCATTTCTCCTCCTCCCCCAGGTCAAACTCACAAAGTCTTGCAGCAGGCACAGGATGTAAAATGAGGTGACCTCCTCCCCGGCTGTGTCTTAAACACGTAATTGCAGCTGAAGCGAGGAGAGAAAGAGAACGTGGCTTAGTTGTATCTTTAGCTCATGTTCACCTCCACTTATACTCTGTTCTTAACTAAAATGTCATGTCACTCAGTACAGATGTGTGCAGTGGTTGCAAAACTGTGAACAGGTAGATTCCATGTGACTTCTGAGTTTCCTTCCTGCCAATGAGCCCGACCGTTCATGTCTGTGTATGCGCACACATGGGCCAGCGTAGAACCCAGGGCCATGATGAGGATTCGTGGACATCCTCACACGCTGAAGAATGTACTCAAAGAGCATGGATAAACAGGAGATCTGAGTAGGTGTGCAGGACCCCTTCAAACGTTCAAAAGCTAATGGTGGTTGGCAGTGTTTTTACTGACTGAGGAGGGACTGCTTGCGTAGAGCTCTGTCGCTCTGGCATCTACCAAGGCAAAGCCTGAAACCCAGGCGAGGTGTGAATATCAGACCTGCATATCATGCTTTTGCCAGGTGCCTGGTGACTAGAAAACAGCTCTAACAGTAAGAAAGGCACGAATACTGCAGGACTTTACTGAGCACAATACAAGGCCCTTGTTTTCCCAAAGCCTCCTGCAGAAATGGAGCTCCCACCCTCCAGAGTGTTTTTAATTTGCTCATACAGGTTCATGCAGAACCGTATCAAGGCAGCTCCTCCACCACCATATTGAGACAACACTGCCTATTATCTGCTGCTGTTGGGAAAGCGCAAATGCTGATCTGTGAATAAAAGCCAGGGTTCACCAGCAGGCATTTGGCAAACTGCTCCCTTGTGGGGGAGTTGTATCCTCAGTACTCCTGTCCACTTTCCCGAGACAGAGAATTCCTCTGAAGGAAGTAGTCTGTTACTAATTTGGTATTTGGTCTTCTCCGTTCCAGACCTCAAAGTCTCCGTGTATTTTCCAAAAATAAGAATGGGTTCAATCTGGGGAAGCCTGTCTCTTTGTTGTCTTCTTCTTATCACCTGAAAACCATTCTTTTTCCTGCTGTGATTTCTCTTCGTTGTTCATGGTCCTGTACAAGTGTCCTCCTCGTCGCTCCCAGGAGCTCTGCCTTTTGGAAGGCTCTTCCAAGCCCATGTGTTTGAGCTTGAATTGCATCAGGTCTTTGTTGTAGCACAGAGGTAGAAAGTTCCTGGCTCTAGGTCGTGACTGTCTATCAGCAGGGAAATTGTCTTTTGGAAGAAGGTTGGGGGCTCTGGCATCTTCCCCCAGTGAAGCTTTTCTTCAGCAGAACAGCAATAAATGTTGAGATTAAGGATTAGCTTCACTTTGCTGCAAACCAGGGAATGGAGCAACACACGGCTGGCAGCAGGAAGGTGAATGGGTTCCCTGCCTAGCCTGTGGAGTCTCCTCCAGGCTGCCTGCCAGAGGGAAGCAGACCAGTATTCCTGGAGCTCTCAGCCCTGTCTGCAGGCTGGGTGCTGCTATCTGGCCCACCTATCTCTCACTGCAGGGACAGAGCTCTGCAGATGATTTTGAGGGACAGCATGGTCGAGCCTTTTGGGACTGGAATGAGGTCTGTCTCTGGTTAAAATGGCCAGACACCAGTATCACACTTGACATGGCACTCGTTCACAGTGAACATCCATTTATCCCACTGGAATTTCTGTTCTTGGAAACTGGAATGCACAAAGATGCAGCTGAACTTCCTGAGGCTTTCTCCAAAGGTTCAAGGTGAACCTGTAAAAGACATCATTACCTCAGCCATGTGATCCAAGGGAACTCAACATCAAAGCAGAAACTTTCACCTTCATAAAAGTTCAGGGAGGGGTTAGTTGGCAGCTCCTGTCACGTACAACTGCCTCCAGCTTGCCACCCCTCTGAGGAAACATCAGTTACTCCTTTTACAAGTAATCAAGGAGCTAAACACCCTGAAACTTCCTACCTACCTACTGGCTTTTGGCAACCGTCTCCTCGATCTCTCAGTT
Organism: Upupa epops; assembly: GCA_013397515.1. Taxonomy (NCBI): domain Eukaryota; kingdom Metazoa; phylum Chordata; class Aves; order Bucerotiformes; family Upupidae; genus Upupa; species Upupa epops. The sequence goes on from VZRI01010047.1 coordinate 14,419, forward strand.
TTACTGTGACACACCTGCAACGTTTTTACTAAACAAAGAGCCTTAATGAAATCATTAACGATTCATCAGCCTCCTCACCCTGGTTGGGTGGTCTCTAACAGCGTCCCAACAGGACATCTGCCTTGCTGACCTTCCCCCTAATCCTTACTCATAAGCACTGGACTTTACCATCACAGTTGTCCAGGTGCTCCCTGATGTATGGTGCTACCCCACCACCTCTCCTTCCCTGCCTAGCCCTTCTGAAGAGCTTATAGCCACTCAATGACGTGTTCCAGTCATGACAGTTGTCCCACCACGATTCAGTGATGGCGAGTAGGTTGTAGATGTCCTGTTGCACAACGGCTTCCAGCTCCCCCTGCTTGCTCTCCATGCTGTGTGCATGCATGTAGGTGCAGCTGAGCTGGGGTGTCAATTTAAGCCCCAGTAATTGAATGCCACCCCCAGGCTCACCTCTACTGAGCCTGGTTTCATCGCCTTTCCCCCTTTGAGTCTTAGTTTAAGGACCTTTCAGTGAGCCAACTCACCAGCAAGAATCCTTTTCCCCCTGTGAGACAGCTCAGGTCCATTGGTTCCCAGCAAGGAGCCCTGTGAACCTCCCCATGAGCAAAGAAACCAAAACTCAGAGACACCAGTCTCTGAGCTGTGTGTTAATCTGGGGAGCTTTCTCATTCCTGCCTGTGTTCCTCCCTGCTGCTGAAGGCATTGAGGAAATTTACCTGGGCTCCTGACCCTTTAGCAGCTGCCCCCAGTGCCCTGAAGTCCCTTTCTGTGCCTCTGTGATGGTTTCCCTGTGCCAGTAGTTTCTTATTAAGGGATGATGAGTGGTTCTGTTTTGGGCATCACAGTATCAGAAAGACATTGAGGTGCTGGAGTGTGGCCAGAGGAGGGTAATGAGGCTGGGGAGAGATCTGACCAACAGACCTTATGGGGAGCGGCTGAGGGAACTAGGGTTGTTTAGTCTAGAGGAGAGGAGGCTGAGAGGAGACCTTATTGCTCTCTACAGCTACCTAAAAGGAANTCTTGAGAGAGCTGTTGGGCACTGGAACAGGCTGCCCAGGGAGGTGGTGGAGTCATCATCCTGGGAGGTGTTTAAAAAACTAGTAAATAGAGCACTTGAGGCCATGGTCTAGGGGTTAGAGAGATGTTGGGGAGAAGGCTGGACTTGATGATCCTGGAGGTCCTTTCCAGCTATGATGATTCTGCTTCTCTGTCTGGATTGATGCATCTCTTCATAAAATATCTTGGCTGAAAGGAGGTAATTTTTTGTCTGCTTTTCCATATAATTCTAATCCCCTTTTTGCTTGTTTTTTGTTCTCCATGCTCACAGCTAAGTGGTGTGGACACTGTCGAGATACTGATGTTAGATAGGTGACGCAGTTCTACCTCAAGCTGATTTTTGCTTGTAGCTCTTTGCGCTCTGAATTTAACAGCGCCAGTTCAGACAGGAGTCTGCAAGTAGAACTCAGTGCTGAGAAGTATTTTGTGGCAGAGCTTTGTGGGTTTGGATGTTCAGCCTGAGGAGTCACCATACTTCCACTCTTATTGCTGTTTAGATGCAGTTCAAGAGGGTCTGAGACACTGAAGTACCTACGGCTTGTAGGAGGCATTTCATACTATTAAAAATGTCCCTTGCCTGCCTGCATGCATGCAGCAGATCACATCTGACCGTGAGGAAGGATGCAGGAAGCAGGACAATTTGAGTGCATAATTCCTAATTGGTTTCTCATCACAGAATTAAGCAGCAGACAATTGGTCTCCACACCCTCAGAACCAGTTTTGTAGGCAGATGTTAGTTCAGTCCCAGACTTAACTATCTTTCCCAGGCTGGTGTCACTCGCGTGTCCTGGCTGACAAAAGCTTAGTAAGCCCCTTTATTTTAAGGACAACGTTACATGCGTGTTAATTAACAGTGGACTTCATCCCGGAGTTTCCACAAAGCCCCAATTAAAGCAGTGATGAATCCAGTCCAGTGAGTAGTACATGCTCAGGGATGCTGTTTCCCAGCACTGAGGAGATGAAGGAGAACCAGGCTCTAGAGGATGTGTTTTGGAAGCTGAAGGCTTGGTCACTCTAATAAACAAAAGTTATTTGCTGAGACATCTGTTGGACAGAGATCTTAGTCGTTATCCTCTTACAAAAGATGCTCCAGAATGGAAACTATTGCACAGCTTTAGCTAGAGAGCTGCTCTGACTCCTGCTTGAATATTTCATGCTTTCACAGCCCTTTTGATTTGTTAGAGACAGCTATAAGCTCCAGTGCACTGCACACTCCTGAATAAGCTGTAGGGACTATCGGCAGATGTAAATGGACACTGTCAGCACTACTTCATACAAGAGATGACAGCATGACAGCCAGTGCACTGCTTGTTCAAGAACCCAAGAATAATTGGCACCAGACATCTGATAGGCAGAGCTGGACTGTGGGGGGTCGGCCTCTTCAAGTGTGCAATTTTTCCCTCTTTGCATTTCCATTCAACGTAAAACTCAGCGCTTGGCATTGCACGACGCGATGTAAGCTCATCCAGACCTCTTGTCCCCCTGAAATTTCTCCTTCCAGCTGCACGTCGTGTGTCTGTCTGTTATTTAGGAGACAGCCCCTGGAGAGGACTGCTCTCTTAAGCGGTTGACATTTACTTGTTGACTACCCTGCCTGGGCTTGTGCCCTCCTTTTGACAAGTTCTTGAGTGGGACCAGGCAAAGGCAGCTGTCACCCTGAGACTGGGTGGCAGCGAATGCTTTTGGCTTGTGTTAAAGAGCCAAGTGTCACTCTTTCATGTAGGAGTTCAAGAGGGACTGCTTTATTCTAGTTAGAATTTGTTCTTTGAGTCAATTTTTTTTGATACAAGTGGCAGGAGGAAGAAATAGTAAGATGAAGAAATAGTAAGGTAAGATACAATCTAAGTTATAGACATTTACAGACCTATAATTTAAATGAAACTTTAATGGATGACCTTTAATAATGATTTAGTTATTAGACTACACATATAATCTAACAATAATGATATAAGAATGATAGTAGTGCAATGGAGTTAGTGATACAGATGATTAAATCCTTGATCCATTGAATTCCCTTTTGCTCTTGAGTGCCAAGGACAAGAGGCTTNGATGGAGTTAGTGCAACCTACGTAGAACTGAGATCCAGATGATTAAATCCTTGTTCCATTGAATTCCCTTTTGCTGTTGAGTGCCAAGGACAAGAGGCTTTGCCTAAAGCTTCTCCTGCTTCAACAAGTCACCCTGCAGAGACATCTGCCCTAGGTTGTTGCTGTCCCCCCATAGGTGCAAAGCAGACAGTGCAGTTCTAGAAGCCAAGAGCTTTGCTTCAGACTGGGACCAAGAGCATCTCTGTGGCCACATTCCTCCATGAAGACTCATGCGATGGAGGCCGGGCTTTGGCATCTCAGGAGCCTGTCTTCATGGTGCAGGAGATGCCGGCTGCCCCTTCTCTTGCTCACCTAACCACGCTGCGGGCTGCACCTAATAAAGGTCCCCACAGGGTGTTTTGAAAACTCATTAAGTAGTTTGTCAAGCATTTAGGGACTCGTGGATGAGAGGAGCAGTTGCAAGGGCACAGTGTAATTAAAGCACGGCTCACTTTATTAGCTGTTATTAGTGGGGTTGTCTATCACATGTTCTGCTCTCTATACTTAACAGATGTTATCTCCTGGTCACGTGTCAGAAGATGCTGTGTGGCCTGAGGGTGACAGTCATCGTGGCTATGGAAAGCAAAGGGCAGTGTAAGGCTGCAGTGTCCTGTGGGGTAGAAATCCTCCACAGTGCTTTTGCCCTTTTGCCTTTTCATTTCCTTTTCAGCAGCTCTATCCTCCCCTGGTGCTCGGGGGATAACGTAACATCACCCTTCTGTCCCTCTGACCTGCCTGGGGATCTGTGAGAGGAGAGGTGGGATCTGTGGAGAGAGGTTCAGACGTACTTGAAGCTGTATTAAGTCGGGATTTTTCACATTCCCGTGCATTTTGCCGATGGTGTTGGTGTTCCCAAGCTAAGTAGGGCAGGCCAGCACAGAGGACACGTGGACCACATGTCATTCATGCAGATGCTATAGCTTTTGCAGCAGTTTTGCACTGCTTTGTGCTTGTCTGTGTGAAGCAGACACCTACAAGGGGATGCACAGGAGCTCTTAGGATGTCCAGCTGAACTACTTTCATGTCATGAACTTGTGACTGAGTTGGATAGGTCTCACCTCAGCCTTACCAACATAAATCTGGTGTAAAACCACAGAGCAGTTTGTGCCACAACAGAGAGAAAAGCTCCTCTAAAGCGTTTCAGAGGGTGCTGAGATGGGCTGGGATTGGTTTGGGGGCTTTTTTGTAAGTGGTGTTGGTCCCACAGATGGGGAAACCGATGAGATCAGCTGTCTGAAAACACAGACTCTTCAAAGCATGGTGAGCCAAACATTTTAATCTAACTAAGCAACAGTTTTCTAACACTAAATGGGAACCACTCTGGCAACCAGAGTGCACCAGCCAGCTGTACCTCCCATCTACACCACTCGCCTCTTTTCCCTGCTCCCCAGTATGCCCTAGCCCCTTACCCTTGCATACTGACAGTAGCTTGCAATCACGCTGACAGTCACTGCTCCTCCTGATGAACCAGGGTCACTGGAGGTTTTGCTGCTCTCAGAGTAGCTGAACAAGGGACAGTAGGTAAAAGGGGAGAGAATCATAGAATCATAGAATCATTAAGGTTAGAAGAGATCTGCAAGACCATCAAATCCAACCTTCAATCCAACCTCACCATACCCACTAAAACATGGTTCCTAGACCTGGTCTAGGTGATCCTGCTGTGGCAGGAGGATTGGACTAGATGAGCTTTCAAGGTCCCTGCCAATGATTCTATGATTCCTAGGAGGAGATGAAGAGCATCTTGCTCTTCTCAGATTTGCTGGGTGCATTTGGTCTTGGGAACATAGTGAAGAATGATGTAGGTCCAGCTTCAGATTTTCTCTACTGCTGGCCGTGCATAGAACCTTTTTCCTGCCTGTCTTCACTGATGTTGAGCACAGTCAGGGTGCATTCAGCAGCCTTGGGTTTTGTGGGAATAGTATTTTTCTTCTCTCCTACCCCTTCACCTGTTCTCATGGTAATTGTGAACAAATTAGTGTATGCAGAGACTTCTGCCATTCAGTCAGATTGCACTGAACTTGAAAAATAGCTCCAAAAGGCTCTGAGGAGCTGAAGAGCAGGGAGAAACAGGGAGATTCATGGAGAGAGTAAGTGCAGAACTGCCCTGTTTGTTTGGAAAACAGGTACAAGTGGTGTTATGGAGCCAATACCAGGAACCAAAGCTGTGCTGAAGGTACAGAACACTTCAGGTTTTTAAACTTGAGCTGAAATTTGTCTATTTATCTTATTTAGTTTCTTATTTAAAGCAGCTGTATTTTGTTCCACAATTTGCACTTTTCTTGGTAGCAGTACTTGTTTTGTGTAATGTTTCAGCCGTGTGATGTACTCAGCATGGGTCTGTCTATGCCTGAAGGCTAGGATATCTGAATTGAGGACTACCTGGCTCCATAGTGGTCTGCAAGCCCATGATCTATGTGATGGGAGGGTGTCAAGAGGATGGAGCCAGGCTCTCCTCAAGGTCATCTGGGGATAGGACAAGGGGCACTGGGTGCCAGCTGGAACAGAGGAGGTTCCCTATCAATATCAGCAGGAACTTCTTCCCAGAGAGGGTACCAGAGCACTGGAACAGGCTGCCCAGGGGGGTTGTGGAGTCTCCTTCTCTGGAGACGTTCCAGACCCGCCTGGCTGTGTTCCTGTGTGACTTGGTCTGGGTGATCCTGCTGTGGCAGAGGGATAGGACTAGATGATCTTTCGAGGTCCCTTCTGTTCCCTAAGGATTCTATGATCCGTTATTACTCTGAAACACAGAAGGGTGGGCAGACACATGTCCCCCTGTTGCAGAGACAGCTGGAACAAGGATCAGGAATAGCCTCCCTCACACGTGGACTGTTGGACCTACCCCTAGCTACCAGCATCTTGAAAGGCAGCTGGGGCACATGGGTGTCCAGCCTCACAAATAGTTTGGTCATTTGGTCAGGTGGCTGAAAGCAAGGCAGCGGTACCTGTGAGCCAGGCGGAGCAATCAGCCGAGGCCGAGCAGTAACTCGCCTCCTCTTACATAACGAGCCGCGCAATGTAATCATTTAGTATGTGAAACGCCGATGGCATTTAGTATGCCAATTAGGATGCCAATTAGGATGAGCACGTGTTTAGGAAGCCCTTTAGGAGTCAATCGTGATTGTTCACACTGCCTTGCTACGGCCACATGATTGACTTCCTTTGAGCAGGTAGACGATGCCTTTGGAAAGCAGTTACCCACAGCCCGCCCGCTTCGCTGCAGCTCGTCTGAGCTTGTAGGGCTGCCATAAGCCATTGGGCTTCCTGAACTCTGAAAGAAGGAAGGAATGGAAATTATTACCCCAACCACAGTCGTACTGGACAAGTAGAGGCATGCTGACAACAAGACTTCTCAGAAACGCTGCCTTCTGCTCAGGTGAGTTCCAGCACTGGGAACGTTGCGTTGCGCCAGTGGGTTAGCCAGAGATACGGACTGACTTGTCCAGACTTCCTCTTCACTCACATCTTGTCCAGCTATTCCTGGTTATTTTCAAACTATTCCTGATTGGTTTTGTTTTCATTTAACACGCCGGATGCAGGTTGGCATCCGTGACTACATCCTTTCAGTCGTGTAATTCCACAGCAAAAAACCCCTTCCTTCTTCCAGTCCCGGTTTATTCTGTGAATTCCAGCAGAAGCCATAAGGAAAAGCACTTGTTTTGTTGGTTTAGGTTCTTTTTAACCATCGGTTTCTGGTTGTTGAAGTTATTGTGTGTCTGTGTGTCATTTCTGTTAGGTTTCACAGCTTGAGCAGCAACTCTGAAAGCCGGGGTTGTTCACTCACTGTCCCGTTGGATGTTTTTATTCAGCTGGAAATGCCTTTCATCGCTGAATGCTCCGCAAAGTGCCTCGATTGTTACAAGCTCAGAGGAGGACTTTCTGACTAATAATAGCAACTCTGAAAAACCAGCTGGGGCCAAGCAAAGGAGAGATTTTGGAGCTCCTGTTTGTTCTCTTGAAGACATTTTGTACTGCTCTGCTGAACTTTTAAATGCTATTATTGTCCTCTACGAGACAGTTCCAGCAGCACTTGCTATAGATCAGAATGGGGGGTGGTTAGCTGATCAAGGGAGGTTCTTCTCCCCCTCTACTCTGCACCAGTGAGACCACATCTGGAGTATTGTGTCCAGTTCTGGGCCCCTCAGGTCCAGAAGGACACAGAGCTGCTGGAGGGTGTCCAGCGTAGAGCAATGAAGATGATGAAGGAAAGAGAGCAGCTCCCTGATGAGGAAAGGCTGAGGGAGCTGGGTCTCTTGAGCTTAGAGAAGAGGAGGCTGAGGGGGGACCTCATTCATGTCTACAAATATGTGAGGGGTGGGTGTCAGGAGGATGGAGCCAGGCTGTTCTCAAGGTCGTCTGGTGATAGGACAAGGGGCACTGGGTGCCAGCTGGAACAGAGGAGGTTCCCTATCAATATCAGCAGGAACTTCCCCCCAGGGAGGGTACTGGAGCACTGGCACAGGCTGCCCAGGGGGTTGTGGAGTCTCCTCTGGAGACGTTCCAGACCCGCCTGGCTGTGTTCCTGTGCAACTTGGTCTGGGTGATCCTGCTGTGGCAGCGGGATTGGCCTGGATGATCTTTCAAGGTCCCTTCCAATCCCTAATGATTCTATGGTTCTAATGGAAAGTCAAGCTGAATTCTTATCAGCTGAGTTGGTATGGACAGGCTCCTCAACTCTTCTCTAGCTACTGGCTTTTTACATGAAGACCTGTATCCATAACTTCTCCACTGGAGATGTTCTGCTACTGATGACACCTCAGGCAGAAAGAAAACATTGGAACTTTTCTGTAGGTAGAACAGGTAGAGGGGAATAAACCCAAAACAGGAGGAATGTTGCTCTGAAGATGTGATGAGATCTTTGGAATGTGAATCATTGTCTTTTGGGATGTAAAATACTGTGTAATGCTTATTTCTGGAGTGTGGGTCTCTCTCTATTGTTTTCTGCCACTGTTGGCCAGTAATCTGAACTAATCTGCCTGCCCGTTGGCCTTCAAATTAAGCACTAGCTAGAACAGTAAAGTTAGAAACTTCACTTGGAGAGACACAGTTAAGGGTACAAAGCACAGTAGAGGGAAATGTGGGAGGGCTGCCACCAGCTAAGACAGTTTGATTAAAGATAATCAATTAAAACAGCATTTACATTTCTCTAAGGGCAAATAGTTTTTGTACAGCAAAATATGGAAGAGGTGGGTTTCTGGAGCTCCCAACACAGGAAGGAGATTGAGCTGTTGGAGGGGGGCAACGAGGATGAGTGGAGGGATGGAACACCTCTCCTATGGGAACAGGCTGAGAGTTGGGGCTGTTCAGCCTGGAAGAGAATCCAAGATCTTGTAGTGGCCTCCCAGTACCTGAAGGGGGCTACAGGAAAGCTGAGGAGGGGCTGTTTCCAAGGGCTTGGAGTGGCAGGACCAGGGGGGAATGGTTTCAGGGTGGGTAGAGGGTAGGCTTAACTGGAAATCAGGAGGAAATTCTTCATGATGAGGGTGCTGACACACTGGAACAGGTTGCCCAGGGAGGTTGTGGCTGCCCCCTCCCTGGAAGTGTTCAAGGTCTGATTGGATGGGGCCTTAAGCAACCTGGTCTAGTGAGGGGTGTCCCTGCTGATGGCAGGGGGTGTGGAACTAAATGCTCTTTCAGGTCCCTTCCAACCTGAACCATTCTATGCATCTATGATCTTGTAACCTGGATTCTCACCAGTGTAGCAAGGGCTACACTCTCCTGACTATTATTATAGTTAACCCTGCATAACCTGAGGGCTTCGTTCTCCCCTCTCCTCCCCCGTGTGGGTGAGCCACTAGATGGGGACAATGCTCGCATCTCTTGACCTGCCCACATCAAGCCACTGGAATCTGGGCTGCTGCTTCATTAAAGGGTTAATCCTGTGACTGTGGAAGCTGCCAAGTGTGCTAGCAGTTCCATCTGATTAATTGTTAACATTAACAACAGCAAAAGAGAAAGAAAAAGAGGCTGTTCCCAGGCTCCCATCAAGATAACCTGAGTATCAGGAAAGGTAGATGTTGATGGGGCAGCATGCTCACAGCTAGCCTGGTAAAAGCAAGGCCAGGTAGAAGCATCTGTGGAAGAATAATGAGCTGCTAATTTTACTTGACAGCTGCCAGTGTTGCTGGTGTCAAGGCTGCAGACTGTTTCCTTTGACCGTATGAAAGCATGGCTGTGACTCGTGTAGAGATGCACACTGGTAGGAGATGACAGCCCTTGCAGGGGCTGGGTGAAGAACACAGCACAACGTTGTTATCAGAGTCCACAAAGAGGAGCACAACAGCTGTGTTGGTAGTACCTCTACCTTCTTGCAGGGCTGAGAGCAGAGAAACAGGGTAGGGAAAGATATCCCCTTTTAATCAGCAGATGTAGGGTTTGTTATGCATGGGTTTAGAGTCCAAAAATAAAAGAGAGCTTGAAAAAGAAGCGTTACTGCATAAAATATACAGAGAGACAATCGAAACAAATGACAACCCAGTCGGTAGAGCATGGGACTCTTAATAGCAGGGTCGTGGGTTTGAGCCCCCTGTTGGGCAAGGAGCTTTATCTTGAGCAATGAAGATGATGAAGGAAGTAGAGCACCTCCCTTATGAGGAAAGTCTGAGGGAGCTGGGTCTCTTGAGCTTGGAGAAGAGGAAGCTGAGGGGGGACCTCATTCATGTCTATAAATGTGTGAGGGGTGGGTGTCAGAAGGATGGAGCCAGGCTCTTTTCAGGGTCATCTGGGGATAGGACAAGGGGCACTGGGTGCCAGCTGGAACAGAGGAGGTTCCCTATCAATATCAGCAGGAACTTCTTCCCAGGGAGGGTACCGGAGCACTGGAACAGGCTGCCCAGGGGGGTTGTGGAGTCTCCTTTCCTGGAGACGTTCCAGACCCGCCTGGATGTGTTCTTCTACATTGCTCAAGAAGAACCAAGACCTTAAGCTTCCTACAAGGGCATGAAGTCAGTTATGCAGCTCGTTACGCCAGTGCATAAGTGCTGTAAATACAAGTGGCTGCAAGCACTGCAAACAGCATCTGCCTCTGACCACATCTGTGCAGCAGCTCCATCCCAAGCCCTCTGTGCTAACTCCTCTGGTGGTATCAGAATTCGTGTTATTACCTTAATTTTTTAACTAATAGAGACCACAGGCCTTGAATTAAATCCTCCTAAAAATTCAGTGCCTGCTCCTAATTAGTATGGATGGCTGTGCTTCCCTGTGCTCTAACAAGTGTTGTGACTTAGGTAAACGTTTTAAAATTCAGGTAGAGCTCCCTGCACCTGCGCTTTATCACGAGATGTGCTTTACAAGCTAATCAGGCTCGTTGTGTGGCCAGGACAGTCAGTTTTACATCTCCTGGGACTTCTCTCTGTGTTTTTGCTGCGGCAGAGCATGGCCTTCGGGCAGCACAGCCTCCCTTTACTGCAGAAATAACTGTGAGTCACTTCAGAGCTGTAGCGCTGCTCCAGCTGTACCTAGAGCATCCTGTGTGGAGCAGCTGAGGGAGCTGGGTGAGTTGAGCCTGGGGAAGAAGAGGATGGGGGAGACATTATTGCTATGTGAAAGGAGCAAGGTGGAGGTTGGTCACCTTTCCCTAGTAGCAAGGATGAGAGGAACAGCCCCAGGTTGTCTCAGGAGAGGTTTAGATTGATCATTAGGAAAAAACCCTTCACTGAAAAGGATGTTGAGCAATGGAACAGACTGCCCAGGGAAGTGGTGTCATCACCATCCCTGGAGGTATTCAGAAGTGTAGATGTGGTGCTTAAGGACACGGTTTAGGGATAGGCTTGGGTTAACAGTGATCTACAGAGGTCCCTTCCACCTCCTGTGGACAACCCTGTATTAAGATAGCACATAGAACTGGTTTGTACGCTATGGAAGGATGTGCCTATAACAAGCTGGAACAGAGGGGGTTCCCTATCAATATCAGAAGAAACTTCTTCCCAGGGAGGGTCCCGGAGCACTGAACAGGCTGCCCAGGGGGGTTGTGGAGTCTCCTTCTCTGGAGACTTTCCAGCCCCGCCTGGCTGTGTTCCTGTGTGACTTGGTCTGGGTGATCCTGCTGTGGCAGGGGGATTGGACTGGATGATCTTTCGAGGTCCCTTCCGATCCCTAAGGATTCTATGATTCTAAGAGTCTCTCACGAGCATTTTTACCAAAGAAAACATTTGCTGCACTAGAGAATAATTTAAACACTTGCAAGAATTCTGATCTCTTCTAATTAGAGATGTCCCAGCTTGTTGTAGGGGGGTTGGACTAGATGACCTTCGCATGTCCCTTCCAACCCTATACATTGATTTTAATCCAAATGAAGCTACTGCTAATCCGGAGCCAGAGCTCACGTGGAACTTAGTCTTGCAAGCAAAAAATACTCCTGTGCAGCCACTTCACGTATTTTCCACACAAGAATAGGACCTAGCAAAGCATTAAAGGCAACGTTTGACATTAAAGCATCTGGTTAAAGTTAGCAGGGCTATCGTTTTACCTGTACGTCACAATAACCTTGCCGTGTTACAGTTTGTTCTGTGAGGTTTAGAGCCCGTGAGCTTTGCACAAAACCAAGGCTTCGTTTTAGGTGCAAATGTGCTCTGTCATAGCGGGGGGTTATTTCCCTTTTATTCCTTCCCTCCTTTGCCCTCAGATGTGGGTGTCTGAGGCTGACACGTTGTCTCAGCAAATTAAGTCAGGCTGGAAGCAAGGGTAGAGCGTCACAGCGGAGCAGCAAATAAGAACTACATTTTTAAGCAAGAGTAGTAATTAGGCCATTGCATATTTTATATCTTCATGCTTATTTGCAAGGCGGTATGTCAAACTAAGCAGAGATGTCAGGAGGTATAACTGCTCCGAAGAGCAGTCGGGGTTCACCAAGTACAAACTGTGAATTGCCCTCCAGTTTTGCTGCCACCCACAGAGTTTGCGTCTCGAAAACACCCGCAGGCAGGTGCCCTGGTCATGGTTACTTGGGTCTGTAGTTAGGGATGGACTGGGTTTCTGGAATACAAACTATGAAGGGAATAGGAGTAATTTTGAGGGATACAGTACTTGGCATCTTGTTGTGAGCTTCAGCACGTGAGGTAATTTGTGCTTTGGGAAGGAAAAGGAAAGTTTTACCTGTTTATCCTGGTGCAGATGGTTCTAACTGCTTGACTTGAGGCATCTGGAGCTGCAGCACCATATGGGAGCAAGCAGACAAGCTTTGAATGCAGGCTCCTAGCTCCACAGCTGCTGTGGGACAAGAGCAGTCTAGAGTCCCTAGCTCTAATCCCCGTGACCCAAATTGCTGTCCCCCTGGCTGCGTGCACAGTGGCTATGTGCTCATGAGTGCCTGGTGAAGTCTCTGCTCAACCTCGCTGTGCTGAGCAGGCAGCTTGGACAGGCACGGTTATCCTTACCAGACTTGTAAGGTTTGCTTACACATGATGCTGCTCGTCCAGCAGAAGCAACGTGACCACAAAATCAGCTGACTGGAACTGCAATTGTGTGCTAATTTAGGGTTTTCAACCATTAAATGCCTGCAGTGTTTTCCTTGTTGTGATAGCTTTCATGAAGGTGAGGGCAATTGTGTCAACGGAGCTAGATTTAAGAGAAGAGAAGCAACTGAAGCTGAATCTTTGCTTCTTTGTCTGCCCCTTTCTTTGCCTCACCCTCCCATTCCAAAGGCAGACTCCTTCTCTAATACCTGGCCAAAGTCCTTCATACCCAGACACATACTGGTTATGGTCAGGTGGGGGTCAGTCTTTTCTCCCTGGACACTGGAGACAGGACAAGGGGTCACAATCTTAAGCTCCATCAGGGGAGGTTTAGACTTGACCTTAGGAAAAGGTTTATCACTGGCAGAGTGGTCTGGTTTTGGGACAGGCTGCCCATGGAAGTGGTTGGGTCGCCGTCTCTGGAGGTGTTCAAGGTTAGGCTGGATGAGGTGCTGAGTGGCATGAGCTAGATGTCAGATGTTTAGGGTTTCTTGGTTGGTTTTAGGTTGGACTGGATGATCTTTAAGGTCTTTTCCAGCCTCATCATTACTGTGACTGCAAGTACAGTCAGAACATAACCCTTTGCCTTTCTTCCCCACAGGTCTGATGGCCCACAAGCCTTGCTGCAGCTCTCAAGAGTAGGAAGCAGGTTGGTTAGCCCCGTCTGCTCTCTTTTGGATTGCATCGATTCCGATTATGAGCCAGAAAGAAGAAGAAATGGAGGATAGCTCCCCACCCCTCTGTGTCTCCTGTGGCCAAGCTCATTTACCAGAAGAAAACCACTTGTACAGCTACACAGAAGAAGTAGACGATGACCTGATATGCCACATCTGCCTGCAACCTTTGCTCCAGCCGTTAGACACGCTCTGCGGCCACACCTTCTGCACAGCCTGCCTTACAAACTTCCTTGTGGAAAAAGACTTCTGCCCCATGGACCGCAAGCTTGTTGTTCTCCAGACATGCAGGAAGTCCAGCATCCTAGTGAATAACCTCCTCGACAAGCTAATGGTTAGCTGCCCTTTTACAGAACACTGCTCAGAGGTTGTGCAACGCGGTCAGCTCGAACAGCATTTCCAAACCCAGTAAGTGGTTGCTGAGAGACCCTTTTTTTCCCCTCCTCCTTTTTTAAGGGAAGGAAAAAAATGTCTTTGATGAATACTGAGTAAAATAATTAATGTGAAGAAAGAGGAATTGACTTCAATCCCCATCACAGTACCATGAACTCAGACCTGAGTTTAGATTGTTTGCATAAAAATGCCTCAAACTTCTCAGAATCAAATGCAGTCGAGGTCCTTTGTGCTGCCACGAGCAGTTCTGGGTCGATACCTTCAGAGAATCATTAGGACCTCAAAAGATCATCCAGTCCAATCCCCCTGCCACAGCAGGACCACCTAGACCACCTTGTGGCTAGCTGCATAATGAAGGTGTGTTATTTAGTCATCCAAAGGAATCAGTTTTGGGAAGCTGAGCTCTCATTAATATTTCAGTAGTACATTAAGGGTTTTATAATTGCCCTTTCCTCAATCCTCTTTTTGAATCACAAATGACCTATATGGGAAGTAGAGCAGAAAATGTTCTGGTTTGGTGTTGGTCTTTGGAGCTGAGCGCTCCTTTCTTCCAGGTGAGCACCGCACCATGGGGCTCACAGAAAGGCACAGTGTGGAAGGGCTCTGTGGCCTCAGGTTCACCTCGCGTGGTAGCCAGAACACCGTCCCTTCTGCCTCCAGCAGAGACCTCTCCGCGGAGTTGTTCGGTTCCTCTGCAAGGAGAGAACTGATGATGAAGTAGTCTGTTTTGCAGGGTAGAACCATGTGCTGCTGCTTTTGTATTGCACCTTCTGCTTTTTGAAAGGGATGTAGAAAAATCAGGGTGGTGATTTCTGATGGCAGACATGTGCCCTGGCATGGCCCAGGTAACAGCACCTCAGGTTTAAGGAGAGGTGGGGTCTAAGATATGCCCTTCTTTGTGACATGTACCTGCTGTCCACTGAAATGACTTCTCCTGTGGTTTGCAGATGTGGGTCATGGTCCTAGGTGTCTGCTTCTGCCTGTGTAACCTGGAGGAAGCCTTCTGTGACCAGTGCAGGGCTCCAGACTGCTGCTGTGGGCACAGATGTGGTAATGCTGAGGGTCAGAACACCCCTATAGAGCAGGCTAGTGGAGCACACAGATACGTTCACGTGGCTGCAGGCTTTCGGGTTCTTGAAGCCCATAAGCAGAAAGTGCAGCCTGCCGTTCAAACACGTCCTCATTTGAACTGGAGACCTCATTTCCTGAAGCACCTGGATTCCCATGAGGAATTTATTCGCTGAAGACACAGCGATTTAAACAACCAAACAATGCAGCTGCTTTGCATTATCAAAACTTAAAAACGATTTTTAATTAGCAAGGGGTTCCTTGACCCTTTGCAAACTTTAAGAGCCTGCTTTTCACGCGCTGGTGCTTGGTCTTTAGGGATTTGAGTGGCCTTGGCAACGCAGTCTTGGACCTGGCTTTCCCTGTTGAGGGTGCTGCTGTCTTGAGGTTCATAGTATAGAAGAGGGTGGCAGCAGCCTCCATCCCAAGTCTCTGCAAGGTCAATTTTCTGCTGCTTAGAGGAAGAATAGCTAAGATACTTCTAATTTTCCTCTTCCTTCTCTGAAGGGCCTCAAAAGGAAACAGGAAAGAAGAGCAAACCACACAATAAATAAGCAAATTGTGTTTTACCCAGAAGCCACACAAGGTCCTGGTTTCTGTTGTTGACTCTCCTAGGCGTGAAGTCCCTCTATTGTCTTGGCTTCTCCTCCTTAAGGTAGTAGTAAAGATACCTCTCACATCCATGCCTTGCAGAACCACAGTGCTGTAAACCAGGATGTGGTCCTGCAAAAACCTGGCAAATTTTATTCCAGTTCTTATTTGTCAGTGTCTGCAGCCTCTTCCCCTCAGGACCTTCAAGTTCCTAAGCTTCTGGCTGCCTTGGCCTGAGCCCAGCCAGGGGTAAGAAGAACTGACTTAGTAGTGTGCTTCCACATCCTCTTATTGTCCTTTCTCTCCTGTGCCAGGCTCTCCTCCTCTTCAAGCCCTGGCTCAGGCTCTCCTCCTCTTCAAGCCCTGGCTTTGCAAGTGCAGGGAGCAGAAGACTGGGGAGTCGGAGCCTCTGAGATAGCACCGTGTGAAGCAGTGCCACATAGGCTGGGCAGTTGCTTCTTTGCCATCGTGACGTGGATTTTCCTTCCTCAGGATGCTTTGGAGGGCTGTGTTACCTTAAGACCAAAGGATAGAGACAAGGCAGTAGGAAATTATGGGCAACCTTTGCTGCTGGAGGGAGCTCATCTTTCCAGAAGATGCATAGTGCAACCTCACTTGCTTTGCTACCCAAGGGAAGAATTAGGAAGAGCCTTTCCGAGTGCCCCCTAAATGAGATCTGCTGCAACCTCGTGCCTGCAGAGACTGTGCAGTCCCTTTACATTTTTAACCACAGCATTAATTATTTCTCAGCAGAGGTAGCCTATACCTCTGTCTAATTTAATCCTCAGAAATGCTGAAACCTCTCTCACCATCCCACCTCCAACTTGTAGCAGGGCAGGAGAAGAGATTAGGAGGACGTTGTGCTCTGCTATGCCCAGACTGAGCTGACACTGTTCTCTTTAACTCCGGTGATTCAACAGGGAGAGAAAGTGGATGACTCTGCTATATAAAAAAAAATCAAATCACAATGGTAAACCACCCAGTGCCCGCAGTGAGAACAGCCCTGAGCCCTTCCGAGATCTCAGCTGTATGTGGTCTGCCTTCTCGGTGAATAAATTAGACTCCGCTAGAGACACCAGGGCGGTCGGCAGCCCTCACATTTCTCGTGTGATTGTGGCACAGACCATTCCCAATTCTCAGAGAGAATGAAAAGTTGGCCCTGATCAGAGATGAGGTCACTGCTGGGACAAGGTGAGTGTGTTGGTTTATGCTTTGTAATCGATAAGACAACTTTAATGCCTTTAAAATGTGGTTGCCGGGGAGTAGCCCCTTGAAAGCATCCTGATTTCAAACGGTTGCTCTTGCATCCTTAGAAAACAAAACCAAAACCCCAACCAGAACCAAACCTTAAACCAAA
The DNA here is from genome assembly GCA_013397515.1 of Upupa epops. Taxonomy (NCBI): domain Eukaryota; kingdom Metazoa; phylum Chordata; class Aves; order Bucerotiformes; family Upupidae; genus Upupa; species Upupa epops. The sequence continues at coordinate 31,094 of VZRI01010047.1, forward strand.
AACAAACCCAAGAAGAGACCCTCCCTCGGATTATTAGAGGACTGATGCTTGCACACAGCTATCTGACTGGATTTGGGGCATTCAGACAGAGCTGCAAACAGCCGACACTTGGCTGCGATCTCTTGCAGTGTTTTACTTTAAAAAGGTGTGGCCTTCTGATATCGCCTGCTTCAGAACTCCACGGGAGCATTCTTCCCCCCCTCCCCTTGTCAGACAGCTACACCCTTCCGTGATGCAGTTTAGCTCATAACCCATCTGCTTGTGGGCAGTGATGTAAACGTACCAGCTGCCTCTGAAGAACCACTCTGAATCCTGCAGGAGGCAGGTCTATTCCCTGAGCATCACTCTCCTCTGCAGCATAAGTCACTGTCTCGCCAACCACGCTGTGCTGTCCCTAAACCCTCACATCGACCCATGTGAGAGTCAGATCGAGTAATCCTCTTACAGGTCAATGATTTTTGCAGTGTAGCATCATTTAAGGGATTTAAACTCCATTCGTAATGTGCTACCGTTGCGTAGAAATGGGAAGGCTCGCTTAGAAGGGGCTTGTCTGGCACAAAAGCTTCACGTTGTGCATCCCACCAGCACAAAGAGACGGTGGGAAGGAGGAAACCTAGCAGCAGTGCCAGCCCTGCACTGAAAATGAAGGCTCTCCTGTTACTGGTCCTACCTTGGCTGAGCCCTGCAAACTACATAGACAATGTGGGCAACCTGCACTTCTTGTACTCCGAGCTGTGAGTACGCACAGTCGCGCTCTCTGTCTGTCTGTCTCACCTAAGCGGCGGGAGGAGGCTTGCCACCGGGGTTTTAGGGGGTCTGTCTGTCTGTCTGTGTGTCTGTGCTTGTGCATATGTGCAAAGAAAATCTCGCAACGTCTTGCCAACAGCTTCAAACCACGCTGGGAACTAGCAGCTTCCCATCCAGAGGGCTAATAATAGCAGCTCATCGTCGATGCTTTCTGCTTTGGAAGCGACGGAGACAAACTGAGCAAGGCTGCCTTTGTCTTTATCAACTTGCTTTTCTGTGCTGATGGGGTCTGGTGGTTGTTTGGTTCAGTTATTTGGAGGGGTAGGGGGGTGGGTGTCCCATTTCTGAACCTGTGGTTTTCATTTACTCCCCATCCATAGCTTTGCAAGGGGAGGTGGGCACAGAGGAGGGCATGGGGATGGGCACCCCCTGATACAGGGCTTGCTCTCTGTGTGTATTGGTAATGTTCTGTGTGTGAAGCTGCATGCCTGTAGCAAAATGCTGAGAAGCCTTTCAGCAGAAATAATTCACTCGAGACAGGAAAGAAATTTCCCCTCTTTGTTTGTGCCCAGGGTAGAACGTTGCTCTGTCTGCAAGGCAAACCCAAACCTAGCCATCCCCTCGTGTATCCCCACGGTCTTTAAACAAAACCCCACCTCAAACAACCCCCTAGCTGATCTTTCCATAAACCAAACGTAGTCTATGGGATCATCTGTACATGATGCTGGATTCATTTGTGCTCGGATGTTGGGATGGTTCACGGGGATTTTGTGACCAGCAGCAGATAACTGTGACCCTGGGTGTTAATTAACGATGTCTTCCTTGCATTTTCACAAATCCTAAACTCCCGAGCTTTTAATGAAACAGCTAATTCTGCTAAAGAAAGGAAATACGGCCGTGTGGTGCCGACAGTGGGAATATCCTAGTAACAGTTGTGATTAGCACGGACGAGGCTCGTTCCCAAACGATTTGGTCTCTCCTGTCAGACCGAAATAGCAGCGTTTCACAGAAACACCGAGTCCCCTCCTGAAATTCTTGCGATACGCACGGCAACCGCTCGTGATTTAACCACGCTGCGTAGCACAGCTCCGTCGCTCTACGCCGTAGGTGTTTTTAAAAGGTCTCACAAATCTGGAGTAGAGGGTGGCTGTTATGCCCTCCTTTAAATTTATCGGCCTTTTGTTCGTTTTAAAAAGCAAAACAAACAAGGATGTCAAAGATAAAAATAAAACCCTTTAAGCCAAGCAGGCTACAGGAGCAATCAAGCTCCAAACAGAGCAGATGAGCACTCGTAATGGAAACAATGGCATCTGGGACATCTAGTTTCCAGGAAAACAAACCGCTGAGATTAATCAGAGCACAGGCGCAGGCGTAGCCTGTTTGCTTGTCTTGGGGAATTCAGGTTCACTGATTCTCTCTGAGGAAAGCGTACAGTGACTGTTCATCTCTTATTTAGCCTTCTAACCCCCAGAGATGTTAGCCCTGCTCCGTGTCAGCAGTCGTTCCTAATGGGGTGGGTGTGAGCTGGGCTTTGGACGTGCATCCTCGGTTGTCAGCAATGGGAGGTGACACAACCCCACCTACCCGGTGCCCAGCTCTGGGTGCTACCTGGCTGTGGGAGCTGGTGCTCAGGACTCCTGCACCGCTGTACCTCTGGCCAGGGCAGTGGGAAGCAGGATTTGCTGGGGCTGTTACGATCCCAAAGGGGACCAGGAAGTTTGAGCTCATTTCAGGAATTTCTCCTCCTCCTTCTCTGTGTTTATTTGGAGCCTCTGGCTGCTGCATAGGGCGATGGCATACTGACACGTGAGATGGATTCAAGGTCTCCTCTAACAGCAGCAGCAGTTTAACCAGTTGTTAAGTGTATAAATGTTATAACCTACAGGTTCCTACTTCACTTGCTCAGATACTTGCACACAGGATGCTTTGCATGGGAGGTTTTGTCAGTGGGGCAGCATGGGCACCAGTGCCTGGGACAGCCTCACACCGGGGGGGAGACTGCCCTGTGCCCCACAGAGACACCATCACAAATCTTTCCCCACAGGCATCCAAAAATCCACTGCCAAGTGCTGAGTATCCGATGGCTTCCCCACAGCTCCAGCGTAGACCGTAGTAGGCAGTAAACCTGCTTGTTTTCATTCTCATGCTATCTTTGGTTGCTGGCCAGTAAAAATACGGGACTCATTCAGGACTCATTACTTTGTTGGCCGGGAGCCACCAGAGATACCAGCAAAGGTCAAGGGATGGTGCTGGCCGGGATGTGAGCAGCAAGGGAAGATCTGGAGCACCATGAGGGATGCGGTTACCGCCGCTGGTGTAGGGGCAAGAGGAAAAATAGCCACGCTGGGACGCGTGCCGCCCGCCTGCTCACACCGCCTGTCTCTTCCCTTCTGCCCAGCTCAGGCAAATGTTGGTTGTTTGTATTCCATCGCTGGGTTTGCTGTGTTCCTGGGGCGTTTTCAAGCATTGCTGTAAGTGCAGAACATGTGGCTTGGGGAATGGGAATTAGGGGTTCCTGTGCCACTTGGTCTGGGTGATCCTGCTGTGGCAGGGGGATTGGACTGGATGATCTTTCAAAGTCCCTTCCCATCCCTAAGGATTCTAGGATTCTATACGATCGTCCAAAGCAGGTCTGGAGGTGCAGGCTGTGGAATCCTTTGAAGAGCTGAAGAGGAGAAATTAAGGTGGAGAAAGCCTGTATCAGACCTTTGCACTTCAGCTGGGTGCCGTGCAGGTAGGAAAGAGAGGCTTGTGCATGAGTTGCAGTGGCCCTTGATAGGACAGATGTTGAGTGCTGCTATTTTTAGTTTTCCATTAGCAGTCTGATCATTATGGGTATTCTCAGTGAGCAAACATGTGTCTCCTGATTGTTGCCCGCGCTGAAACAGCTTCCCTGGTCAGTGTCTGTTGTCCCTCCCTTGCTTCCAGCAAAGATCTCAGCGCAGATACTCTTCTTGTCCTTGCTCATAGCCAAATCACAGACAGCAGACAGCAATAAGCCTGGTAGCTCCCTCTTGAGGAGAAGCCCGTGGAAATATCTGGCAGAAGGACAAGAGAAATCTGTAAGGTGACTCTTGAGGAACCTCTGGGAGAGGGTGGCATGTAGCCACACCAGCCCTATGGCTCTCAGCATCTTAAGGCTCTGCCTTCCTTATCTAAAATACCTCCAGAAAGGGAATAGTTGCCCCAGTGTTCTCTGGAGTCGTGGCGTGTTATTCTCTTCAATTAAAAACAATGTACATGGGTAGAAAGGCCGTGGATGCTCTTCTGGGGGTGAGGGCCTGGTGGCACTCACTGGTCACACCAAGGGACTCCAGCCTTCATCACTACCTGTCCCCATGCAGAGCAGAAACTGTGCAATGGGGTATTTCTCAAGGCTTTTCTGCCCTTGGAGCTCAGTGAGCCACAGATCTGCTCTACTAGTTTGAATTATAGAACCATAGAATCCTTAGGGACCTCAAAAGATCATCCAGTCCAATCCCCCTGCCACAGCAGGATCACCCAGACCAAGTGGCACAGGAACATGTCTGAATCAAGCAGCTTCCTTTTAAGTCTATTGCTGGGGAGAAATGCACATCCCACTCCTGCATGCAAAAAAAAAAGCCTTCTATTTCCCTTATACTTTTTGTGTTGCATGTGAAGCAGTCAAAGGGATCTCACCAAACTACCTGGATCAAGTTGTTCCCTGTAACGTTTCTACAATAACTGCTCTCTCAGATTCCAAAACAGCACTGGAATAGCCAGTTAAATGTTGTTCCTCTGTTTATCCTATTTGAAAAGAAGAGATGCAAGTACCGTCTGTCTTCTAGTGCCCTTGGGCACAACTTCTTATGGCAAGAATTCGTTCAACCTATTAGGTGAGTCCTCCCAGCACTCTGCCAGCTCTGAGCTCAGCTGTGCAGCCAGGGTCTTTAATCTCTCTTCAGCTCAGCAGGGGGAACTTGTGTCTGGCTGCAAGTCTGCCCTTGTGAAATTAGTTGCACAAGGGCTGAGGAGTGCAGGGCACGCGGTACAGAACTGAGAGGCGCCTGGAGCACCTTTTGGGCTGCTCTGTTAGTCCACGGCCACAGCCATGTGTTGGCCTATTTGTGCAAAACGGAGTGTAGGGAGATCTGTGTCGGGGTTGGGCTGTGGGGTGAATTAAAGCTGAGCGTGTTGCAAAGGGAGGCTTGAATGGAAAGATTCCTGGATGAAAATGTAAATGAAATGGTTAGAATGGCTGCATTCAGTAGCCAGGACGAAGCACGTGCAGATGAAATGCGAAGGGTCTTTTCCAGTGTACTAGAATGGGGTGTCTCTGAGGGAAAGCAATGCTGAGATGAATTAAAACAGAAAGGCAGAGGTGCTCCAGGGGGCTGCCCATTAGCTTCACCCTTATGCTACAGGTCCACAAAGGATGGAAACATGGCAAACCTGCTTAGAAGCAGGAAATAGCCCCAGTTCCTGTCTCTTTCTCTCTCGTGCATGCATGAGAGTCACCTTGACTCCCTTCACAGCTGCCTACGCACACTGGAGACCAGCATGAGACCTTTTCCTCCACTGGTGTTTTACTCACGGCTGGAGCTTTCTCCTGCCTTTGGAAAACGCTGGCACTAGCCATGACTTTCTCAACAAATAGGTTTTGTTGCCCAAAGTAAAACCTGAGCCAGCCAAAAAAAGTGAGAGCCTGCCAAGCTGGAAAGGTGGTGCAACGATTCTGGTTCCTTTCCCCAGTGAGGGATGTCCGGGTTGTGTCTGAGGCTGGGGCAGGCTGCGTGCCTTGCCTATATAACAGGAGCACAGAGGGGACAAACCTGGTCCCTCTCAGAGTCAGTGGGACTGGTGGGGTAGGAGGAAGGAGCGAGGCGATGGGAGTTGCAGGAGGTTGGTGATTACTCAGATGCAACAGACTCATCTGACATTAAGCCACGGAGGCTGTATGCTGCAAGTTTGGCCAGCTTCTACATCTCTCTGACAATTAACCTAGTTTAGCACTGGCACTGGCAGCGTGACAGGGATATTTTTTCCTTGAGCTATTTCTCTGACAAATCTGGCAGAAGCTGGTCTGTCCTGCAAGGCGAGGATAAACACTGCTCTCGCTGAGCTCTTCTGCCTGTCATAGCTTAAATCCTGCTCTGAATCTTGGTTCTGAGATGAGCTGCAGCACAGCTCATTTCACAGTAGGGAGGCAGTCTGGTGGGTCTGAGGGTTGTCTTGGTTTGGGTTTTTTTTTTTATACTCTTGATCTTCTGGAGGAATCTGCCTTCAAGCTCCTCAGACTGCAGAGCAGTTAGCTGCCTATCTCAGCCTTCTCCTTGAGCAGAGCTATCACTCAGGAACTGATTTTCTTGTCGTAGGGCTGTGTCCAGGCTACCTCCCCGAGCTGGATGGTGACTGGATGCACACGGATGCCAGCAGCACAGGGCACGAAAGCAGTTTTAGGGTAACATCAGTGTCAATGCTGGACTAGTGCTGCAGCGTGACAGCATAGATGTTCCTACTTGGGGCTTCCTGTCCAGACTGGTCTCTCTGTATTGAGCTGGTGTTTCAGTGGAGGTATCTGTTAGTCAACACCATGGCTAAAAATTGCACTGCCACCAAAGGATTCCTGGCTTGAAGGTGCACTCTGCTTGGGGATTAAAAGTGCAAACATCTTTAAAAGACTGTCTTATAAAGCTGAATTCATCCCTAGACTCTGCAAAGTTGCAGCTGGTGAGGACTGAATTTAGCCAGTGAACCCTTGGGCTCCCTCTAGAACATGCTTTATCCATTCAGATAATTTATTAATTGACATAAGATTCTGAATGGAGATTGAGGCAAATTCAGGAGCAGCCTAGTGAAGCAGCTGGAGTTTGCAACAGATGCTGAATAACTTTAAAAACAAAAGGGTGAAGCAGCTGTAACTTCTGCAAGTTGTGCAAGATGTGCTCCCAGAATGAAGGCAGAGAGGCTGACTGTAGGACTGGGCAAGGCAAGCTGTATTTCTGGGAAGATTCTGTCTCCATTGTGCTGATGGCATCATCAAACTGTGTTGTTCAAGTCTTGTTTGCAGCAGTGCAGGCAGGCAGGCAGATTTGTAGTGATAACTCGGAGCATTGACAGTATCTGCTCCCATGTTTGTTCTCCCTCTATGCTAGGCTGAGTGTAAAGGATGCCTGGGTGAGGAGGAAACAATTGCCATCAACTTCCCTATCCCCGTGGAGCTGCCTTGCTCCCTGACACTGCAGTGACACGTGGCATAAAGTCACACTAGTTCAGCCTGGAGAAGAGGAGACTGGGGAGATCTTAGAACAGCCTTCCAGTATCTGAAGGGGGCTGCAGGAAAGCTGGGGAGGGGCTGTTTCCAAGGGCTTGGAGTGGTAGGAGCAGGGGGAATGGTTTCAAGCTGGAAGGGGGGAGGTTTAGCCTGGAAGTCAGGAGGAAGTTCTTCACGATGAGGGTGCTGAGACACTGGCACAGGTTGCCCAGGGAGGTTGTCCCCTCCCTGGAGGTGTCCAAGGCCAGATTGGCTGAGTCCTTGAGCACCCTGGTGTAGTGGGGGGTGTCCCTGCTCATGGCAGTAGGGTTGGAACTAGATGATCTTGAAGGTCCCTTCCAACCTCAACCACTCTATGAGTCTATGACATTCACAGTTGCTGGAGCTGTGCTTGTGTTTTACTTTCTCTTCTGCTAATGCATTGCATACTTTTTACCTAAATAATGTAAAATACATGAACAAAGTGTCATTGGCTGTATAAATTTCAGCCCATCATCAGTGTATTACTTTGGGATTTACTTTTCCCTGGCTCTCTTGAAATCCCTTTTGCACAAAGCAAGCTCGTGGTCAGCAGGTCATTTCATGCGCAGCTATTGGGAGGAGTGCCCTCTCTATATTCTGCATTGGAGCCCCATCATTCACTGGACTGTGTGATATATTCTTGAAATAGGATTTCTATAATTTATTAGCTTCTTGACTAGAGGACAGGATGAATCTGACACGCTCTAAGGATTGTTTTTCACTCTCCTCTACAGAACTGATAGGAGTAGCAGACTGATGGCCTCATTATGCTTTGTGTTTAATTAAATATAGGCAGGACTGATGTTGAAAGCATAAATCAGGTGTGGTCTTTCTTCCTCCCCTGTATGATAAGCATTACTGTTAGACGTTATTCAGTTAGCACTAGTGATGTCCCACTGGTTTTAACCTTTCTTCCCATCTAAAATGAGTAGTGGAATGGTTTCGTAGGAACATCTACAGAGGTCACTTCGCTTGAGGATGTTATAATAGTGTGAAAGGCCAGAAAACAACCCTTGAAGAGCAAGCTTTTATGGAGAGGAGATGGGCATGGTGAACTGAATCTGTCCTGTGACCCACAGGAAACGCAGCACGTGCTGGGCTGCTGCTAGTACGTGAGGATGTGTCGGTTGATATGGATGAACAAGGCTGTTTCACTTGCTGTGTATGAGCATCTCCTGCCAAGAGGCTAAATTACAGTCAGAAAGCAGTGCTCAGTATGAAAAGCACATGTTGCAGCACATCCCTTTACCAAACACATTTTGCTGTGGGAGAAGGAATCCCAGGAGGCACTCATGTCCTTGTCAGCTCCCAAAAGAGTTTTGCCACCAGTTCTGGCTTAAAGATTTGGTGCCTCTCTTCTTCAGGCTTTAATACCTGCTTTGTAGCTGCCAGGAAGATGGCACTGGAGAAAGGACTCGTGTGGTTCTTTCCCAAATGCAGTGTGTAGGCGCTGGCGTGTGGTTTTTGCTCTTGGCACTGCTGCAGTCGCAGCTGTCATTAGGATCTCTGGTAGGGATGAGCCTAGCTGAAAGTGCCAGTCGCCTCTACTTTGCTCCCACCCAGACTGTGAGGGAAACATTGCTACTAGTGCTATTAGAAAATCACTCTAGAAACACAGAGACGATCCTGCCATGGTCTTCCAGGGGTGGCTACTGCAATCCATGCTATCCTCATGCCCTTCTACTGCAATCTGGTTGCTGGTGTAGGACTGGCAGAGTCCTGCGCATCCCACATGCTGTGTATTCCACATCTGCTTTCCACCTGCCCTGTGATGTGTTGGGCTGAGGGTTTAGCCATCTAAATGCACTTTCTGTGCTGTGTCTGTAAATTTCCTCAGCGTCCGTTTTTAATTTGCATTTCCATGTCACATAAATTGATGATTTTTAATGGATCGAGTGTGTGCTGTTTCTAGCCAGCACACCTCTTTTAGTCTCTTTCCTCAGAGATTAAATTCCAATACATTCTTCTTTTATCCCTCCAAGGTGTGAGGGTTGGACAGCAATGGTTGATGCCCTCATCTGGAGTACTGTGTCCAGTTCTGGACCCCTCAGTTCCAGAAGGACACATTGCTGCTGGAGGGTGTCCAGCATAGAGCAATGAAGATGATGAAGGGAGTAGAGCAGCTCCCTGATGAGGAAAGGCTGAGGGAGCTGGGTCTCTTGAGCTTGGAGAAGAGGAGGCTGAGGAGGGACCTCATTAGTGTCTATAAATATGTGAGGAGCGGGTGTCAGGAGGATGGAGCCAGGCTCTTTTCAAGGTTGTCTGGTGATAGGACAAGGGGCACTGGGTGCCAGCTGGAACAGAGGAGGTTCCCTATCAATATCAGCAGGAACTTCTTCCCAGAGAGGGTACCAGAGCACTGGCACAGGCTGCCCAGGGGGGTTGTGGAGTCTCCTTCTCTGGAGACGGTGCAGACCCGCCTGGATGTGTTCACTTGTGGCTTGGTCTGGGTGATTCTGCTGTGGCAGAGGGATTGGACTGGATGATCTTTCAAGGTCCCTTCTGATCCCTAAGGATTCTATGATTTCACTTTTTTTCTCTGCTTTTTCACCAGTGGTCCAAGCCTCTGTAGTTTGAATGCTCTTACAGTTACGGTCCTTGAGTTCAAAATAATTCAGAAGAGAGTTAGACCAAAAAAGGCCAGAGCACTGAGTAAGCTGTGTATAATCGTGGACTTTATATGTTGAGCTGACAAAGCAAAAAATGCAGTTCCACAGAACTCTCCTTGTTTGTAGTCTGGGCTTGAATAACAGTAATAAGACCCACGTGAATAAAACAAATGTGTAAAAGGAGGCAGAGCCCAAGTATAACCCTCTTCTGCAGCTGAGGAACTGTAATCCATGCCAAACACTTCCAAAACACATTTGTTCCCCTTCCATCTACCTCACAACCTACCTCCTTTCCCCTTCCCCTTGATGCTTAGTTATATCCCTTACAGTTTTGCTAACTCGATATTGCAGAGAGGTTAACAGTCTCTCAGACAGACAATGCAGCTTGCAGATCCGTGGTGGTCTCCTCGCGTTTCGTAAAGGTCTGCTAATTGTTGTTCAGATCTTCCTGTGCTCTGTGTCTCCTCTGTTTTTCCAGTCTGCAGCAAACAGAGGTTGACAACCAACACAAAACAAATAGCGTGGTGATTGTGTGCCCTGAGGTGCTTCACAGCACCAAGAGAACTCACAGCTGACAGCGTGGAGGCTTTTGATTTGTGACAAGAGAGCTTGGTTTGCCTGCATCTATAGCTGCTTATCTTTTTGCAGAGTTACATAAACATTCTCAGTGCTGCCTAACAAGAGCAAAGAGGCTGCTTCTGCCCTATATATGTCTTGAAAGAAGAGCTGGGTTTGAAAGTCTTTAAACAGAAGTTGTTTGATTGATTTCCTTCACATGACTTGAACTGCTCAGTCTTTGTCTGTAGTCACCAAGTGCCAGGCTGTGATTTGGTTTCTTTAGCTGTTTTTCTCTTGGCTGCTCCTGGATACCCTAAATCTTTGTCTTTCCCTTGCTTCATCTTCATTTATGTTTCCTTTACCCCTCTACTCTTGCTTCTCCCTCATGTCTGCCCTGGAACAGCAGTACTGAGAGCTAGGGGTTGTCACTGAACTGTGGCCTTGACCACTGCACTGCATGATGGCAGCATGTTTCTTCTGTCTGCTGAAAGAGAGCTCAACTGGTTTAAAAATGTAAGGCCCTCTCAAACACAGGCTCTGTTGTAAGACTGCATCAAACATCATATCATATAGCATATAGCATATCATGTGCTGGTCCTGGATTTATCTGTTAGGTCCTAGGCTGGGCTGGATGAGCTCAGAGGGCTTTTCCAGCCTCAGGAATTCTGTGGTTTCTTTGGTTCAAGGCCCTGGTCTGTAGGAGTTAATCTATTTGCTGTTCCAGTACCCAGGTAAAGGAGCACATGGAAGGTGGAAGGAGTAATGAAAAGCGTGAGACCAGTGTGTTTGATCTGTACATCACCCCATCACCCTAATGGGTTCTATACCCTGATGGGTTCTATACAGATACTGCATCCTGCTCTAGAAGGGGGTTTGGGTTATAGATCATCTTCCAAGGTCCCTTCCTCCCCTACCTTTCTGTGAGTCTGTGCTTATGCCGCCGACTTCAGGATATTACTCTCTCAAATCGTGTTGGTATGAATTAGGAAAGAAATCATGTTTTGCCTACATGGGCAAACTTTAGCTTTTCACATCTACAAAGCAGAGGGATTGGATAGGAGAAATTAAAAATAGAACATCTGGGAGGAGAGGACAGGACAGGACAGGGCAGGAGTGGAGCATCTAACCACACCGCTTCACACCAGGCGGTTTTAGCAGCAACAGCAATTTCCAGAAGCAGGACATCCCTTGAGGTTGTGTGGGTGAATGAGTTGAAACAATACAAACCAAATGCCGTGGGCTTCAGCTTCTGCAATCCCTGTGGCAACCTCCCACTCCCTACAAAAACACAGCGCTGTGTAGGAGCTTTGTAAAAACTCAGACTCCAGCTTTCCTGTCCCTTGTGACGATGGGAGCCTCGTGGCAACAAACTGTGACTTGTCCTCTAATTATTGGTTGCAGCGTCTCTTGCTGCGTTGGTAGACACAAACTCCATGACTGTCACTGACCAGAGAGTTCCTTAGAAGCTGGGATTTTACAGGAGAGTTGCAGGATTGGTGATGAAACATCAACCCATCGCTGAATGGTCACATCTGCAGCCCAAGGGTAGAGGTGCAGAGAGGTCCTAGTTTGTCTCCAGTGGTGAAGCTAGGTCTTGTAAGCATCATCACCCACAGAATGCTTCAAGGGGGTTAGGGGTGAAAGGACTTACTGCCTGTCTCATACGCTACTGAAGGAGCTGAACAGTGTAGCCATATTCACTAATGACTTGGATGAGGGATCCGGGTGCACAGTGGTAGAGATGCAGTAGGAATAGCTGTGATGTCTCTGTTTCACCTCAATATCCCAGGCATAAGGAAGCAGAGGGTTCAGGATTGGTTTTGGCTTCAATGCTTACAATCTGCATCTTCTTAATTTAAAAAGCTTGCAGAGCTTGACTGTGGAGTAGGTCTGGCACCATAGGACATCCTTCCTTCCCCCTGTCCCCACCCTCCCTCTTGGAGACGCCCGGAGGCACTCATGTCTGTTTGAGAGCTGCCTTGGCTCTCTATCTGGGCATACATGAGCAGGGTTTCAAGTGAGCCTTGCGGTCACCTTGAGGTGCTGAGGGTGGGTGACTTCCTGCTGAGCCCAGGGACAGCATTTTGCTGCTTTATGTGGGTGCTGATGGGGTGATTGTCCCTGCATGGACCTTCCCATCAGTGGGCAGCTTGCAAAAGGGCAGGTAAAGGGAGAGAAGTGGAGCTATGGATATGGCCTGAAATCCTCCTGATGGCATTCCCTGGACATGGCTGTGAGCAGGCAGGAGAGGGCTGATATGGGACCGTCTCAGCTGCCACATCTGCACTGAGACATGTCTGTGCTCTCCTTCAGCAGAGAAAAACAGGGGAACTAGATCCGAAGTGATTGAGTAAGATACATGCCTGTTGTTCCGGTGGTATCTGCTATTTGTAAAGTTAGACCTGGGCTTCCTGAGCTATGTTTTCCAAGGACTGTGACTGTGTGAGGCATTCTGGAACAACTTTTAATTATACTTAACGTGTTCATCTCTTCTTTAAATTCCCTGTGTTCCTTATGTCTGTTGGCATGAATACCAGTGCTTCGCTGTGCCTGCTTTTCCATGGGCTAAGGGAACGGGCAGGCAGCTTGGTTTGAAGTCTACAAAGGTATGATTTTACTGGTATCTTGGTTATAGGTGGCTGCTACCTAGAGTGAAGAAAAGCTCTTGGGATGCAGAGCCTGGAGTACGATGGCATTGGAAATTCACCATCTAAAATTATCAACGAGAGTTCCTAAAGTTTCCTTTTGGAGCCCAAAAGGAGGGATGGAGAAGGAAAGGCAGAAATGATCCCAAAAAGATGGTTAAAGCACACAGAGACATTACTCCGTGGTGAAACTACCTGACTTTAAGTGAACTTCAAGTGGTGATACTGTTCTGACTCTAAGATAGCATCTCTGGTGAATGCTGTTACTATGGGACAGGGATGTCTCCAGGAAAGCTATTCTCAGATCTACACATAGTGTGCCTAAGGTAGCAGTCCACTACCACTACAGTACTCACGTGCTTCTCTGCTCCAGACAACCCCTTGGGAAGCAGCAGCATCTCTGGTGGCTGAAGGGATTAGTCTCTGCAGAACAGTTTAGGCTCAGTTTTGGAAGATCTCCTTAATACCAGTGGCTAGGTCCTCAGCAAGCCCTCCTACATGTAGCATCCTCAGATAAAGAAATCAGAAAACAATCTACCATGAGGCTGTTCTGTTAGATATTTCAATCTCTCAGGTCTTTAAGTGTTTTGTTGGGGTGGGGATGGTTGGACTCAGTGATCTAGGAGGTCCCTTCCAACCAGGATTGTTCTGTGATATTTCTTTCCCTTGCTTCCCCTTCCTTTTATCTCTGTGTCACAACCTTAACAACACACAGTGCTGAAGGTCTGGCTATGCCATTCAGGAACTTTCTGGTCAGAGTTAAAGTCATGGAGTTTGTGTCTATTAATGCAGGGAGATAAATTTCAACCAACAACCAGAGAAAAGGCATAATTCTTTAAGATGTGTTTTTTATGCAGCTGCCTTTGTCACAAGGGACAGCTAAGGAAGTTCTTCAGACTTCATCAGACAGATGAAGATAGGTAACCACCAGCCACTCATCCAAAGTGTTGCATTAGGCTGGACTTGATGATAGAATCATCAGGGATTAGAAGGGTCCTCAAAAGATCATCCAGTCCAAGCCCCCTCCTCAGCAGGATCACCCAGACCAAGTCCAGGTAGGTTTCAATCATGAGAAGGAGACTCCACAACCCCCCCAGGCAGCCCCCTCCAGTGCCCTGTCACCCTCACTGGGAAGAAGTTACAGAATCAGTCAGGGTTGGAAGGGACCACAGGATCATCCAGTTCCACCCCCCCTGCCATGGGCAGGGACCCCCCCCCCTAGAGCAGGCTGGCCAGAGCCTCATCCAGCCCAGCCTTAAACACCTCCAGGGACGGGGCCCCAACCACCTCCCTGGGCAACCCATTCCAGGTTCTCCCCACTTTCCCGGTGATCTTAGAGGTCTTTTCCAGCCTCAATGACTGTGATAAAAACCTAAAACAGAGACCCATTTCTCAGCTGTTAATACTTCAAGGTGCTACTGGTTTTGTTTAGTCTGACTCCTCGCTTTTTCCTTTTTAATTAAATCCTCAGTGTCAGGCTGGGCCAGATACTTTGGAACCAGAGAAGGTTTCTTTTCATAACCATGACAGGACTCTGTGTTACGAAGCTGGGCAGTTTGGCTGGATGAGCCAGCTGCGTTGACAGGCTGTTGTGCTGAGATTTACATAAAGTTGGTTTAAGAAACTGGGCTGCCAACGTGTCCAATGCCCCCAGCATCCTGCTGTCCACTGGACACCGGTGTAGACATCCAGCTCCTCTCTGTCTGTTGGTGATGCCTTGGGTCACCTTGAGCTGAGACGTGGGTAGTGCCTTTGCTGTGAAAATGAGCAGCTGATGAGGCACAGCAGGAGCGTGCTGCTGGAGGTCAGATTGCCAGCTCTCTTCTGAAGGACCAGGGCCATCTCGGTTTGGAGAAGGCACATTTAATTATCGCCCTTTTCAGAGCTGATAATGAACTGACATCATTTCCTATGCCACGTTGGTTTTCTGTCAAGGGGTCCATCATCACTGCTAACAAGACTTAAGTCTACTTAAACTGTGACGTTAAACAAATCACAGCCTGAGCAGGAACAGCCTTGGGCACAGATGCTGGCTGAGTCACTCAGATGCCACAACCTGCTACAGAGAATTCGTGGTTTGGACTCATTTCAAGGCAACATCTCACACAGCCGCCCCAATCCGTTCTGTGGAAGCAGGAAGGTCAAGCAGGATGTGTTCTCTCCTAGGACAGCAGGGACAAGGCCACCCTCCTGGAATTACGAAGGGGAATATTAATTACAGACGATGCTCAAGGTTCAGCTCAGACCTGCTGCCTGGGTTTACCTACAGAGTTCTAGGTGCCCAGCTGCAGGCATGGAGTTTATATTTTAACTTGGAAAGCAAAAGTACTTATTAGAGCTTGAATCTTTGAATTCTCGAGGCTGCAGTGGCAGGAAAGTGGAATGAGAGAGCAACTTTCTAAAGAAGTTTGGAAGAGTTTGGGATTTCCCATATTTTAATAGGAAGAGCACATTAACGAATGTCTTTCGTAACAGGGCAGTATGAGGTGACTGCTTCTTACATTCCTTCAGCCTATTTATGGAGTGAAGATAAAAACCAACGTGAAGACATTGGGTGTCTTATTTATGCTATTCAAAACCAGCACACAATCTGAAAGGAGTTACTGCAAGGATCTGGGGACCAGTCCTCTTCAATCTGTTCATTAATGACTTGGATGAGGGAGCAGGGGGCACTGTCGGCAAGTTTGCTGGTGACACAAAGCTGGGTGGTGTCACCGACCCCCCAGCAGACTGTGCTGCCATTCAGAGAGACCTGGACAGGCTGGAGAGCTGGGCAGAGAGAGATGGAGTGAGGGACAACAAGGGTCAGGGGAGAGTCTGGCATCTGGGCAAGATCAACCCCAGGGACCAGGAGAGGATGGGGACTGACCTGTTGGAGAGCAGTGGAGGAG
>VZRI01010047.1:47005-61044 GCA_013397515.1 Upupa epops
AGGGGGGTTGTGGTGTCTCCTTCTCTGGAGACGTTCCAGACCCACCTGGCTGTGTTCCTGTGTGACTTGGTCTGGGTGATCCTGCTGTGGCAGGGGGATTGGACTTTCAAAGTCCCTTCCAATCCCTAATCATAGAATCCTTAGGGATTGGAATCGCACAGGTCCCAAGGTACCAGCTGGACTAAGAAAGGACAGTGACATTCATTACAAACTGTTCCCAACTTCAGCCAAAAAGCTGCAGCATCCTTTGAAGCAGGTGCCTCTTGGGCACCAGTGGCGATAGCACTGGGTTTCCACCTGCTTAATCAACCCCTCTCAATAAGCTTCAGCAGGAGAAGACCTATTCAGCCTCACCCCAACCTGACCTGAGTGTTAGTGGTTAGAGCACCCCTGATAGCTGAGGTGTGAGTCCTGCCAGCCTCCCTTGACAAGCAGGAGCAACAAGAGGGAAACCTCATGGCTGAAGAAATCCAGGTTCAGAGTATTTCTGTTAGTTCTGGTTAAGAACAGTGACTTAGAAAATGTTTTTCCCAATTTTTACAGCATAAGGGAGCCTTTTCTACCACGTGAGCTTTTGGAAGGCAGGCTGTAAACAGCATTCCTGTCATAGTTGTGCTCTGGCTGGATAGGGACTTTCTGGAAGCTTCAAGCTCTAACAACATGTGTTTATTTAAATGGGAGGGTGGAATAGCTCCTGTTTCTCTGGGTGGAACCCATAAAGCCATCAGCAGTGAAGATTCTTGCACGCACAATGGGTCTGAGGAGTTTTGCTCTGAAAAGTAGCTCACAACCTCCCTCTGAGCCACCCTCTTCCAGCCGTAGATGCAGGTGAGAAAACTGCAGAGCTAGGAGGAGCAGGCAGCAGGATGGTGTTTCTGTAGCACAGTGAACCACTGCCTAGGTTATCTCATGAGTTATGGGTGTCCATCGTGTGCTGCTGTTGATACTCATTCAGGCTGAAATCCTGGAGACAGCGTGTGATGCACCAGGAAGTTTCATCCTCTTCCTTCCCCACCCCTACAAGAAGCTCGTGTTGTTTTAGGGTTTAAGGACACCGTGAGTCAAATGCAGTTCATTTCGTATACCCCTGTCTCGGCGTGCTCGCTGAAGATGAGGCGTGGGTTTGGCAAGACAGGATAAATTACTGTTTTGAGTACTGTTTGTGACAGCTTAACATGCTACTGAGACTGCCAGGGAGGACCTTACAGTGGCCTTCCCACCCCCGAAAGAGGTCTGTTCACAAGGCTGGGGGTGACAGAAGGGCAGAGAACAGTAAGGGTCATGGTTTTGAGCTGGAAAAGGGCAGATTTAGGCTGGGCATGAGGATAAAGCTCTTGAATATGAGGATGGAACAGGTTGCCTAGAGAGGTGGTGCAAGCCCCAGCCCTGGAGACATTCAAGGTCAGGCTGGATGGGGCTCTGAGCAATCTCTTCTAGTGAGAGATGTCCTGCTTGTTGTAGGGGGGTTGGGCTAGGTGACTTTTGGATGTCTCTTCCAACTCAGTACATTGTATGATCCTTTCTTGTGGCCGTAAGTCTGCTCAACACACAAACTGACAGGGTTGTTTTTAACTGGTGACAAGAAGCGTTGAAACCTCCTTTTTCTGCCTTTCTCTGTGAGGAAGCAAGTGTCTTTTCAGAGCCTGCTGTGCACCAAGGTGTGTTGGCAATGCCACACAATCACAGAATTACTAAGGCTGACAAAGCCCTCCGAGCTCATCCAGCCCAGCATAGGACCTGACATCACCACATCAGCCAGAGCAGGGCACTAAGAGCCACAGCTGATCTGCACTTCAACACCTCCAGGGATGGGGACTCCACCACCTCCCTGGGGAAAGGCATCTTTGGTGCCTTTCAAGTTGCTGAAGTCAGAGGCAAGCACAACCAGTGCTGGAACTGTGAGTACCTTTCCATAGCAGGTTCTGTCAATAAGAAGACATAAAGACAGCATTTGTTACTGCTTGCAGCTCCATTGTTTCCCATAACTTCAAATTCCACTGGAAAACATACTAGGAACCCCAAGGCTTCCATTCCAAACACCTTGACATTGAACAGAGGGCTCCTTTTACATTACTTTTCGCCTAGAGACTTGGTGGGGAGGGGGGGTGTCACTGCTTTGTGCCAATAGAAGCCACTAACTGTCTGTCGGTAGTGCTGGCTCGATGAGGCTTTGACGCAGCAAGTATGATAATTAGGTTTTACCCTAAAAGCATTGTGCTAAGGACGTGTCAACACAAAGCATCCGTCCGACTGCTGTGTCTGTAGCCACATGAATCTCTCTCTCGCTAGAACCCCACACGCCGTGCCCCGCTGCGAGCACATTTTATTCCCTGCATCATAAAGGTTTTATAAAGTAAGATGGGAAGTCAGTGCTGAGGTACTAAGTTTCAGGAGACTAGTTATACCTGTTGAATATAACCCAGCGGTCAGGACGCTGAACAATAGATATGAAAAGCATGTGAATCAGCAGATTGAATGTTTATTCTTAGTATTAATTATATGTGTGCTCGAGTAATGTGAAAGGTGCAGTGTGTTGGACTGTGCAGTGCTATGAGGTACAGCCCTGCAGTGCCCGAAGAATCCCTTTGTCCCTGTGCTTGTTGTTTTTGTCACGTTAGAGGGGAAGGCTCCAGGATGACCTTCTCGTGTCCTTCCAGTCCCTGCTTGTCAGAAGGCTGGGGAAGAACTGTTCATGAGGGCAAAGAATGACAGGATGAGGTGATATGGTTTTAAGCTGGAAAAAGGCAGATTCAGGCTGGGAGTGAGGAAAATGTTCTTTACTCTGAGAAGGGTGGATCCCTGGAACAGGTTGCCTAGAGAGGTGATGGAGGCTCCATCCCTAGAGACAGTCAAAGTCAGACTGGATGGGACTCTGAGCGATCTGTTCTAGTTAGAGATATCCCTGCTTGTTGTAGGGAGGTTGGAGTAGATGGCTTTTTGAGGTGCCTTCCAACCCAGACCATTCTCTGATTCTATGAGTAACATCTTTTGCACCTCAGTGTGTACATGCTGTGACTTTCCTTAGGCTCACTTTTCAGATAAGCTTCTGATTGAGGCATATGCTCTGTGATCCCGCTGCAGTCTCGTGACGTACATTATCCTTTCCTACTGGGAAAAGTTCATGTTACTGTTTCTGGGTATGAGGCAAAATCAGTGGTGAAGATTGCCCTACATTTACCAGTGCTGTTCTTTGAGTGGTCTTGGCTGGACTTGAGAATCAGATATGAAGCTGACTGCTGCTGGTAGGAGCTCTTCTGTTGCTTTCCAAACACTTGGCTGACACACATTCATAGATTCCTTAGGGATTGGAAGGGACCTCCAAGATCATCCAGTCCAATCCCCCTGCCACAGCAGGATCACCCAGACCAAGTCGCACAGGAACACAGCCAGGCGGGGCTGGAACGTCTCCAGAGAAGGAGACTCCACAATCCCCCTGGGCAGCCTGTGCCAGTGCTCCGGGACCCTCCCTGGGAAGAAGGTCCTGCTGATACTGGTAGGGAACCTCCTATAAATATCAGAGGAAATAAGCTGACTGAGGTCTTTTGCCCTGGTTAATTCCTCAGGTTTGTTGATTGTGAAATAGTTGTTCTCTACAAACACTACATTTAAAGGCAGTATTGAAAAAGGAGAAGCTGTCGCAGTAACCCAAGGCCATGCCTCACGTGAGCAGGAGGAACAGGCTCCTGAACGCTCTGCATTCTCAGAGCACTGTTGGCTCAGGTGTAGGTGTGGAAGGGGCTGCAAAAGATGAAGCCCCACAATCAGTTGTGAGTATTAGCTTCTCTGAAGGAGTAGCTGTGTTGGGCTCAGTAGAGAAGCTGGAGTAACCTGTTAAAGGAGTTGGTATTTCCAGCCCATGTGCCTACTACCTTCCCTATCTCGGCTGCGTCTAGCAGCTTACAGCTCTGTTCTGTATGTGTGACAGGTGTCATTGGTTGGAGTGGTTTCAGACCAGAACTTGAACCTTGCAGAGAAACCAGTGCAGTTGTAGTTTCAGAAGTGTGACAGAGTAATAACTTGGAAGAAGTGTCCGGGGAGAGATGGAGTGTGGTCTGGTCCAACAGTTTGAACACAGTACCAAAACCAGCTGGAGTCATTGGACAATAACCCCTTCGTTTTGTCCACAGTTGCAGACAACTAGTAGTTTTTACCAATGGTTTCCAGTTCCCTGTTCCCATGACAGACAACACTGGAGTTTAAACAAGGTTTCATGGTCTCAGAACATGGTGATGGCTGTTGAAACACAACTCTTTCTTTTTAAAGAGAAGGTGAAAAAATGGTTGAGCATGACCACATGTGCTCCTCACTCGTGAGATCCCACTTTGAGTGCTGTGTCCAGTTTTGGGTATCACAGTATCAGAAGGACATTGAGGTGCTGGAGCAGGGCCAGAGAAGGGCAATGAGGCTGGGGAGGGATCTGGTAAACAGGCCCTGTGAATAGTGGCTGAGGGAACTGGGGTTGTTTAGAGTAGAGGAGGCTGAGAGGAGACCTTACTGCTCTCTACAGCTACCTCAAAGGAGGTTGTAACAAGGCTGGTGCTGATCTCTTCTTCCAAATTACTAATGATAGGACTAGGGGAAACGGCCTCAAGCTGCATCAGGGGAGGGTTAGATTGGATCTTAGGAAGAAGTTCTTTCCTGAGAGAGTGATTGGGCACTGGAATGGGCAGCTCAGGGAGGTGGTGGAGTCACCATCTCTGGAGTTGTTTAAAAACTGAGTAGCGAGAGCACTTGAGGCCATGGTCTAGTGGATAACAAGATGTTGGGATGAGGGCTGGACTTGATGATCCTGGAGGTCCTTTCCAGCCACAATAATTCTGTGCTTCTATACATGCTACTTCGGTAGAGTGTACATAAAGTGTGGACTCTACACTTCATTTAAGAATAAAACCACATTCCACGATCTTTCAGCCCTTCTGAAAACAAGCATAAAATCTGAAGATTCCTCGGTATGAGCAGGCAACTTTAAGACGAGGATTTGTTTCACATGGAATGCTTGTTCAGTTTATCTCTGGCACTGATTGTCTCTCTGCTGGTAGTTTTGGCAACTGTGAGATATGTAGATATAGAGATATAGGTATAGATATATCACTATATACATATACATGTGTATATATAGTGATTTGTATATGTATTTAGTATATGTATGTCTATAGTGATATATATATGTGTTATATATATATATATGCATGTATCACTATATATTTTTCTTCATATGCTTAAAAAACCTTATCTTTTAAAGAAATAATCTATGGGAACTCTAAATCCTTTCTCCAGCGTGGTACCCAAATTCCTCCAAGAGTAGCTGATGTGGAGGTGCGAGTATACAGAGAGTCCTACACACAAGTTCCTTATATAATGCACAAATATATGTTGTTTGACAGCATCCTAGTGCAAAAGCGTTGTGAGAATGACAGCCCACCCCTGGGGTCACATCTTTACTGATAGGGTGTAGCAGCACAGCTTCAGGCTTTGCTAGTAAAGTAGTTCCAGAGGCTGCTGAATTGCAGTGGCTTCATTGAAACCAAGAGCATGAAACAAACCCTTCGGAACCCATGAATGCTATATGCAGAGATTAATCAGGGGAAAAATAGATATGAGATGGTTTTCCTACCCTGTGGGAAAGTATTTAAGCTAACTAACCCCAGCTTAAAGAAATAAATGTTATGAGGAGTGTTATAAATATTTATAGAATAGTAATGCAGAAATAGAGAACCACTAAATCTACTACATGTTTATACTTCAGCAGCGGCCTCTGGTTGACGAGAGGGAGCAAATGACACGAGAAAAATCTCTCAGACATCTAGACAGAGCCGTTCACCTCATCTGAACTTCTACCATAGCTACCTCTGTGCTGACACAGAGCAGAGAGGTGTTTATGGAAGCATAGGATGGAATTGCTCATCCTTAACCCTTTGGAGGCAGTGGGGATCCAACTGCCAGCCTGTGCTTCCCTCCCAGACAGCCCTGGTGCCCCAGCTACCATGAAGCTCTCTCTAAAAGGCTCTCTTTTTTGGTTTATAGGGTTACTTAAGTGAAAGAATACTGGTAACTGGGACAATCTCCCAGTTAAGTTAGATGAAGAATGAGCATTTATTTTCTCTCAAACAAGAAAACAAGCCTCTGGCACTGGGAAATGGGATGGTCTGGGAGAGGATACCCAAGTGCATCAATGCCAGGGAAGTGAGGGCAGAGAACAGCAGTGCTGAGCATCCAGAGAGGATTCCCAAGTGCATCCACACCAGGGAACTGAGAGCACAGAACAGCAGTGCTGAGCATCCAGAAACAGTGCTGGCGTTATGAAACCCACATGCAGGTGCAGAGAACAGCCTGTTTCTAGTTGCACTTTTAAACAAGGTGTCTGCAGCCTGACTTTCAGCAAATGTCAGTTGGAAACTGCAATCCAGAACTTGGAGCATTGCTTTTTTACCCTTTTTAATGAGTATTGAGGAAGGTTTCATGTAGTCAGGACAGTCATAGCTGCTGGTTACGGTTGCTCTTGACGTGAGACAAATCCTTTATGAAAAATGGAAAAGGAAAATCATGTTTTAAAAACCAGTGATTTATTTATGAGGATTCTTTTATAGGCAGCATTTGTGTGGTGGTTAATTCTTGCAAGAGCTCAGAATTGCCAAGGAAAAGGCATTGCTGTTAAGCACTCAGTTCTAGGAATGAGGAGGAATTTTGCACACAGGACCAGAGGGTGTCCAGCCTAGAGCAACGAAGATGATGGAGGGAGTAGAACAGCTCTCTGATGAAGAAAGGCTGAGGGAGCTGGGTCTCTTGAGGAGGCTGAGGGGGGATCTCATTCATGTCTATAAATATGTGAGGGGTGGGTGTCAGGAGGATGGAGCCAGGCTCTTCTCAAGGTCATCTGGTGCTAGGACAAGGGGCACTGGGTGCCAGCTGGAACAGAGGAGGTTCCCTATCAATATCAGCAGGAACTTCTTCCCAGGGAGGGTACCGGGGCACTGGAACAGGCTGCGCAGGTTGTGGAGTCTCCTCTGGAGATGTTCCAGACCAGCCTGGATGTGTTCCTGTGTACTTGGTCTGGGTGATCATGCTGTGGCAGGGAGATTTGGCTGGGGGATCTTTTGAGGTCCCTTCCAATCCCTAAGGATTCTATGAGAACAAAATCAGAAGAGTCATAGCACAAAAATATCCAGGATGCTCCTTGTTGGTCACCTACAATTTTCTCCATCAGCCTTTCCACTGGATCATTTCAGGGGTACCAGAACAGTCAGGAGAGTTTCTGTGGTGGAGCTGGTACTCCTGATCCTGGCCAAACGGCACAGGGATGAGGCTGCTTGCAGCGAGGGCATAGCTGGGACATACTTGTCTGCACTAATCAAGGCTGAGCTTCAGAACGGTGATGACAGCCCATTATGCAGTGTTTTCTTCTGCTGTGCAGTCCCCAGTGCTTTGTACAGGTTACTCTTAATTGCACTCAGACAGCCTGTCTGCTGCTGCTGCACTAAAGAGAAAAGACACCAAAATGTGAGTGTGATGGGCGTGAGGTGTGAGAAGCACTGGTGGGACTGGGCAGGGAGAGCTTCACGTGTGTTAAGTTGTGTCAGCCCTGGCTTACAAGCAGTGTCACTCTCTACATTCACTTTTTTCCCCTGTTTTCCACTCAGGCAGTCAGATGTGAGACAGGGAGAAAGACAGAGCGAGGGCCTGTGACATGACACAGATAGGAAGTGGGGTGGTTTTAAAGAGCAAATGCATTATAAATACATACTTCTTTCTCCTTTCTTTTTTGCCTGCAGTCTTGTTTCCTTTAAATCACTATGATTTAAGGGAGGAAAAAAATCCTTGCTGTTGTCCTTTTGTTTTGGCCTTTACATTTAGCTCCCGTGTCTGCTTGGTTAATGGAAATCCTTGAGGTCAACATGACTTCCAGGCCCTGCTTTGCTGCTCGAGTCAGGGATGCTGCAAAGAAAACACATTTGTTTTCTAATTGTTTTATTCATCTGAGCTTGCAAACAATGTGGAAGTGTTTCTGTTGGCCTCGAGCTTGACTGAAGCTTGTTTTTACAAATGGGAGGACCAAGTTAAGAAAGCTGCTGGGATCTGGATCTCCTGGCTCATACACTTAGGCTGTGCTGCTCCCGAAGGCTGAAGCACAGAGCCTCCCTCACACATCAATGTGTGTTGATGCCAGCCAGAACTGCAGCCCTGGGTGAAGTTTCTGCAGCCATCACTGGTTGGTGGTCAGTTTGTATGGCCAGGATTTAGGACAGCACCCTTCTGCTTCATGAACGACTCTGTCCAAACAGAAGCAGCTGTGTTCTGGATTTCCTGTAGGCACCTAACGATGCTACTCAAATGGCACGGGCCGTACAATGCATGTTAGTCACATCTGTTTGTCTCTCTTGGGTTTGGCCTTCAAGTTATTCAGGTATCGTACAGCTACACGGATGCACTTGCTGTCCAGCGTGGCTGAGAACTGGGCCTGAATCTGCAGATCCCCTGGGCCACCACCAGCTTCCCATTCCAGCTGCTCTCTGCTGATCAGGTATCCTGCTCTTCCAGCTGTAAATCAGGAATCTCTGTGAGAGAGATAATTAGTTTTGGCAAGTAGCTGCTTTATGGAACTCTCTTTTCTGGGAGCCAAATCCAACCATATGGAAAAATGTAGCCGAGACACTACAAATATGATTCCACTTAGACAGACGTCTCTGCTGTTTTCTGTTATCACAGCGGTGTCAGCACGAGGGAAACAATGAAAGTGAAGAGGCACTGTTGCAGATTTTATGACAAGTTTGAGGGCTTGGGACTATGGGGTTTTTTTCCTTCAAGGACACTGTGTTAATCTCAAGAAAGAGGTCTTGATTTGTGCTCATTTATGCCTGCCGTGGCTCTTTGAGAAGTAGCTCTGATGCTCGTGCTTTAAGCTCTGGGTCTCTTTTAACTGTTTCTGGCAGAGTTAGAAAGATACGCCTCGTGCTTTGTATCACGATGGCTTGTCTTCTCCAATAAACCACATCTTAAACTGTGTCAACCCTCTCTACATTCAAAGGGGCTGTCTTCTGTTCCTTGCCGTTGGATGGATGCTGTTAGCTGGATGTCTGCAGCACAGCCAGCAGCAGTGGAGAACATCCACAGAAAGTGGAGGGCTTTAGCAGATGGGCACCAGGCAGTGGCTGAATCCATGTAGCTGGGAATCTAGGGGGGCAGAACTACTTCTGGGGCACAGCCACTTCTGATCTTCGTGTAGATCTTCATGCAGATCTTCATGGAACACACCAAAACTGAAAACCATCTGTGTGTGAGGACCCATTGACGAGGCGGTGCAACTGCACTGGCATGGTGAAACCAGGCAACTAAACAACAGAAGATCTCATATCCTGAATCCTTACAGAATCTCTATACCACAGAGTCATAAAATCACAGGCTCAGGTTGGAAGTGACCTTAGAGATCATCTGCTCCAACCAACTGGCCATGGGCAGGGATACCTCTCAACCAGATGGCTGCTCAAGGTCTCACCCAAGCTCTGTAAAGAGCCTGTTAGTTGAGAACAGCAAACAGTACTCCCTGAAGCTGTTTCTTTGTTTTTGTTTCATTACGTTGGCTTTTTAGAGCATGTTTGAACTATTTGTAGGCCAGAGTGGTAAATGTCACCTTACTGTGGGTGGCAGAGGTCAAGGGTGGTTCCCCACAGTTCAGTGTTTAGGTGGGCTGCAAGAGAAGGAGGCCTTTGTGTTATGATAGAATCATGGAACAGTTTCGGCTGGAAGAGACCTTTAAGATCATCAAATCTAACCTTTTTCCAGCCCTGTCATCACCACTAAACCATCCTTCCCAATGTGACACCTCCCCTTTTCTTAACCAGGTCCAGGGAAGGTGACTCTCCCCACTCCCCGGTCCGATGCCTGACAACCCTTTCAGTAAAGAAATCCCTCCTAATTCCTCCTTGTGTTCCTGCTCATCTGTGAAACAGAAAGGAGAGCATCTTGCCGTAGTGTAGGATGCTGGAGGTGGCGCAGAGGAAGTCACATCTCTTTTTGGGGGGACTAATAGGAAAATGCCTACTGTATTGGAAGCAAGAGAGCTCTTTCTTTCTGCTTTACACTGTTATTGGAGTAAGTGGCCCAAATAGCTTTCTGTGGGTCTTCTGAAACTATTAACCAACCATCTCTTCCATAGGAGCATTTTCCTTTGAGATCCCCTCATTTTGCTTGTGCAAGGTTTGGAAAACCTTTGTGCCCATCCAAACCTTAAAACATAGAATCATCAGGGATTAGAAGGGACCTCGAAAGATCATCCAGTCCAATCCCCCTGCCACAGCAGGATCACCTAGACCAGGTCCAGGTGGGTTTCAAACGTCTCCAGAGAAGGAGACTCCACAACCCCCCAGGCAGCCCCCTCCAGTGTCCCATCACCCTCACTGGGAAGAGGTTATAGAATCAGTCAGGGTTGGAAGGGACCACAGGGTCATCCAGTTCCAACCCCCCTGCCATGGGCAGGGACACCCCACCCTAGAGCAGGCTGGCCAGAGCCTCATCCAGCCTGGCCTTAAACACCTCCAGGGATGGGGCCACGACCACCTCTCTGGGCAGCCCATTGCAGGCTCTCCCACTCTCCCGGTGAAGAACTTCCTCCTCACATCCAGTCTCAATCTCCCCATCTCCAGCTCTGCTCCAACCCCCCTAATCCTNTGTTCAAAGCCCTTCTACATTGGCATCAATTTGAAGCAGTTTGGGCTGGGGTAATCGTTCCCTCTTTAAGATGAAATTTGTTTGAGTTTAGTGATTGCAAATCATCATTTAGTGCTAAAAACCAGGTTTTCATTAATTGTCTCTCAGAAAAAGAGCCAACACCATACGAGAAATGAAACTGCTGCTCTGAAGCTGTTACATACAGAGAGCTCTGTGTCTTGTCCTCATCTCGTCTTTCTGTCCCAGGAACTGCTTCCGTAAATCATTCCTCTTCCCAGGCCTCTGCTCAGTCTACCACTTCTCTTCCTGACACGTAACCCGCTAGCACTGCGTGCTGCATGTGTTACCCATTGCCTTTCGTGCCTGCCGTATACTACCAAGAACTCTCTATCCCTAAGGGTTTCTGCAGCTCTTTCTGAGAGCTCATCCTACAGAGCACTTCTGTGAAAGGTATCAGTGAGCTCTGCTGCGCAGAGAGAGCGAGCAGTAACTGAGAGTAGGCTGAGTTCATTAGGCTGTGATCACATGGCAGATATTTTTGAAGGCAGGGAGTGATGTTCTCGTAGGTGGACAGTGGGCAGGAGTCGTGCTGGAGAAAAGTCATAGGTTGTGTGTCCTTGGGCCATTCTGTCTCTTCAGTTGTTTTATAGCTTTAATTAAATACTGACTCACGGAGAGCAAGGTGACCTTTCATTTCGTTTGAGTGTCTTTAACAAGTCTTAAGAGAGAAGTGCCACGTGTGGTCCTGCCTTTGCTGCCTAGGCTGAATCTAGAGCAGCTACTTAGGACTACAGGTCTGGTTTTAAAGCAGGCTTGTAATTTGGCCCTTACTGTGCTGTGTCTTCAGCTCTTCTGAGGACATCCAAGTCCCCACCAGAAACAGAGGGATTTGGCACTGTGGCAGCTGAGTCGGGGTTTAGGGTTTGGATTTTCACCCAGAATTAATTTAGAATCAGCCTTCCCTGTGTCTGACTTTGCAAGCGACAGCAGGGGCAGTTCAAGCTTTAAAGGGTCTGTACAGGCACCGTGTGGGCACTCGCTTCCCAAAGGGCATTGACTTCTGCCTGCTGCAGCCCTCCTTCCACTGACTGCACTGGCCTCTGTCTGAAGGGCAGACCCTGCCTCCCGCATGAAAGGCCACAGCACAGTGCTCCCGGTGTGACCACCTTGGTGACTGGGAAGGGTTTTCAGAGCTGGGTAAGGCACCTTTTGTTTCACCAGCAGACCCAGAGAAGCTGTCAGGCCTCACCATGCTCTCCTTCACCGACCAGAGGCAAAGGGGCAATCACAGCCTATGGCTTCATTACCCCCCTGCTCTTCCCATCCCCTTGCACCCACAGCAACTATTTACACACGTGAGGCTGCAAGCAAAGCTGCTCCTCTCCAATTTCTCTCGTCCAGCAGCAGTCTGTCTGTGTAAGATGGTAACTCAGCTTCCCTGAAGGACAGACTTCTTTCTTTCTCAATCCTAGCGTGATGGGACTGGCATTTCCCCTCTCGTTAAGCATCTGTGTTTTAGCTGCCATTGCGATCCTCACCGATGGCATTCCGAGCAGTTCCTTGGTACCGGATAATTTCCATAAGGAAGCAACGTTTACATGTCTCCCTTTCCCTCCCTTCTCCTTAGATGTAAAGGAGCATCCCATTACGGCCTTACCAAGGAACGGAAGAGGCGTTCCCAAGACTGCTCTCCAGACCATGGCTCCAGCTTAGCAGTAGCTGCCCTGGGCCCGGAGCTCTCTGCAGCTGCGGCCATCGCCTTAATGACAGATGAGCCAGGGCTGGTGAACCCAGCCTTCAGCCCCACCTCGGAGGACAGCCAGACGGGCAGCAGCCCTGGAGACCTGCATCGCAGCAACCGAAACAGAAGTAAGGACTACAAGTGATGGTTTCAGGGCACGGTGGCTTCTTCCAGCATTTTATTTCCTGTGAAATGTGGAGTTGGAAGTTAAAGTTAGAAGTAAAAGAAAAAAGTGAGAGTGAAATTGTGCACTCAGTGACCGGATAGATTTGAGGTGAAAACCCAATCTGCTTTGCTGAGGGCAGCATCAGGCTGAACTTGGATGAGTGCAAATGATTTATCTATGTGATTATTTAGGTGGGTCAGCTCAGCTGGGACAGCAAACTCTATGTGTGATGTGCCATGGAGAGGATGCAGAGGTGTAATGGCTTCACCAAAGCACAGTAGCACAAGTAAGCCCCATGGACCACATCACAGGCATCTACCCAAAAGCCTTTTGGGAACTGTGTTGGGCAGTTGCCAAGTGGTTGCAGGAAAACAAACCTTAAGTAGTGCCTTGGGAGATGTTTTCTTCTCTCCCAGAGAGATACAGCTCAGAGAGGATGGTCCTGCTGAAATTAACCCGGTCGAGGACAAGCTACAGCAGGAAATGTTGCCTTAATGCATCACCCTATGATGCTGTACTCTGATCACTGCCATCGTTCTAAAACACGGCTGGGCCAAAAGCAGGCTCTGAAACATTAACAAGCGAGTTCAGAGCTTGCGCCTGAGCTCTCTGAAGCTAATATGAATAACTTTCCATACATTGCACCAGCCAAGTGTTAGGAGAATGGATAAAGGGCTTAAGAAAGACTAGAAAATGAGCAGTGATGTCCTGTGGTGAGCAAGGTGCTGGAGAGGTGAGGAAAGGGTGCTGGAAAGGTGAGGAAAGGGAGTGAGAAAGAAAAGAACACCAGAAAAAGGTGAAATCTTGCCAGTTTTACTGAATGAAAGGTCCCAGTCTGCTTTGACTGGGCTGTTATGTTTGGCTAGCAGGCAGAGCTTGGTGCCACCAGACAGCAACAGCTACAAAGACACCTTCAGCAGGATGGAAAAGAGAGAGATGAGGTTTGGAAGTGTGATGACTTCTTTTTCTTTAATTGTATTGCTTTATGCAGATTAGAATCTGTGACAGTTCATTCATAGACTCATAGAGTGGTTCAGGTTGGAAGGGACCTTCAAGATCATCCAGTTCCAACCCCCCTGCCATCAGCAGGGACAGCCCCACTAGACCAGGGTGCTCAAGGCTCCATCCAATCTGGCCTTGAACACTTCCAGGGAGGGGGCAGCCACAGCCTCCCTGGGCAACCTGTGCCAGTGTCTCAGCACCCTCAGCATGAAAAGGGGTTCATTCATCCCATGATTGAACTTCCAACCACATTTGTCTCCCAGGCTCACAGGACATTCCTGTGCATGGCTGACAGAACAGACAGGGAAGGTGTGGGACAGAGGTGAGGTACTGGTACCCAGATTCAGTTGGGTGCAACTCTGAAGTATCAGCTGGAGTGAGAGGCACATGTGATGAACAGACACCTTGCTGCTGGTGTTGTGCCGCATTATAAACTGTGGCCTTACAGTAGCTGAAGGGGGCTACAAA
>VZRI01010048.1:0-17049 GCA_013397515.1 Upupa epops
CCCAGAGGAAAATGAACAGATCAGTAATGTTCACTGCAACATCTGGGGCTATAGGTGAGGCTGGACAAGGCTCTGGGCAACCTGCTCTAGTTGAGGATGTCACTGCTCACTGCAGAGGGCTTGGACTAGAAGCTCTTTGGAGGTCCCTTCCCACTCAGGCAATTTTATGATTCTTTTTCACAAACTTTACAGTACAAGTTATCAACCACCTCTCATCTCATGCAGAAATGAAGCAAATACAAACTAATAGTTTCTTTCTTTGCCCATACAATTTCAGATAAGTCTAATGGCTAATTTTCTCTCTTGACTAAAACTATATCAAGGATAGGGATGGTAAAATTTAATCCTTTACACAAATCCTTTATATTTAAGATAACCCATTTCTTCAGCACAAAGGTTTCATGTAAAATTAAAGTTACTGGTGGAGGAAATATTTTCCTTTGATAGTATTTTTGCAATAACATACTACTATGTTATGCAAACTACTGTCATAAACAAACTACTTGAGAATATTTAAGTTGGATGAAAATTCAGCAAAACTATTAGAAGTAAAATACCTTCTACTTAACCTCATGATCAATGTATATTTGTCTTTATCTATTGAAGTACTTAGGCATGTGCTTAAATCATTCTGAAATTACATTGTAGCTGAGTATACACTTGCACACCCTCTGATTTGAATCTGTAATTCCTTGGAAACAGATATCAATCAGATCTGCTGATTCAGAAAAATAAATGTGATCCTCTGCAGTCAGCACACATCAATCACATACTCTATTAACCTGAAGCTACAAAACAATAATGTAAACTAAATTGTACAAGAATTACCCCACAAATTCTACTTGCTTCTCCCCCTTTTCTTTGCATTGAAGTAAGCACCATAGTAATACCTGCATGTAAAATGTTAGTTTTCTAGAACCTATATTAAATTAGATATTGACTTATGAAGCACCATGTCATTCATTATTTACTGTGCTCAATCTGTGGGATTTATTAAAAAATTTATAAGAATGGCTACTGGTAAAATCCCTACAGGTGAGCTCCCTGCCCAAGCCAATTATGAAATAAGCTAACCTATGGTTACTACAATAAAATGACAGTATTCGATTTTAGCAGTTGGTGATATTTTAAAAGGAAGCTTTGAGACTCTTACTTGAAATTAATAAGCTGAAGAGTTTCATACAAAAATTTCACATTGCTTTTATTCTGTTATTTGCCAGACCTTTATGTTCCACTCTGCCCTTTTCTCAAAGCTGATTTCTCATTTTATGAGATCGGGTTTTTCTGTGTATTTCAATAGTTCTCTTTCTACCCCTTACACTCTCTATTTTACAACAACTTGAATATACCAGAAAAGTGCTAGGCAGAGTGCTAGAGACCAACCTGCAAGTAATTGTGAAAAGGCTTTTAGGTGGAAAGACAAGTTTTAGAAGGAAAAGAACATTTCCAGCCACCCATTTCATTGTTGCTTGAAAAATCCTATTTGCTCTAATGGTTCAAATATTCTGCTGAGTGCAGGACTGAGCTCTGTATACAATTTGTTACATATGCAATTCTGTGCATGGAGAGTCCAGGCTTGTAGAAGTTTCAAGTCAGTATTTTACCGGCTTAGGTGTTTTCAGAAATTCTAGTTTTTTAAGTGCATTATATTTCACATAAGCAATGTCCTTGATTCAGATTCCATATTAAACCCTTATCAGTGCACATGAAAGGAATGATCAAAAGCCTTCTCAGTCCTGGGAATTAAAAAAAAAACAAGCTCTCTCAGCAGGGTAACAATAAGAGGTACAGCATGACTCCAGCATTCTTCCTTCTTTTTTAATAGAATACATATTTTAAAAATGGGGAAAATGAAACTGTTGCATTGTGCATCTCTCCTTCTCCCAAACATTCACCTCTTCTATGTAGTGTGAGCCTGTGATTGCCACCAACAGGGGTGAATGTCACCTCATGTTGATGACTGGAACAGGCCACTAACTTTGTCAAATAAAGAAGCTGTAAGTCAGAAAGAAAAATTACAGCCACAGGGGTTAATTTGCCACATCTTCACTTTCTCAAAGTTCATCTAGTTTTGAAATAGAAAATTAAAGTTCATGAAATTTAGCCACTGAGAAGGTTGTGAGCAGAGAGAATTGACAAGACGTTTAACACAAACCAGTATGCTGTGTATGTGAATCACATACACATGTGTTGAAATATCCCAGAGGAAAACCAGCTGAACTCCTTCCATTACTGGAGCACTCCTCAAACAGTAGCCTCTAGCTCTCCCACTAGTAATTCCTGAGAGGAAGAAAGGGACTTCCATTCTCAGTGAGTTGCAGGCTATAGCAGAGATCCACAGTAAATTCAACAGTCAGGATGTGGCAGCACATACTTAGAAAATAGCAGGTGTCAGAGGGCTTGGTGGAGGTGGAGGGCAGTGTGTGAACACATGGCACACAGTTCATCACAAGTGAAAATATCATCTTCCTCAGCTTCATGCTTGAAACAAGCCTGATCTGAAAAACTCGTGTAAAAATTTTGCTTGTAGAGGTCAGGATGAAAGCAAAGAGTGTGGAAATTCAGTTCATGATTTTTCATTATGTTTGGATATGCCATTAATAAAGACTTCTGTACAGAAAATCCTTATCAACACTGTATCTGTCAATACCAACACTCACACATTAATGCTACTGACAATAAAACAGCAATCACATCCTTATATCTGCATGGAAAGTGATTATCGGTTAGGGAAAGCTGGAGTCTCCCTCGGAATGGAGACTGTCAACCCCCTCCCTCCAGAATATTAAAATTTTTCAATTTAAGGGCTTTCAGGCAAAAGATTTGGGAAAAGGAACAACAATTCTTTACTAAGAACGCTAAAAAACCACCAATAGTACACACAAACAACCAGACAAAAGAAGGTCCTAGGGACCCCGACAGAGTCAGCCTGACACCCTGTTAGTCAGGGTGGTGGCTGCAGTCCTTCCGGAGCGGAGGACGCGGCTCTTGCTCAAGACAGTGATGTGGCTGCAGTCTTCCTGGAGCGATGGATGTGGCNGGTTCGCCCAGGGGACCTGAAAACTGGGCCAGGCAGAGGCAGGCAGCTTGGAGCAAGGGTAGCTATATAGCTCTTTTCCTCTGCAAAATCCAGTAGAGCCTGTAGTGTTCCTGAGTCCCATTTTATGCAGGTGGGAACCATCAGCTCCCCCCACTGGGTGAAGCGTCTCACAATGGGATGATATGAGTCTTAATGGTCCATCAGCAGAAGACAGATAAGAAACATTGCCCCACCTGGTTTAAAAATTGGGCCAGTACAAGGCATTCACTCCCCCATCCCCCTGGAGTTACAAGAGACAAAACCACATAGCTTCTCAACTGCTTTCAACCGATGAAAATAGAATACAAATTTTATATTCCATAACCCAAGACAGGTTCCTTTTTTAGTCAGAGTGCCTGGAAAGGACAGAAAATGGAGCCTCCTATGCAAGTACAAACCTTACTTCAGTGTTAATTCTGAGCCTTCACATGGAGCAGACAAGATCAAAGATATGAATTTTAACAACTGATCAGTTAATCTGAGAATATTTTGCAAAGTTAAATATTATTTATGGTGCTAATATCTTACAGCAAGGACATGAGGCATAAAGGTAGGGTTTATTCTGTACCAACACAAAATCAAGATTTTACTTTTTATCAGCCTGAGTGAAGGAAGCTCAACACTTTTGCATTTAACCCCTGCACTTTAATTTTAAACACTCCCTGAAGTTATGGCCTTTAAAAGTAATGCTGAGATTTACAAGATATAATCAAACATTTGTTAAGGTTGAAGGAATTATTTAGTGCGATACTGAAGTGTAATCAAAGGAAGGGTTTATACCCGTGAGTGTTGTTAACAGCATCTAGGATAGTCTTGAAGCATTCTTGAGTCGAAGAACTAGGGGAAAAAGCAATGCTCTTCCTCTTTTGTAGCTTTTAAGGATAATTCTTTCTCTGGCATTTCAGAAGCTGGAAGAAGCTGCCAACATCCTTTTATTCTTTAGGAGAGATCTGCATGCAGAGAACTGTGCTGATCTGTTCAGGAACTGTCTCCTTTATACTCACCCATTTGAAATATCATTTTGGGAGACTAGACAGCTTCCAAATTAAATGTGTGAAGGCTGGGATAACCCCAATTACAAACATGCTTGGTGGTGAAAGAGTTAAGGACAGTCCCAAGGAGGAAGTCTTGAGGGCATTGATAGATGAGAAGCTCAGCATGAGTCAGCAATGCTTGATGGGAGACCAGACCAACAGTTTTCTGGTCTGCATCAAAATAAGTGTCACCAGTAGGTCAAGGGAGGTGATTCTCTCCATCCACACTGCTGTTGTGAGACCTCACTTTGAATCCTGCACCCAGTTCTGGAGCCCTCAGTATAAGAAGGACATGGAACTGCTGTACCAAGTCCTGAGGAGGTCACAAGGATGATCATTGAGCTAGAGCACTTCCGCTATGGGGACAGGCTGAGGGAGTTGGGGCTGTTCAAAAGGCTCCAGCAGGACCTTATAGCAGCCTTACAGTATCTGAAAGGGCCATGGGAAAGCTAGAGAGTGGATTTTTTTTATGAAGGACTCAAAAACTCATGAGGGATTCACGAGGACTTGTAATAGGAACAGAGGAAATGGTTTCAAGCTGAAAAAGGAAAGATTTGGATCACATCTGAAACAGAAATTTCTTGCTGTGAGGGTGTGGAGGCACTGAATGAGGTTGCCCTGGGAGTTTGTGGCTGCGCTGTCCCTGGAAGTGTTCAAGGCCAGTTTTGATGGGGCTCTGGGCTACCTGGTCTGGTGAGAGGAGTCACTGCCCATGGCAAGGGGTTGGAACTAGGTGATCTCTGAGGTCTCTTCCATTGGGAAATTTCCTATGAAGTTTCATATCAGTAATTATTAAGATATGAAGCAAATGTTTTGGAAATATAAAGCTATGTGGCAATTTGCAAAATAATTGGCTTCTATAATCAATGAAGAAATATTACTAGCTTTCTAATTCTTTAAAATGCATGCATAAATACCAGAAGATGTTTCTTATATTATGAAAAGGACATCCTATAATTATATTTAAAGATACACTTCTGGGGCATAGCATAACATTCTGGGGTATATTGCATTTAAAGCTGTGAGGCTAGAACTTGTGTTGTTTTAATTTGTTTCTAAACATCTGACACCTTTTAAATATATTTTCTTTAAATTAAAATAAATGAAAGAACTAGTTACAGACAGCAAATGAAAACACAGTCATTTCACTGACATTAAATTACTAAAATATTACATTGATTTGAATGCTCTCCCATGTGTTTGCTACAGATGGGTGCTTTGAGGAAAGATCACAGGGAATTCTGACATGCTTCAGAATCACCAGGCAGTGTCCCACACATGTTGAGTAACTAGGTAAGACTGTTAACTGCTGTAAATATTTTTTTGACAATATTCCTGTCAATCCTGTCATCTGGCTTTAGCTCACACTAAATACTACTTGGTGGGCTTTTTTTCTCCCTTTTAGGTCACAATATGAAACCAGGTTTTGTTGAAGGGATCTTATGACCAGTAAGCAGGCTGCATGTTCCTTTAAGGATTACTGCTCTCCCCAGGTGCTCATCTAAGATGAGACAGAGAAGGCTGTGTTTGATGCCTTCCTAACATTAGAAGACTTAAACCCTCAAATTCTTCCCACCAGGGTTGCCCGAGTCACAATGTTACAGGAATCTGGAAGATTTTCCAATGTACTTAGGAGAACATGGGAGGAACAGTTCCATTCAGAGCATAGTAGTGACAGACAAAATTTACTCCTGTAGTTTATCATACAGTGTAAAAAAAGTTTCTCCTTAGGTTTGGGCTTTTACCAGTGTCATGATTATCTCACAGATTCTAAATTGTGTTGTCCATATTTTAAATAAAACCTCTAAGGAAAGTCACTGAAAATCCCAATAGAATTCCTGTCGTTAATAAGTGGATGTTTTAATACACTTTACATCAGAATTTCTTGTAAATGTATTTCCTTTCAACAGGAGATGTTTATCTCAGTGTATGATGCTGATCAATAGCTGATTAGAATAATGAGCCTGGAAGTAGTCTGCATTTTCTCAATGTCATTAAACACCACCTTATCAAATATAAATATTGAATTAGTGGCAATTAGAATTCATTGGTACCTGAATGACCTGCCTTGGCATTGTATAGACTGAACTAGTTTCTCCTTGTAAGATTAAGGTCTTGCCTCTCAGAATTCTTTATCTTTATCATGGATATGGATACACTGATCAATCCAATCAATTTTGTAGACCAGTTTGATAGGACCCTCAAACCACAGTCTTGCACTAGTAAAATTAATAGTTCAGAATAAGGACACACACTGTTGTGTTGCTATGAAGGTTATATTCACTAATAAGATCTAGAAAAAAATAAAGGGCTTTAAAAGTTTCTTTGAAGTAATAAATTCAGTTTGGTGATAAGTTAATATTTTGACAACCAAAATTAGAAACAAAATCAAACCATTTTCTGGGACCCTTCAGATTTCGTGAAATCTGTGAAAGAATCCCCTAAAACAGCTACACCATGACATTAAAAATTTCTGGTTTATGAGGAATCAAAATCTGTACCATACCTGTATTACCACATGGCTGGGAGGGGGTTTGAGGGAATCACTCATGCCATAAACAACATACAAGTTCTGGTAACCGGTAACTGGTTTATACTGCTTCAAGTATGGTAAGAAATACAAACATGCAGGCTGGCAGTAACTCAGCAGAAAAGAAAGTCCATGAGAAAAGAGCAGAAGATTAAAACTAAATTATCAGGACTGACAGAATATATTTGCTTGTGCTTGTACCTACCCACATAAGCGTGTAAACCACTCCCTATTAGAGAAAATGCCTTTTTGTCTCTAGTTACAAAAAAAGAAATGGGTAAGAATAGTTGCAAAAATTATAGAAATCATAATTTCAGAAAATAATCTTTGGAGAACAGAAGGTGTCCTTAGAGTGAAACCTTGCAAGAAAGGTCAAGGATAACAGGAAGGGCTTCTTCAAATGCGTTGCAGATGAAACTAACCCTAGAGGCAATGTAGGCCCCCTGCGGAATGAGGTGAATGCCCTGGTGAAAGATGATGCAAAGAACGCAGAGTTACTGACTGTCCATACTCTGTCTTTGTTGCTGGAGACTGTCCTCTAGAGTCCCAGACCCATGAGACTCCAGAGGAGGTCAGGGCAAAGGAGGAGTTTGCCTTGGTTGATGATTTAGGATTGATGGTTTAGGGATCAGTTAAGTAAAATCCATGGCGCCAGGATGCACCGTGGGTGCTGAGGGAGCTGGCAGATATCACTGCTAGGCCACTCTCCATCAACTTTGGTAAGTCGTGGGGAACAGGAGAGGTGTCTGAGGACTGCATGAAAGCAAATGTTTATAAAGATGTAAAGAGTGAGTGACAAAGAGGAAGATAGAACCAGTCCCTTCTCAGTGACACCCTTTGAGAGAACAAAGGGCAACTGATACAGACTGCAGCAGAGGATGTTACATGTACATAAGTAAGAAAAAACTTCATCACTGTGAGGGTGACAGAGCACTGGAACAGGCTGCCCAGAGAGGTTGTGGAGTCTTCGGATCCAGAGACATTCAAAATCTATCTAGTCATGTTCCTGTGTGACCTGCTGTAGGTGATCCTACTCTGGCAGAGGTGGTTGGACTAGGTGATCCTTCAAGGTCCCTTCTAACCCCTGTTGTGTTATTCTGTTCTGCGATTCTGTGGTTGTAGTAACTGAAACTATCTTACTTCAGAAACCAAGTTTTGGCCCAGCCGGCAAAGAAAGAAATACTGGCAATGTAAGGACTGAAATATTTCTTGGCTGAGAATACAAGAGGTTTCTTTCATTTGTCCACTTCAATTTCACACTTTTTTATTTTGTTTGGCTATGGCCATATTACGTCTAGCTGACGTGCTTGTAAGTTTTCAGAAGAACTTCTATATACTGATGAAAATGAAAATAGTAATTTCTACCTTCGAGCTGTGTAATTACAGAATGTCATCCATTTTTCATCAGCAATTTAAACCAAACCCAAACTATGACTTTCTTTCATATTGCAAAATGATCAAATGCCTCTTTGGAAGATTTTGAAACATATCTCGAATTGATCATTACAGGCAGCTCACTGTTGTATTCTTTGGTTTGTCGAGCCAAACAACAAAAATCCCACTTTGTCCAAATTACATATTGCAGACTGTAACATTTGATTTTCATGCATCTACCTGATCATTTTTTTAAAGTTACTTTTAAATCTAAGCTATACAAAAGTAAGACCTCAAAATGCTTAGATTTTGAAAATACAACAGCAAGTTGCTTCAAGGCTTTCTAAAGAAAACAATTTTAGATAACAATGAAACAAATTCCTCAAAGATCTGAGCATTAAGTTCCATCTGGCACTTCAGTATTTGCCAAATCTGGCTGAACCCCCCTGAACTCACAGAATACTACATCACCTGTAGTCTTGAATGGACCTGCCAATACATCAACTAACATGTTGAAAGGGTGTTCTGTGCTGTTAGACACAGTCCAGATGGAGATTGCTTTGTGTCAGAACTAGCTAGTACACTGCAGTTAGGACCTAGCTCCTTCTGTGATGCAGCCACTCTAATAACTGCATTATTTAAAGATCATCTGTTAGGAGTGTCTTTATTCTTAATGTATCACACCCCATACAGCTTTAGCCCATGTCATAGCACACACCTATGGGGGAAGGGGCTGTAGCTCAATTTCACTGGCCCATTTCGCCTCATGCATTGCTCTTGGTGATGTCTCTGGTGTTCAAAATTCCTTTT
The DNA here is from genome assembly GCA_013397515.1 of Upupa epops. Taxonomy (NCBI): domain Eukaryota; kingdom Metazoa; phylum Chordata; class Aves; order Bucerotiformes; family Upupidae; genus Upupa; species Upupa epops. The sequence goes on from VZRI01010048.1 coordinate 8,828, forward strand.
CAACATAAAGATCCCAAAGGTCTTCAATAGCCCTAGATGCTAATTGCTAGTACACATTGTGTGGAGCTTGGAGTGACAGACACTTGCCCTCCAGATGCAAGCAAACAGCCAGACAATTCTTCAAAGAAAACCATTAGTGACACTAATGTTACCTAGTGCTGAAATGCGCCCAACAGCCCAAAACACATTACCCCATTTTCCTATATTTTCAGTGAGAATAGCTTGCAGCTGCTTCAAGAATTAGCATGAGAAAAAGAACTTTTTGAATACCTTCAAAATTTGTTTCCTCTAGCTTAGTGCATATCCCTATCTTTCATCCATCCACATGTTTCAAGACACTTAGGACATACAAAAAATATTTGTTCCTTTAGTTTGATTCCTCCTTAGTTTAGTGGAAGCAGAACTACAGACACAGACAGATATTCAGACTAGATTGATACTGATACTCCCATGGTGAAAATTTTCATTATGTGTAGAATAAAATAAGAGACAGAGAAAGGATGGAGGGAGAAACTATATCCCTATTAGCATGGATGCTGTTTCTAGTTGGAATATGCTTTGTTGTGCTCTACTCCTGAGCTGTACAGAGCAGAGCTGCTGCAGTAGCTAGCCATGGGGTTTAGCCTCTGCCTGACTGGCAGATCACAGTAAACCAGTCTCTCCCGTGAGCCTTTATGAGAGGCTGTTACTAACTGCTTGGGTATTTGCTTTCATGCCTTAAATCTTGGAAACCCAGGTGTGTTATAGATTAGCACAACTTACAAGCAGTGTGTGGAAATTTATTATGATAATTGTTGCTTTTATTTTTTATTTCCCTGAACTCAAAGATAATTAATGCCAGTATGTGTCCTGGTGTCTGACTCCCTTAATTGGCCCTATGGTGCCTTGGGCATTTGAAAATCCACTCACTTAAAGGCTTTTTTCCTTTCCTATTTTTTTTTTCCTTTTGACTTGTTTTCCTGGAGTTGTTCATTAGTGCCTAAAATATTTGATTACATTTAATTGTAATGTCTTCAATTCTCTGCACCTGCTGCAATTTGTGTAGAGAGGGAAAATAAGACCTACAGAAGCTAAAAAGTGAGATGAGGAATTGAATGTTAAAAAGAATTCCCCTGCAAAGGGTAATTGGGGTTAAATATGGAAGCAAACTAAACACATTTGCACTTAGTTTTTCCTAGCTGCTATGACAGCACCAAAAGGATTTACAGTATAATGGTGCCATTTCTCATATTTCTAAAACATTTCCACATCCAATGGTTTTATCTCTATTTTAACATTCTTAATTATATTAAAATGTATCTCTAGCATGGGAAAGTCCACAAGGTGCTGGTCCTGCCCAGCCAGCAGTACTGAGCACTGCTCTATGTCAAGTTCTGCTGCTCTAGTATAAATATTTTCTGCTCATGACAGCTTTATTTTAGTGAAATATGTGCATTTGACCAACATAGGGGTTTTCTCTTAATAATCCTGAAATGGTTCAAGTGTTCTGGCTGACATTACATTTAGTTTTTAAAACACAGCTTACAGCATTTGTAAACCAGCCAATAATACCAATACCAATTAGCATCACTGAATATTCAAGTTTCCCTGACATCAGAAGAGAAGGCATAAGGGATAGAGTATAAGAGGAAAACCTTGCACATTGTTGAGGAAAATTACATCAGAGCATATTTTTATTAAGCTGCATCTACTCCTTTATCTCTAAGGGGTAGTATAAACGTGTAGAACAGCTTCTAAAACATTTTTCCCACCATTTTTTTTGTAAGAAAATTAACAAGATTAGTTTCAGTATTCAGTTTTTTCTGCCAATTAGCTTGCAGACCATGTCATTCACTCTTCATAACTTTTTTCAAGTGTTCTGAGTCAAATACTGTTCATTATGAACATGGGATGTGTGTAATGGCCCCATTACTTTTGCTAGGGCACTGCTATTGCACAGGCAAACTTCTCACTTTCTCATTGAAACTTTAAAAGACAACCAACCAACTTGTGAGGTTGGGTTTGGTTGGTTGTTTTGGTTTTTACAGGGATAAGCTAACTACAGATTTTATGACTTTAGAATGAAGTATAACTCCTTTACAGAAAATGAAAGCTACACTCAATGAGAAAGAAAGAACAGTAAGTGGGCAGATCAAAATAATATTAACTTGCTAGCAATACTTCTGTTTCCCACCCCTTTCTAATCAAGCCAAAATAATTGCTCTACTTTTAATTTATCTGACATCATCCACCTGCTTGGTGACTAGAATCAAAATCTTGGGGGTATTTCAGGGCTCACTGGTATGAAATCAGGATGTGCATTATCAATAGAAGAGCAATTCCTGTGCTTCAAGTATATTCCGTGTATTTATGCTGCATGTTGTGTGAGAAAGGCTCCTCCCTGTGTCCTGAAGAATGGATGGCTAAGAGCTGCTACTACAAAGTCAAACAGAGCTGCTCTAGTTGTGACTCTAGTGGTAGGGTGTTGTCTCCTGACATGCCCTGCCCATTCAATGGGAAACATATTTGTAAATGGTAATTCCTGACAATGTGCTTAACTGAAAGTCTAGCAGTGCCCCAAAGCTGCCCACAGCATCTCTGTGGAAGGGCAGAATCAAGCTGAATTTTTCAAGCTTAGATTGTGGGCTCTTCGCTGAGAGGGTGAGGGAGCCCTGGCACAGGCTGCTCAGACAGATTGTGGAGTCTCCTGCACTGGAGACTTTCAAAACCTACATGAATACAGCCCTGTGTGACCTGCCCTAGATGATCCTGCTGGGGCAGGGGGGTCAGACTCGATGATCTCTAGATGTCCTCTTCCAACCTCTAACATTCTATGATTCTAATGTTAGCATCACATAACAAAGTCTTGTTTCAGCACTGCAGAGAAGCAATGGAGAACTGAACTCTCACCTGCTGATAGCTAGGAGAGACTACAGAACATGGCTCACCGCTGCAACGCATTATGTATATGTTACCAAGGAAATTCCCCAATTCACATTAGATAGCATCCCAATAGTTTTCTTTATTTCTCTGCAGTAAATATTACCTGGGGCAGTTTTCAGCAACAGTTGCTGATCTGTACAAATCACGGATCAGAAATCAATTTATCCCTGACATCTCCTGCTAAGCATGGCATATACTGAAAACACAAACACTGACACCTCCGCATTCTAAACTACTGTTATTAATAACAATAATAAGCTGTACTAACCTTTCTGGCTCCCAAGAATATTACTACGCACTGAATAGTTTATGTTCACACCTACATTTTGCTCTGTTGTGGAAACCACAGAGCTGTCAACAAACACAAAATTTAATCTTACATGGAATCAGAGACAGCATGCAGCAGTGTATGCAAAACACTGATGAGAGATGTGATGACAAACACACCCTCTTCTCTACCAATTGCCAGCTAGCCTTTAAAAACGTGCTACTGCAAATGTATGCCATACCATGTTTTTACCTCAATGCAAAAATTGTCCCTGATCAACCACATGAGTAGGCAAGATGGCATTTTATTATCTAGTTTCACAACAGAATTCCTGTCAAGACACTTGCATTCTGTTTTTCTGACCTAACATGCAAAATGGAAATAAGCGTTCCTCATTGCCAGTTTTTAATCACAGCATATTTGGAGAGGGACTGTTTACAAAGGCCTACAGTGATAGGATGAGGGTTCCACATTAGAGAAGGGCAGACTGAAATGGGCTGTGAGGAAGAAGTTCTTTAGTAGGAGGGAAGTTAAACACTGGAACAGGCTGCCGAGGGAGGGAGTTGAAGCCCCATCCCTGGATCTATTCCAGGTGAAGCTGGACAAAGCTCTGGGCAACCTGCTCTAGTTCAGGATGTTCCTGCTCAGGGGGCTTGCACTAGATGCCCTTTGGAGGTCCTTTCCTACCTGGGCTATTCCACAATTCTGTGGTACCCTCAGAAGACACTGGTTTTGAACTTCATTATAAACAGTCTCTACCAGGGCATCTGAGATTTCAGGGGGACGTTGATTGAATGTTTTAATTCTGCTTTTACAAATAAGTCTGATTAGCTCAAAAGAGATGACACGATGTATTTGCTGAATCAAGATTACTCTACTTCTGTTTTGGAACCTTGGGGTTGTTGGGCAGCTGCAGGTCAGATGCAGCCAGTGCTGTTACCCATGGTTATTATGGTAAGATGCAACAGCAACAGCTTTGGTACAGAAACAGAACCTTAAAGCAAAGTCGCTGAAGTGCACAGACAACATGCAGCTCTGACTGCTGCAAGGAATTCTTTCTAATTTTAGATCTTAGCATAATTGTTATTTTTGTTTAGTATTCAGATTCCAGATATTTAAATAATTTGAAGGATGCAAAAACTGTATATGAAGGAACATCTGTCTAAAGAAGACAGATAAAGCTAAGATATTCCTTCCATGTGACAAGCAGGAAAGAAAAAAAAAAAAACAAATTGCAGACCCAAAACATGCATTTCTTTTGTCAGATAAAATCAAACCACTTTACGAACTCTTCAGTAAAGATCAGTGGTTGTCAACTTAATATTTATGCATGCAGAGTCTGAGGTTTATCAAGCATAGTAGCTAGGTGCTGTTAGGCTTGGAACTGTTTCACAGACAGCCTTTTTCCTCTCTTACATGCAGACACACATGTAGCCAGGTAAGAGCATAGACTGTTGTGTACAGTTACTGCCAGGATGCTCTGCCTGCATATGTGCCCTGAGCACGTGAATATTCAACAGAATACAACTACTGAGGAAAGCAAATTGAACAGCGAGAGTTTAAGGCTGAAGCATGAAAAAAAAATCGTTACAAAGGCTTCTAGTAGAAGCAAGGTGCACAGTCACTGTTGAGAACACGGCTAGCATATGGCAGTGTGTGGAGCATACTGCCCACATCCTTCACATGCACTTGTCACACACTGAACAAAACACAGAAGATCTGTTAGTACTTGCACATCACTTGGAATGCAATAACTAAGAAAAAATCAAATTTGGACAAGGAGTGATGGTAAAAATGTTCGAAGATACATTTGTACAAAAAGCTGAAATTTTGGAGTTTCACCTTTCAGATTCTTCTGTTAAACTTATCAGGACGGTATCTCCCACACTTCTTCTACAGAACCACTGGTCCATGATTTTAACAGAGTCTAGGGTTGGAAGGGACCAACCACCAAAGGTCATCTAGGCCAACCCCCTACAAGATGCAGGGCCATCTCTCACTAGAACAGATTGCCTAGCCTAACCTGAATGGCTCCAGGGATGGGGCCTCCACCACCTCTCTAGTCAGCCTGTTCCTGGGATCCCTCGCCCTCAAATTAAAGAGCACAATATTTTGATGTTCTCATTAAAAGCTGAAATATTCTATCCTATCAGCATGTGGGCCCATGTAGTGCTCACTATATCACAAAGACTTACAAAGAAATACTTCTTGTCTGTAACAAAGAGAAACAGCATAAATACCACCCCCTGGCTTTAGCTTTTTCCAATTCTATATTCTAGCAACAGTCCTTATCTCACTTTTAAACTATTTCTGAAAGGTACTGTATTGGCAGAGTCTATACACTCTTTAAAACAATCAGGGAGTTACTGGTCTTCAGACCAATGCACTTTTCAGATTTATGATAGTCAGACTGAACAAAGAGTAAAATGATTACAAAGACTGAATATTTACCTGTGACAAATATATGTGTTATTTCTCTCTAGTATGTAAACCAATGTTCAAGGATTAAATGAGGCTTTTGTTTCAACTACTTAGGTCTGAAAAAATATTCTTAGTAACATATCAAAGTGAATAAGAAGTAGGAATCTTCTTTGTGTTCATTATGAAGTCTCACTTACACATAAAATCCTGAAGGCTGATAATTTGCTTTAGAGGAGTCTAAAGTGCAAAAGTTTAGGGAGAAAGGAAAAAAAACCCATCATTCAGAGACAATCCGCGTGTGTGATCAGATTATGAAAGACCTATCTCTATATATTCCGTTCTTTCTAGGTAAAACACCTGGGTCTTTCTGTCGTTTTATATAACCCGAGTATTAAAATGATTAAGGAGAAAGGTGCGGGAAGCACAGAGCAGTGAATGTCAAGGACACTTGATGCAATCCCCTAATGATGAATGTTCCAGTATACTCAAATAAACAGGTTTCTCTAGAGATTTTTTGAATGAAAATAACGTAATTGCACAAGTAGCATAAGCAGAGTTCATGTGTGTAGAAGAAATAAAAGGAGAGACAAGCAGCAGTCATGCTTCTTGTAGTTGATGGCGTGTGGTGAATAATTGATCACCCCTCCCTTCCTTCTGATGAGCTTGCTAATTCGCTCACTGCCACACTTCTACAAGAGTCACGATCACTATTAAACCAACACAGGAACCCAACAAGCCCTGAGAATACCTACTGTCTGAGATGCCTTTTAAAGCTCCAACTGAAAAATTAAATGCAAAAAGCGAGAAAATGACTGTGAAGGCTCTTTACTGAGTGTTGCGATGCTGGACGCCACAGGAACTATCCCACAGCCAAATGCTGAACTTACAGTGCCTCTGTCTAGAACAGAGGAAGGGAAAGTACATCCAGACATGTGGTTTTGTCTTTTACATATTCAGTCAATCAACAGAACAATTTACAGGATTTAAAATGATTTGTGAATTAATTTGTTCCTTTCAAAAATGAGGGGCAAATAATGTAGCCAAGACTGTTCAGTACGATTTGATACCAAATAAATTTAATTGTCAGATATAATGAATGAAGAATATTGTTTGTCTATAATCCCAAACACAAAACTTTCATATGGTTTTAGACTGTGGTTAAAGACCTTACAGAAAAAGTCATCTCTAATAAGCAAACAGAAATCCTCAGAAGTCAGTAAATGTATTTTCCTAAATTCTGTAAGATATTTAACTTTACCATTCTGAAAGACACCTTGAAAGAGAACTTGATGTAGAGAAGCAGCTCTGGCCTGCCAGCTACAGTCAGACCTGGGACAGGATAGCAAGACACAGTCACACCTAAAATCCAGCCTTATCCTTTGTGTGAGACTTAGAAACTTCCAAACATGCTTTGGCAAGTATATTCTTACATTCCTAGCATTAGATTAGAAGCCAGGTGGCATCTGGCAAAGCTCTGTTGGCTATATATGACCAATATATATTTTATCCTAATAACTCTAGAAATCCTTCATCCTTAATGTAAGGTTGAGGGAGTTACCCTAGTGCTCTTTGCATCATACTAAAAATCCCAGGTCAGTCTGGAGAAATCATTTACACGGTGATATATATTTGCATAACACTACAATAAGTAAAGAGTGAATGTGCAGAGATTATTTTAACTGGAAGCAATTGCTATGTTTGCAAGTGTTATTTGATGCTGTTTGACACAGTACTCAGAACCACATCATGTGTCCTGCTCAGCACTGTCAGTGATGAGGACTGTTAATAACATTGCCAAATACAGGTTTAACAAGAAATAATTTTTCCGTCTCTGAACACAGTTGTTTGATATGTGTGACATGTTTCTTGGCATATCAAACATTTTTTTAATCCTGAACGCACAGACAAAAAATCAGATAAAAGAAAAATAAATTTAAAGAAAGACCAAAAATCTCATCTGAGTGACTTAGAAGACTTAATTTTTGTTTTGAACTTGGTTACTTGGAATGCTGCAGATTACCATAATTTCATACAAAGTTGTTTCAACATCAATAAAGGAATATTTAATTACAAATATTCAAATGGGACATTTCTGCATATTTCAAATATTATTTTTAAATAGAAGACTAATGAAAGCTTATCTTCTCTTATAAATACTTCTGATTTCCCTACCTGCTCCACTGATGGCAAGTCTAGCACCAAACCATAGAATCAAATGTCAGAAATTTACAGAGAAGCAAATATACATCAAAACTGTTTCTTCCTTGAGATACTGTTGCTCCTTGCTAAAGGAGGACATCAAATAAACCCATTACACATTTGTTCACACTTGTAGCTAATGCCATTAGCTGACATTGCCACAAGTATTTAAGATAAAATAGGTACATTAGATCAAGGACATACAGACATACAAGTTGAAACAGTTTACAGACTAAATAAGCAGAGGATAAAAATCCCCGAACAACAAAACCTCAGCATCCCAAACCTCTTGTCATGGAATTAAGAACATAAGAGAGAATTAGAATATTTGCACACAAGTAGAAGCTTGTGAAATCTGACATAATCTAAGGGTGTGACACATAAGAATTCTTGTTTTCATAGGATCATAGGA
>VZRI01010049.1:4362-16741 GCA_013397515.1 Upupa epops
TATATATTTTTATATATATAGTCAAAAGCATCTTGGAGCACTGGGATTCCCTGCCTGATTCTGAAAGCAGCCCTTGCTTTGGCTCTGAGCAATCAAAATTACTGGGTCATTGTACTGTGTTTCTGTCTCAGTACAGAATCTCCTAGGGAGTCTAGTAGTAGGTACTTGGTTTATTTTCCCTACACAAGTATTCCAGATCTATTTTATTAATGTTTATGGAGTGGATTTAAATGCACAGGGGAAAGGTGTTGAAATAATTTGTTGAGGTTAAAACATCAGTTAAACTTCGGGGTGGTGTTGACCAAATTGTGGGTACAAACCGTATGTAAATACTAGCTGGAAATCAGAAGATGACCCTAGTCATCAGAGGATTCAGTTCTGGAAGACTGTCCTATAGAAACCTGTGTAGCTGTAAGTTGGAGCTGAATCAGTGTCTCAATAGCACTTTATGACGTAGTTGCATGCAGTGAAGGAGAGTACCCTCATTAAGATCCTCCATACAGTGCTTGGAAGATGTCCACTGCGTGTATTTACAGGGAGCATGGCAAAGAATTATTCCAGTATTGAATTCAATCATAAAGAATGATCATATTTTTTTAAGTGAAATTACTTTCTGTCCATCTTCTGAAGTGTAGTTTGTAAGTGTTTTGCTTGTGCTAATCACAGTGGAAAAGCTTGTTAGAATAGGTGTACAGATCCTGGTAACTTTGAACAGAAGGCAAGCACATTTACTTCTGAAAGGCATTTGCATGCCTTTCACTTACTGAGTTTCTTTGCAGGCCACTAGGCTACCTCTAATTTTCCAAGTCTTCAGTGCTCAGCTTGGGCTCATGACAAGGCACTCTCCTTCCGTAATGGTCAAGCATGCACTTACTTATTTTCTGAGTATTCACAAACTAAACAAGAAGAAAAACCTTGGCAGTGCCTGCTGCTAAAAGGCTGGTTATATCCACACAGTTGAACGGCAACCAGAACGATGGAATTTTGTGTTTTTTGCAGAATGGAAATCGAATTTTAATTTATGGAGGAGAGGGTGATTTGACTTGACCAGATGCTAGACATGCAACCTGTGAAATTTCTGTCTTCCTAAATTCATAGGCAAAATAGGCAAAAGGGATGGATTGAGCAGTTTCTGAAATGAGATGTTAATATTCAGCTTTAATGAATAAGTCTTCATTTCACAACTTAAAAAGACTGATATTTTATTTTTAAACATAAGCTGTTCAAGTCCTGCCACGATGAAGATCTGTGCCTTAGTTTTTTAATTTTACAGGAAGCCTAAAATGTGAACCCTGAAGGTTTAAAAGAATAACGAAAATTAGGAGACTCTACATGACTGCTTTTTAAACCGTCGTCATTTTGCTTCCCTGGTGCTTGGGTTTGGGTGCATTGGAAGAACAGCAAATGAAGAGGGTTTTGCTGCATCCAGCTACGTTCTGAATTAGCTGCAGTTCTTCCTCAGAACAGTGTTTGTCACAACTCTCACACAACCCTTGAAGTTCATCACAGTTTCGTGTCCTTCACTAGTTCACTGCCAGTGCCTTCAGTAGTTACAGGGACCTTTTTGTCTTAGAGAAGCCCCTAAGAAATTAAGCAAGAAGCAGTGTTTTTAGAGCAGTTGTAAGGGAAGTATCAGGCCTAGCCTCCCTGAACGTTCTTCTGTTCCTCCTTTTCAACATTATTCCCTCACACGTTCTGCACAAACAAGGCAGCAGGTTCATTTCTTCCATCTGACAGTCTTTGTGGTCGTCTGTTCCACCTGATACGGGGGGTGGGAGTGTGGAGGGGCTATGAGAGCTGCTGTGAAGAACCACTGAAGTCCAGTGGTGTAGAATTGTCCGTTGGGATGGGTACAGTGCTTAGAGCAGGGTTGATACCTGGATGTTCCTTTTGCTTTCTTCTAGACAGTCGTTAGTGTTTTCCTGTGGTTGCTAAATGAAGAGAGATCTTTTTAACCTGAGTGGTCACACCAGTGTGAGCTCTGCAAGAAGATGTAGCACAGAGTCTGCCATACCCCCTTTGGGGAAGGAGCATATCCTCATTTGCCTGTGGACTTGTTTCCTGGATGTCTGGTCTCAGGGCTGCCAAATACTGAATGCTGGTGGCTGGGGTGGGAAGGATGGAGAAGCCCTCTTCACCTTAATGATGCAGAGGCTTAAAAACAAGTCTTGGGGATGTGTCTTTTATACCTGTAGTGGAAGACACCAAGTAGTTAAACTTGATAACCTGGAAAGTGTTCTTCAGAGTAAAGTCTTGTAAGAAAGCTAACTATAAACAGTTTGGTTTCTGTGGGGACATGGTATGGGGTATTATTTCATAAGTTTGACTGAAGAAACTTCTGACTTATTTGGCTTTTAGGGTGTGTGATGAAACTCACCCATTTAGGGAAGTTGTTGCAGAGTCAAGACACAAGGAGACTTTGCTTGTGTAAGCAGCAGAGTATTGTTTGCTCCTGAGTTTTTGCTGATTTATATTTGACTAGTTGCAGCAGAATAGATAGACACAGTGCATTGGCTGTACTGTGAACAAGAGGAAAAACTTGCTCAGTTGATAATGTTTTAAATCCAAATAAATAGTTGTTCTCCTCCTGGAAAGGCTGTGTAAAGATACTAACAGGAACCACAGCAGAAAACATCTGAAACTATCTTTTGCCCATAGTTTTCACTGCATATATTTCTGAAACTCTTTTTTTCTGCTTCCAGTTTTTATTAGATATCCTGATTGCTTTAACACATATTAAAAAATAAAAAACTAGTGGTTCATCTGCTGGGATTCATCTAAATAAACATTTATGATTAAAAAGTGGTGTTCGCCACCGAGGCTGGAAACGGTCTGTTCTGCTTTGAGGAAGGGCGAGGCAGATCCATAATGGTTGCTCGGGCTGTGGTGTTTCTGAGAATCAGCTGTTTTTTTCTTTATACTGCAAAGATTAAACAAAGAATGTTAAACATTTCCCAATTTAGCATTTATAATGGAAAGCGGCTGTAGGGCCACAGCTTGCTGCTGCAAGGGCAGGCGTTCGTATTAGGAGTCGCTTAAAAAGGCTTTTCTTTTCTTTGAAGGTCTATCGGTTCTTCGTGCAGCCTGGCTGCTGTGCTTTGGAGGAAGGTGGAGGCAGCTTTACATTTTTACTTTCATTTAAGTAGGAGCTAATTTACTCTTGGAAATGAAAGTTAATGCAGCTCAGCCATCTGCAAAGTGGAGGAGGAGGCAGTGGGTTTCTTTAACTTTTAACATCTCTACAATTGTATTTTGCACCAACAGGCAAGCAAAAATTACCTACTTGAGCTCCTGCTCTGCCTCAATGATCTAATGTCTTCAGCTCAGCACTTCATCTCAGTCTCTAGAAGATACCTGTTGACTGTGTTTCTTTATATTTACACGCAGCTCAGGAGCTTTAAAGTACAAATTTGCAGTCTTGAGTGCAACAGGATCACATTCTTGGACCTGCCATAGCACGGCTTTTTCTGTAGTGTTTCGTTAGTGGTTACGTGGAGCTGTGTCACTGCTTCTCATGGTAAAGGCAAAGAACGCTTAAGGGTGAAAGGTAAATGAAAAAGAGGAAAGAATGCAGGAGGCACACATCTGGTGTCGTACATGCCAAGTGTTATTGTGACTGCTCATCAGCCTTTCTTACTTTTCAGCTCATAGTGGAAACAAATGCAGCGTTCAAGCTTTCTTGAGTTTGAAGCTGAGATTTCAATTCTAAGCAGATCCGTACTTTATTCTCTGTGAGAGTGAACTAAGTGCTAATGCAGTTAGGATTTCAGCAGAGCAGCTAGAAGTGTCGCTCTTCTGCCTCTCCGCTGGCTAGTATTCATCATATGGGGATAGATCTAAACTTCTTATGGAATTGAAATGTTGTCAGAAAAAAGTGTTTCTGCTTTCTTATATAAATTGAAAACACTTTAAAGAAATCAGATAGCCAGTTTCTGCCTTCTCTAGCCTTCTTGTGAGTAGGTCTTGTCTAAACAAAATAGCCGTGCACTCAGAGTTCACAGGCGTTTGTGTGTGACTTCGGTATCTACATGAGTAATTTTACTGGCTTCTTGCAATCATTTCAATTCGGTTGTAAAGTCTGTGCATCCCTTTGTTTGTAAAGGGAAGCTTTTCACAATGTAGTGTTTTGGAATAAGCCACCATTCGAGTTTATAAGATACTTCAATCTTCTTGTGATTGCATTTCTTACAGAATGTTGGAATTTGGGGACTGTGCATCTGTTTAGGCACGTGGAGAAAGACCAGACTGAGATCATGTAAGTCATGAAACCCAGGGTGGATAATCCATATTTTCTTCTCTCACCATTTGTACAATTTATACCCAGATGCATTTAATAAAACAAAAAGAGAGGGGGGGGAAAAAATCTAGTTAGCTTTTATTTTTAAAGTGATTAATGAAAAGCAAAGTTCAAATGAGGCCACAAATCCTGGTGGTGCACAATGGGTTGATTTATTTTGTAAATAGACCATGGATAATTAACCATAAAACAAAACTACTTCTTTTTTTTGTGTGTGTGAAACTTGCATAATGACACTGGTTTCTTTTAGTTGCTGTGAGTTGCACAGAGGGATAACAACTTATTCACAACTGGTTGCAACTGGTTACAGCCAAGAAAGGAAAAATCCCAGAGCGGCTAGAAGAAAAAGGCTGTTAAAATCCTGCTCTGCTACACTTGCAGATTTATAGGGAGGCATTTACTCAGGGCTACAGAACAGCAAAGCTACCCTTGTACAGTAAGAGCAAAAGAGTAGATATGTATGTACTGTGATGCTGCTCACCAGTTAGCCCATGCTTTGGCTTAAAATAACCCCTTGCTTTGGCCACAATAACTCCCAGCAGAGCTGTAGACTGGGGGATGAGTGGCTGGAGAGCAGCCTGGCAGGGAGGGACCTGGCAGCACTCGTTGACAACTGGCTGAACAGTAGCCAGCAGTGTGCCCAGGTGGCACAGAGGGCCAATGGCATCCTGGCTGGTATCAGCAATAGTTAGCCAGCAGGACTAGGGACGTAATTCTCTCCCTTTACTGGGAGCTGGTGAGGCCTCCCCTCAAGTACTGGGGGCAGTTCTGGGCTCCTTGCTTCAAGAAAGAGGTTGAGGTGCTGGAGCAGGTCCAGAGGAGAGCAACAAGGCTGGGGAAAGGGACTGGAGGGAAAGTCTCATGAGAAGAGGCTGAGGGAGCTGGGGTTGTTTAGTCTAGAGAAGAGGAGACTCAAGGGGTATCTTATCACTCTCTGTAACTACCTGAAGGGAAGTTGTAGTCAGGTGGGGATTGGACTCTTCTCCCAGGTAACTAGTGATAGGATGAGAGGGCATGGCCTGAAGCTGCACCGGGGAGGGTTAGGTTGGATGTTAGGAAGCCCTTCCTCACAGAAATGGTGGCCAGACCAATGTCTCCCCAGGGAGGTGATGGAGTCCCCATCCCTGGAGGTGTTTAAGAAAAGACTGAGTGTGGAACTTAGTGCCATGGTCTAGCTCATGCGCTGATGTTAGGTTATAGGCTGGACTTGATGATCCCAGAGGTCTTTTCCAGCCTGAATAGTTCTGTGAACTCGTCAGCAAAATACAGACCCTGCAGCTGGCTTTGTATTGCAGTTTTGTGTTAGCTTCTAAATACCGTTTCTTTCTGCTTGGTTACAAGATTCCATGATGCCTGTACCTTACTACTCAGGCACTGGGGGAAGAGTCCTCTGCATAGGCAAAATGATCTGACTTGCTGCCAAGTCCTCTTGTAAGCCAGAGAGGGATGGCAGGTTTTCAGAAATGCAGTATGAGAAAACTGCCTGCCTGTGGCATCCTCCAGATTTCTCTCTTCATGGTCCACAGTCATCTGTGGAAGAAATCTCTGATTCCCAAGAAGGAGAAGGTCCAATTCGTTGTGAAAGTACATTCACCATGAAATAAAACTGCCAGCTGAGATTACAGCCCTGGAGACCTTAAATAGGCTAGAGCATAAGATGTTCAGGTAGCAGTATGGACACTTCTGTGGTGGTTTGTATTAGTTGCCTCATCTCTGATTTGCTCACCTTGTGCCAGCTTATTAGAGTGAAGAGAGGGTTTAGGTAGCAGTCCAGATGAAAGAGTTGGATTTGCCACACATGCTGTGCCTGTACGGGCAGTTTAGCTTGCTGCCCCACACTACAGTGTGCCTTGTAATACTTTTCTCCATATATATCTATAAATATACTGCTGTGTGTATATATATATATATATTTATAGATGTATATGCTGTTTTCATGGAGCTAAGATCTGATGATGCTACGTTTGTGTGAGAGTTGGCTATTAGATCAACTGTGCTGTGGTTCCCACATGGCATTTGCAAAAAAGCCCCCCTCATTCCAAATGACAGCCTGGATGGGCAGAGGTAGTGGGTAGAAATGCTTGAATCCAGTACTGTTTTATATGCATTACATCAGGTTGTCAGTGGAACAGAGTTAGAATGATGTTTGTAAGGGTTCCCTATCCGAGAGCGGTTTGTACACATGCAGTTTGTTCTGGAAAATTGGGAGTATTTATTTGTCAGCAGCATACTGCAGAGACTGAGGAGGAGATAAGCAGATTGTTAATGTCAGACTGTCACCCAATAACTGCATGAGCTTAATGTAGGTATCCGGCTGTAAGGGATGTGTGGTTTTTCAAGATCCCAGTTGCAAGACAGGGCGTTACATCAGTGCTTTAAACCCATAACTATAGAACTGCTGAGTTCCCACTGTGTTACTGACACTGGTAAACACAACACATGGACTGCTACTTGCAATCTTTTTTTAGGCCAAAGAGTCAAGTTAAAATAGCACTTAGTTTGAGCAAGAGGCTTCTGCTGTGGCTAGGAGTCGTGCTGGGGGCAACATTAGCACTGTACTTTGAAATGACATTGCCGTGAAGACAGGACCCCAAAAGTTAACTCTCCAAGGCTCAGTACAGTCGTTGGCTTCTCTTCAGGTTCCATTAGAAGGAAATCCAGTCAGGGTCCACGATCATAGTGCTAACTGGCTGTGCCTGTCCCATGGGGTCTCCCATCAAATTGTTCATTGTCAGGCTTTTGCATTTGGGAAGTGTGGCAATATATGGAATCCTTACAAGTTAGAACTTCATTTTATTGACTAAGTGAATCGTTGTATCTGTGACAATCTTTTCTGGTGCTCTGCATCACGCCAAAGAGACAGGGGAGTGGCGTTGGCATATCTTTGTATGAATAGGTCTGTCATTAAATATTTGAAAGAGAAACATCTGAAATAGATCTTGCCTGAGAAGAACAATGGGACAACTAGAGAAAGCCAGTTTCATCCAAACTCACTTCTGGGGCTGGAGCTTCAAGTAAACAGGAAAAAAAAGAACAGAAACCAGGTATTGGGGTTGGGGATTATCTGGGAGACACAAGACAAGTTGGGAGACGAGAGGGGAAGGTGCTTAGCAGAGGGAAGGTTTTTGTCACTTGTTTGTTTGTCTGTTTTAATAACTAAGAACAGTTAAGGCGGAGGGATGTGGGTAGTAGGGGACTCGGAGTCTCTCGTTTGGAACGGGCACCATTCAGGATAGGGAAGCTTTTGCTGTGGATCGAAGCCGGAGGATAGTTGTCTGCTAGGGTGCTGAGGCATGGAAGGGCATTTGGGTATTTTCTGTTTTCTCTGATTTCTGAATGTCTATTATGTGAAAAACGAAGGACTTGAGTCATCTGCCTTGGGCATTTAGACTCTGAAATCTTATTCATAGTAAGGGGTTACAGACAGCCGTAGCTGAATGTACGCACGCAAGGAGTGTGAACTCCTTTCAGAATTGAAATTGGAGTTGTGGGCACATGGGCTGAATGTGCAGAACACAAGTCCAAGTCTGCTTGGTGTGCCGTAGGAAAAGCCCTGTCACAGGTGTGGTTCAAGCTTTTTTTACAAGCCCAAGTGTTAATAACTGATTTATAAAGATACGTAATCCCAGCTGCTTTTATTGTAGCTGCTTTGTCTCCTCCCAGATACCTCTTCTCTGAGGTAATCCCAGCAGGTTTCCCCAAGGTTTTCCCCATCTCTACTTTGCAAAGCATGACATCTCATGTAGTAGTGTCTGGTTAGCAAGTGCTTTTGTCGGGGGAGTAAGCAGTACAGTTTGAATCCTTGGACTTGGACTTCTACTTCAAGTACTGCATTCAGAAATGAACTTTAGAAGAAATAAAAATTGCTTTGTTTTCTTCTGAGAGTCTGTCCAGATGAGCAAAAAGCTCTAGAAGCCATGGGAGACAACCCCTTCTCATGAGCATCTCACTATTGAAATAGCCAGGAGATGCCAGTCACTGGAAGTGATGTGCCTAACGGTGCTTCAGCTCTCCTGGTCTTCTTAACTGAATAGTTTCATCCACTGGCACTTACTGCTGTCTGATTTGGGTGAGATCCCTGTAATTCTTCCCATTTTAGGTGAGGATATGTCTCACGGCTTTGGTCAAGATGCTCATGACTTCACGGTGTTTTATTTATTTGGAAATATAGGAGCAGTGATCAAGAGCAATAAAGAAAAAGGAATTCTTAGATGTTAAACATCTTAGTCTCAACTACTCTTACATTTCTCTTCATTCACGTTCAAGCAGAAAAAAACTAGCATTCTCCTCCCTTCTCCTGACTCTGGATTCATTTATAGGACTCTGATTTTATTCTGCTGCTTTACCCCTGCTCAGAAGCGACTTGAGTACTTCCTCAAATGGCAATAGTAATTAAGAGTACTTGACCCCACAAGATGTGAGTTAGTTGTTACGTAGACAACTGTCTGGAAAAGCCTCTTTACTGTTCATATGTTGGTAAGCTCCACCAGTTCTTGGACAAGAACAGCACACCAGCTGGATTATTAATAATAATTAGGTTGTCAGTGATATATCAATAGCATTGCAAAGGTATCACAAGCTCCTGAGTTTCACAAAGGAGAACTGAAAGTCAGGACTGGAAGCACACACACAAAAAAAAACCCCAGTGGTATTTTCTTCGTTTGGAAATCCTGATTAATTTTTAAAAATGTAAAAGTACTTCCTCGACTCTTAATTATTTTCATTATTCCTATTTCCAGATAAAGCTTTTTGATATTTGTGGAACAGAAATGCTTTTGTTTCAAACTTTTCTTTAAAAAAAAATGGATTCTAATACAAAATTTCAATCCAAGCTGAAGGTACCAATGGAAATGAAATTATTTTGTCAAAACAAAACATTCAGTTGATTGAAATGGGTTTTTTTTTTTTGTAATTTTTGTTTCATGGGCAGCATTGAAGGCAGAGTTTAATTTAAATGTGAAACAAAAGTAAATGTCAAAGTCTGTAGCTATCCTGTCTGTAGCAGGAGCATTGGGTTGTGTTTGGGCTCTGTTAGGTGGCGCTTAAGGGAGGGAGTACTTGGTCAGAATCCTACTAAATCTGGTTTTGAAAAATCTTATTAAATCTGTCACAGGCTCTTAAATCAAAACCAGTTTTAAAATGTGTGAGGACTCAGACTGTACCGAAGTTTCTTGTGTTGATGCTGTGGCAGGATTTTCTATCACTGGAACAGTTAATCAGAATCTGTCTCTGCAACTGGATGTAGATCTCCCCTGGAAGTACTGTCTGTGTTTCTGTTCAACAAATGAGGAAGCCTTTACCACTGTTTCAGCTCTCCTGGTTTCTTTCTCTGTGGGTTGGTCATGGGCCATGCCTTTCAGCTTCTGGATGCTTCTCTTGGTGCAGCTGCTTGAAGAGTCAGCAAACAGTTGATAGCGATGACAGTGCATGTGTAAATCCTAGACAGGTAACAGGCAGGTATTTGCTTTCCGTTGTTATTTCTTAGAGTTGATTGTAAAGCAACCTTACCTTAGAAGAGAGCTTTCCTGTTACTGCTCTGAGTCTTTTACTGTTCTCTATAACCTAAAACATTGTCTCTTTTTCTTCCTAAGGTATTAGAAGCTTTTTTCTTCTCCATTCTCACGTAGGATCTGTGTAGTTGAATAGTAACTTCTGGTAGCAGCCTTGTCCAGAGCATATGCCTTGGAGGTATACTGCTTTGATTATGGTTTTAACTAAGTTTAAATTCTTCAGGACTAGTCTAAATCTGTCTCAGTGGGAGCACCCTACAAAAGAAGAGATGAATTTAGTGTGGGTATTTTAGACAAGTAGGGCAAGGGTGCAGATTAAAAGCAAAGCATGTCGTTAAGGGTTGCTCTAATGCTGGAAAATGTGAAGCATCTGACCTTGCCTCAACAGCATGATGATCCTTACTGTTTGAACAAGGACCAGGATACCAACCTGCTTGTGTGATACCTTAGTTATTCATACCTGGCTTCCTTAAATTGGGTTTGATTCAACATCGTATTCCTTGCAAGTATAAGCACTGGAACTTTTAAGTTAAGGATACAGCAGTCAGGGGTCCAGTCACCCATTCAGGGAAAATTATGGCTCTGTAAACTTCGAAGTTCTCACTCGGTTCAGAAGTAAATGCAAGGTGACAACATAATGGACAAGCCTTTCAATTTCAATTCTTTGGACTGCATAACCGTTTGTTTCTGTTTTTCAAGCCTGGGAATGTTATTCTGTGATGCAGCAAAGCTGTTTTTAAATAAGTATGTGTTTGGACAATAGTGTAATTGAGTCAGTGCTTTCCAGTCGCCTACCTGTGACAAGACATCCAGGAAGATACACTTCATCCAATGTATTCATCAGAATGTTTTTACGTGACTAAGCATGTAACCTGCTGTATCAGTATCGATTGAATTTAGTCTTAAGGAGACTGATTTAATAGGAAGAATATATTTTGCACTTGTCTTGGGTATGAAGAGCTGGAATGCTGACATGTTTAGCCTTAAAAGAATGTGAAAAATTAAGTTCCCCCAACTCAAAACTCTATAAATAAGTAAACAAAGGAATGAAATCAGTTATGCTGTGGACATGTTCACAGTATTTCTTGCATGCTAATGGAGCAGCACACATAAAAAAGTTAATAATATGAGCAGTAAAATATCCCAAGCAAACAGAAAGCATCTGTAGGTCTTGCCTAGCTGTGGCTAGTATCACTAGGGTGCTTGGTTTTAGCTTCCCATGCCGTTATTGCTTTGCAAATGTGTATGTGCGTGCTGAGGGTTGTCCAGGAGTTGAACTGTCTTTATAGTGGTTATACTGAATTGCTGCCTTGTGCCTGGGTGCTTACCGGCATGTAAGAGGACAGGAAAGGTACTCGAGAGTATATTAGACCATGCAGGATCTGGTCTACCAGCTCCAGTTAAAGACGACTGTAACATACTGTAAGGAGAGGGTAAAAGAACACTTATAAAGGTATTTGAAGAAGTCCTGGGATGTAGCTGAAGTGTTCATTAGCTAGTGTCCCAGAATTTGTAGCCCATGTCCCTTTTGTTGTGCTACTGGCTTTAATAAATAATGCATCAAACTCAGAGACATGATTCAACTGGAAAGATTTTTATCACTACACTGGCTTCTGTGACTGCAAATACAGAAACCAGGCAGTTTCTGATGTTACCTCGATATTAAGTGTTACCTGAAGGAATCTCCTCTTGGGTAGGGGAGTGGGAGTGGGTTTGGGGAACCCTGAGATTTGCTGATCTGCCTTTTTTCCTTTCCTTACAATCTCTCAAGATAAATGGACAATTTTTGCTGGAAAATCGAGATTGGAAGCATTAAGCCAAAGGGGTTCCCAATAGGAAGATGTTTGCAACACAGGTAGTAGAGGCCAGTCCTTCTTTCAAGAGAGAAAGGTGTTTGTGTCAAGAAGTCAAAAAGACTTTTTTAGAAGTTACCTTTGCATCAGTACATTGTGAATTTTCTTAGCTTTCTCAGGCCCCACCAGTCTGATGTCACTAGAGGTTCTCTCCACACAGAGCATATTCTGTGACCATATGATTCGCCTTTTGGATGGGGGGAAGGCTGTGGATGTTGTCTACTTGGACTTTAGGAAGGCTTTTGACACAGTCTTCCACAACATTCTTCTGGAGAAACCGGCAAACCATGGTAGAGATAAATGTACCCTTCCCTGGGTAAAAGACTGCCTGGATGGCCATTCCCTTGTGAGGAATGGAGTGAAATGCAGCTGGCGGCCGGTCACAAGCAGAGTCCCTCAGGGTTGTTTTGAGGCCAGTCCTGTTAAATATCTTTATTGATGACCTGGACAATGGGGATTGAGAGCACGCTCAGTCAGTTTGCAGATGACAGCAAATTGTGTGGGACTGTTCATCTGCTTGAGGGCAGGAAGGGTCTCCAGAGGGACCTGGACAGGTGGGATCGGTGGGCTGTAGCCAGCTGTATGACAGACAATAAGGCCAAGTGCTGGGTCCTGCATTTCAGTCACAACAACCCCTGGAGGTTTGGGGATGAGTGGCTCAAAAGCTGCCCAGCAGAAAAGGTCCTGGGGGTGCTGGTAGACAGCCAGCTTCATCTGAG
>VZRI01010049.1:16869-79292 GCA_013397515.1 Upupa epops
AGGGAGGTTGTAAAGAGGTGGGTGTTGGCCTCTTCATTTTGGTGACTGATGACAGAAGTAGGGGCAGTGGTCTGCAGTTGAGGCAGGGGCAGTTTAGATTAGATCTTAGGAAGACATTCTTTACAGAAAGAGTGGTTGAGGCACTGGAACGGCCTTCCCAGGGAGATGACTGAGTCACCATCCCTGGAGGTGTTTAAGAAGCGTGTAGCCGTGGTGCTTCATGACAGGCTAGAGTGGCAGCATGGAGGGGGCTATTTTGTGTTTTTCAATCTCTCAGGTATTTAGGGTTTTGTTGGACTCGGTGATATAGGAGGTCCTTTCCAAGCAGGATTGTTCTGTGATTCTCTGATTCTGTAATTGCTTCCAGTGGTTGTTTGTGGGCATGAATTTATCCCTCCATGGCTCTCACAAAACCATTAGCAGGACATCAGACACAGAACTGGCTTAGCCTGTCTCTGCTGTGCATTCGGGTTGATTTTGGATTCCCTTTTCATATTCATATTCAATTGCTTCAGAAATTGCTGATTTCAGACTCGAGGATGGCAGATTTCACCATTTATTCTTTAATTCCTAGTTCTGTGCAGTTTGTAAAGCATCTTCACTTCCTGTTGTCTAATATTCAGTGAGAAATAAGTCTGGGGATAGGAGCCTGTTACAGGAGACCTTTGTATAGGGATTGTACCATTGAAAGTTCTGATATAAATGTGAGATTGCTGTCTGTCTGGGAAAATCTTAATGTGACTGTGCTGTCATGGGGAGCGTTTAAGAGATCCTGAAATATCTTGAAAGATGAAGCAATGGGAAGCTGCTTACCTCATGACATAACAAGGCAAAATAAGGTCATGAAAA
Source organism: Upupa epops (assembly GCA_013397515.1). Classification (NCBI taxonomy): domain Eukaryota; kingdom Metazoa; phylum Chordata; class Aves; order Bucerotiformes; family Upupidae; genus Upupa; species Upupa epops. Next base: position 17,719 of record VZRI01010049.1, read on the forward strand.
GAGTCACAGTTGCAACTTCAGCAGCAGAGCTGAATGAAGTACTTGCTATTTGCAACAAGTAGCTTACTTGCCAAACACAGCTTTTCTTGCCCCATCAAACATCCACATCTGATTCAGGAATTGTTGGAATGTGTTTGATGACTGCCTTAAACATTTATATTCTATGGACTCTCTGTAGATGGAGGTGAAAGAGAGCTGACTGTGGTTTTAATACTGTTTGCTAATGCCTATTCTGTAATTTTCCTCTCTGGCTTCCATCTTGTAAGTTTGCCCTGCATGGTGCCAGGCATTCAGGAGTCCACGTTTTTGTGAAAGGTGGCAACGAGTTTACTGTTCCTACAGGAGTTAATGTACGTACAGCAGGAGTTAACCTCTAGCGGATAGGAGGCATCACGTGGTTTCCTGAATCTCCACGCAGCCTTTGCATTACATTAACTTTATTAAACCTGCACTGATACTGTGATCTTCGTGGACCCTCTCCAGCCTGTCTACAGCTCTTGTACTGTGAAATGGTGGGATATGAGAGGCAAAGTAGATGCTGATGATAAAGGAGATCGATCCTGCAAGGGCGAAGTGGGGAACAGGGTATGAAGATCAGTGTGAAGCTATGCGCTTCTGTTCACTGCAGACCGGGTCAGAAACACGTCAGAAGTCACTGCCGGTAGTGCCACATTCATAACAGGAGCATGGAATTCACTTCCAGGCCACCAGAGAGTAACAAAAGACAGGAGACACTGACATCCGTTACAGTGTTCGCTCACCTACCCGTGTTGCTGGAGGTTTTGAAGTAGGATTTGCAAAGTGCATGTGACACTCGTTATTTCTGACCATACTTTACAATATCCTACTGACTCTGAGGAACCGAGACGTGAAGCTCTGTAACGTAGCCAGCAACACACACAGGGCACTCTCAGCAAAAGGACTGGGAACAAAACGTCGTTCCTGGTTTCCTGCCTGCTGTTTAGTACATATCTGATTTGAAATCTGTTTTCTTCATACCCTTTCGTGCATATTCCTTGGCACATGTCCTTCTTGCCATTATGGGGCAGATCTCATAGATTTTCTGCGTCATTAGTAGAGAGAGCCAGTCATTAAAAAAAACCCCCTTGTTTGCCTGAGCCATTAAGATTTTTTTCTCACAGTTCTGCCTGTGGTGCCTGTCACTAACAGTCAAATAAGGACAATTTTACCATTCTCTCCTGCTGCTCTAATTTTTTTTTCAGTGCCAGTACATGTATTTGTTATTCTTTTTAACTCCCTTTGAAGTTGGGAATCCAAGGGGAATCTAAAACCGACCAGATGTTTCTGCTGTTGGAGACGCAGAAGACAGCAAGGATTAAGTTTACCCAAAACTTAGCTCTCTACAAAACCTATTTCAGATGGATTTTTTTTCCTCAGATAGTTTTATTTATTATTTACAGTTGCACTTGCCACCCTGGGTAGGTGATACCTCGTGTCGTCTTGCCCAGGAGAAAAATGGATGATTTATCCAAGTAAATAGTGTATCAGCAGCTGCCTGCATTGATTTCCCTTATGGGGTTTCAGTTCCATTACACTGCATATTTCCCACCCACACTCTTTGTACAGCATTTCATGTTGAGGAAAATCATTCCTGTCTCTGTAACTTCAGAGGACGGCTATGTGGACCCATCCAGAGAGAGGGCAGAACAACTCGTGTGTGGGGAGGAGGGGTCACATACTTGAGAAGGTACCGGCCAGAAAGCAGCACAAGGTTTTAACTCCTTCTTGTGTCATAGTTGTGAGATGACAGAACAGAGTGGAAGCTGGAATGGGAGACTAGCTTTGGGAAAGAAGACTTGTGCTAACGTCCTGCGAGTGGGGGCAGAAGTCCCTCAGGTGGGAAAGGTCAGGAACAAATGCTCTTATCGACTTCTGAGTTTGCCTAAGATGCTTTTGAAGGTGCAGACAAGGGAAAAGGAGAGAAAGTTTTAAGACAGCCTGTGATAGGAAATGCATTAGCTGTGGGGTGACCATGTCCAAAGTCTCCGTTGGGAGGTCCTGCCAGCCTGCTTCTGCTCTCAGGGCCTCAAGAGACAGTAGTGCGTGGTCAGACCTCGTGGACTGAAATGAGAGGGCAGCAAACAGAACAAGACCTTAAGGCTTTCTCTACCTTGGCTGTGGCTTCAGCTAAAGTTTGGATCCGCTTCCAGATTTTAAACACCCCAGGTTTCTGAAGTACTTGTTGCCAAGTTTATGGGACTGTCTGTCCCCGTGCCTGTCACACCCCTACGTAACCGCTGAGCAGCATCGCTTTCAGCCTAGTCAGAAAGAACAGCAAGGATATTTCATTTTCTGCAAAACAGGAGTTTAGGAAGAGGAGAAAAACTCCAATTAGTGCCCCTGCTGTGAGGGAAAGACAAGCAGAACTTATCAGCTAAGCGTGTTCGGCAGAGGACAGCTGGCTGGCCAGCACAGGCTTCGCCTCAGAAAAGCCACAGCACATGCTGTCTTTTGCTCACTGAGAATTTTGTCTTTGTGGTGGGAGAGGAGACCTGCGATAATTGTACTTGCACTGTGTGGCACTCGTTGTGCGGCTCTGATCACAAATCTGTAGGAAGCCAGGCTTTATCAGTATTTGTTTCATGTCTGAACCATTTTGTTTTCTTTAAAGTCCGTCTTCCTTTCTTACTGGTAAGTCCACGTATGTCTCTGTCTGATAGTGGCTTTTCTCTTTCCTCTCTGCTGTGGGGTTACAGCAGCTTTCCCCTGATTTCCTCCATAAGAATTAACTTTATTGTTTCATAGCAGATCTCCCTGCTTCTCAAGTCTCGATGTCATAGCTACCATAATTGAGAAATAGTATCAGGCTCTGTCTCAGTTACTCTTTAATTGGCCAGATGGATCGCTAGCACCTTCACGGAGGCAGTGCCCTCCATCATTAGCTGTTGGAGTTGCCTCCTAATATTGCCAGACCCTGCACACCATTCTAATTTGTTTTTAAACAGGAAAATCAAAACCTTGGTAATTATATAGAGCCTCCTAATCAACATCAGGTAAAAATGCCTGCACTGTAATGGGGGCTTTTCAGAGCAGCTAGAGGGAGTGGAGAAAATAATTTGCTTGTGCCTACACTTACTTAAAGCTGCTTTTCTGATTTTAAAATATAGTAAGAGATCCGGTCCTGAGAACACGGGGTGATTTTGGATGTTCTAGGAGGTTTTGGGAAAAAAATGAAGACAAGAAAAGAAGTATTTTTCATTTTGTATTTTTAGGACCTGAACTTCCCAGTTTTATATTAAAGGGAAGCAGGATAAATCAGAGTTTTGGACCTATATATTTTATCCTCTTCTTTATGTTGAGGCATTGGGGCAGACGGTATGAAAAGCGTTTATCTTGGTCTCTCTGCTGACGGAACTCAACCTAATAATCTAGGATTTGGAACTGGATGCTTCAATAAAAACATTTTTTTCCATTCAGAACGCTAGGAGAAGTTTTTTAATTGACAACATCAGAGAGGAGCGTGCTGCCAGGAATCCATTTCTTTGCACCTTATTACTCAGACCAAAAGGCTGAATACGTCCTCGTTCCTAGCATGAGAGTTTTCAGTGCTGCTTTTCCTACATTAAGACAAAGTGAAACGGTTTACCACAGGATCGTGAGAGTGAAAACAGGGGGAAAGTCTCAGTTCCATGTCAGTTCTTTGTCCTAGTTTAAGCACTTGACTCTCTTCTCGTGATTGCTCCATTTTCTTGTTTTTTATGGTGTGCTAGATACTTTGAAATTTGCAGACTTAGCTCAGTCTTTGAAACGAAGAAATCAGAACTCTGAAAATGCCAAATTAAACTGAGTTCCCCTTAGCTGTGAGTATCTTCACGTAGTTACTCACAGCAGCACTCTGCTGTGGTTTCCCTTCATTCAGCTTCTGTCTGAGCATCTCAACTGAAAGGTGAAAGTCTGAATTCAAAATAGAAGATAACATGGTTAACATCTAACATTTGAAGCTTTGATCATTGTGGACACCACCTGCATTCTTGGCTTTCTGTATGTGTGTTCTTGGGGCACTGCATTTCAAATATACGGAGGAAATTTAAGCCTGCCTGAGAAGATTATAATTTATAAACGTTTTCCTGTGTATATTTTGATAGAATGGTATGGGGGCAGGGGGTGGCATGACTCTGTATTTGACAAACATTTTTCTGCTTTCATAACACAATCTCAAGTCCGTTTTAGACTTAGTTCCGATTAAACAAAGATACTTAGATGTGCTCTGGAAGTTAGCCCATAATGAAACGGGTTCTTTAGCATTGTGACATCAGCGCTCCAAAGCAGCCCAGTCACGCTGGACAGGATGCATTGTACATTCTTGGATGCGTTTGTGGGGCTTTTTCCAGCTGCTACACAGTCATTTTCAAAGTTACTTCTTGTATCATTTACAGTTGTCTTCTTCCACTTAGGAGCATTGCAGGGAAGAGTATGCAGTGGGAAGAGCTGGTTCTGCAAACACCAGGTGCAAGAACACAGTCTACCTATTGTCTGTAACACACTGTCTTGTATAGCAAAACAATCTGTCCTTCGTCTCTTGCAGTCTTGGGTATTAAGAGTGTATAGGCAACGAGTCCAAACCAACAGGGAGCCAAAGAGTAGATTGCACATCTGACTGTGAGACTCATCATCAGGCCAAGTACTTCATCAGGGCAATTGGAAAAGCATCTTGTTACTCAGAGGTAGGGCTGGATTTATGTTCTGCCCAGCATGCTCATTTAGAGAGTGAGGATTAGATAGCCCTTAATATAGCTGTTGATACTCCTGAACACCGAGGAGTTACTAGTCCTTTCTTATGTGCTCAGGGTAGCGACTGTGTGAATTGGGTGAGGACTTGGACGCAGCCCCAGCACCCTCAAACTGACTGAGTTATTCCAGCAAAGTGCCTTAGACCTCTGTGGAGCACGTTCTCCGACGATGCACATGCATTTACGTTCTGTTGGTCTTGGAAAACAGTTTGCCTCCTGTGATCGCTTGCTCAAACAATATTCCTACTTCCCTTGTGATTTAATAGCTGCCTTGCCTTTTTGGTTCTTAGATGATCTACCTTTTATATATCTCCAGTTTGCCCCACGGCCTCTTTCATCTTCCTTTCCCAGGGCCCGGGACAGATTCTGAGCTTCCCGCTAGCTTGCTGTTGGTCTGTGTCTGCTCTCAGATTGCAGGTGCTGGTGCTTTGACAGTCTACCCAAATCCTTCGTTGCTCAGAGGAAATAATAACTCTCATTCAGCTGCTTTCTTAGCATTTATTGTGACATCCGAAGACAAATGCAAACTCATCTCCAGAATCATTATTCTCTTTGAAGAACAACGGATTGTCAGGGGAGACATTTTTTTGTGTGGATTCACTTAGAAGTTCTGTCCCCCAGTGTGGTTCTCCAGCTGCCCTTGTCATATCCTTCGTTGTTGTTTATCCGACTTTTAATAATTTCCTTTTCATGCTAGAAAGGGCCACATAATTTTCTCTCTGTGTGTGCATGTATTTGTATCTACTTCATGTGTTTTCATTCCTTTCAATTCATAACGTACAAAATATATAGGAGAAGGCGTCCGTTGCACTAAATACATTTAAGCATGCTTTATATATGTATTTGGACTAAATTCTGTTAAATGCCTAGGGATTTTGTGTGCCTCAATTGGAAGGGCAGTATTGCAGTCTTTAAGGTATCTCTTGATCACTTTGCTGCTTTTTGTAAGAGACTTTGAAAGATCATCTAGTCCAACCCCCCCTGCCACAGCAGGATCACCTCAACCAAGTTGCACAGGAACAGATCCAGGCAGGTCTTGAACATCTCCAGAGAAGGAGACTCCACAACCCCCCTGGGCAGCCTGTTCCAGTGCTCTGTTACCCTCACTGGGAAGAAGTTCCTTCTGGATATTTATATGGAACCTCCTCTGTTCCAGCTGGCACCCATTGCCCCTTGTCCTATCACCAGATGACCTTGAGAAGAGCCTGGCTCCATCCTCCTGACACCCACCCCTCACATATTTATTGACATTAATGAGGTCACCCCTCAGCCTCCTCTTCTCCAAACTCAAGAGACCCAGCTCCCTCAGCCTTTCCTCATAAGGGACAGCTAGGCTACACCTACATCTGTGTAGGAACAAATGGAGGGGAGACTTGTTGGGACTACGGAAAGATGGATGCTGTTCTACTTAATCAAAAGAAAATCATATATTGGCAACAGCATTGCTTCCCATGCCTGGGCATTTTTTGGATCAACAGAGTTATTTTGACTTATCAGTGTAATGTCTGAGTGGCTTTGGTTAAATGATTTTGATTTAGACTTATTTGGGTTTCCTGTCTGGGCTCAGCCCAAGGTGGCATGAAACTGCATAGATTAATTTGCTCCCTTAACACAAGTTTTGGCTAAACGTGTTAAGGTGTGGGCAGCACGAGGCTTGCCATTACAGCTGCATGCACAGGTGAGGCTTTTTGGCATTGCTGTGTCCCTGAAAGAAGACTAGGGTCTTGCATTTGAGAGAAGAACTGGACAGTGAAGTTGTCAGGGTACTAACCTGAAACACGTAAGTCTTGGTCTTTCTTCTGTGCTTTAGCACTGCTTTTCCAGAGGACAGCAAGGAAGCAGTGTGCTCTGGGGATGGAGACACAGGAGGTTAAGAGATGCTCAGGCATGGTGGTAACAGTACCATCTAAGAAAGTTACATAGATACCAAGGTGCAACGTGATTAAAAATGCTAATTGAACTGAAGAAAGAATTGGTGGACCTGTGATGAAAATGGCTCTGGTGTGTGCCAGATAGGTGCCTGGCTGTGAGCTGCTGCACAGTTCTATCTGTGGTTCATTTAAAATTTACACCAAAGTGTTTGTGGTGTAAGAGAGACTTCTCTTTCCTGAGAAAGAAGTGTAATTTATCAGCAGAAGTGTAATTTATATACCATAGTTATAAAACCAGAATATTACGGGCATGAAGGACACCCAACTGTGATAAATAAACACATAGATAACTTTTGGTGACCTTTTCCTCCTCTTCCCGTGTCTATGCCACATGAAGAACTTACTAAAGCAGGTACACTTATGATTTTTACTTTTATCTGCAGAAGATCTTTAAACCCGATCTCGCATCATACCGTAGTTACCTGCTGCTTTAAAGACAACAAGGAAGTCTGTGTCTGGGAGCAGAGGAATGTGAAAGGTGTAGTAGCCTTCCTGTGAGAGGAATATGATAATACACACAGATAGGGCAACTATGAGGAACAGTTATCCCAAGCTGTGTCTTTCAGACAGTGCTGTCAGATTTTCAACTTCCAGGAGCACAGCGCATGTGCGTGTGGTGCCACCGTGAGCAATCCCGCAGTGGCTAGAGGCTCAGTGCTTGGGTGCTGGCCTGGCCTGTCAGTGCTGCAAGTCAGGAGCTGAAACTGGGAAGAAAAGATGTTTTTCTACAGCTTTGAGTCTGCATGAAAAAACAGTCTTGGAATGTAAGGAAGGAGTTTTTGAATGATGCCCCTTCTGAGACTGCTGTTCCTCAGAGACTGAGTTTGATCTTGGGGCTCAGGAACTGCCTTTGCAAGATATTTGTTCCCATATCTCCAGCTAAGGACTTGGTCTTGTGCAAATTAGCAGCTTCCTTATGTATCTGCTGAAAGCTTGGGAGCTGATTGATTGAGTTTTCTGTACCACTGCTACTTTACCTAGGGTTTTGTGTGGTTTAGGTTTGTTGTTGTGGTGGGCCTTGGGTACTTTTTATTGAGGGGGAGGATTGATAGGAAAATTGAGCAACATAATTGCTCAATGTCAGTATCACAGTACTGATGAGGCTGGAAAAGACCTTAAAGATCATCCAGTCCAACCTAAAACCAACCAAGTAACCCTAAAATCTGACATCTAGATCATGCCACTCAGCTCTTCAGCTGACTGAACTTGGGAAGTCTTAAGGATAAGGAAGTGATGCAGGTCATACTCTGGTGGGCACTGAAGTGTGAGGTCTTTTTGGATGCAGAGTTTCAGTCCTACCTAGTTTCACTATGGTCAGGCAAGTATATTGACTCTCTGACTAAGGTGTGTAAGTGCTTCTATTAATCTGGCTTCAGGTTTTTTAAGTTGGTTGCTTCCAAAGAGGCAAAGAAGTAAAGAGGTTCTGAACAAGCACGAGAGGAGATGGTAAATTCCTTATTTGCTGGTGCTCCAAGTACTAGACACGACGTCTTTTGTATACATCAGATTTTATGTGTTGTTTGAAATATAAAATGGTATAGCCATATGTTGCGCCATCTGTTTTGAGCACTGCGTGCTGCTGTTCGTAACTTTTTGGGTTTCTAGTTATTACGAGTGGTTTACTGGAGGTTTACTGAATACTGGAGAGTTTAATAATCTTGGGGATGCTATCTCAAAGATTACCTTCTGAAATTACCATACAGATTGCTTGTTGTAGCAGTTTACTTTGACTTTTACCTACTGTTCCGCCTTAGTTCTTGGTAGTGAACCATCTCTTTTCTCATCCTGTGAACAAGTCGTTTCACAGAGCTGATCCCTGGCCTACCTTTTTTATATTTTCTAATTTTTCCATTGAAAACTTGGGAATTCTGCTTAATTCCCGAAGTTGACAGCTCAGGTAATGGATGGAAAATGCAAGCTGTTAGTTATTTTTCAGTGCAATGGCAACGTAACGTGTGACAGCGGAGCCTTTTGGTAACGAGTTAAATCATTTTGGACACACTGAAGACTAGTGATTAGCACTTAACACTGTGCTTCTGAGGATATCAAAACACTTCATAGCATTTAATGAAGGAGGCCTTCCTTATATACATGAAGAATGTACTTCATTCCTGCTAGAGCTATTCATAGGGAAGAGAGGAAACTGGTTCAGGAAGAGGTGAGGGACAAGGCAGAGATATAATTAGTGTCTGCATTGTCTGATGATGAGTCTGGCTTTTAATCCTTTGCATGAACCTTACAAGGGCCCATCACAAGTGGAGAGTTCCTGCAGCAACTCTTGCCTTACTGGGAGCTGTTTCTGGGGTTCTTCCTGGCCTGTCAGAAGGGTGGTTTTGAGGGTTGGAAGCCCTGCTGGGGGGGCTCATGGCTAAAGAGGGAAGAGAGAACATGAACACCTTATAAAACCGTGGGTAGACAACTGGTTATGGACGGAGAGGTAGAAGTGAATGCAACAGTGAGGATGGAAGTAAAAGAGACTGTGTTTAAGGGGAAGAAGTAGTTCACACGTAAGACCAAAACGTAACAGGCAAAGGAAAGGAAGATGTGCAGTACCATCATTCTTGCTTTCAGCTACTGGAACATAGAAACTCACGGTTTCCTGTGTGATCAGAACAATGACGTTGTGTATTTTACTGCTGATGCTCAGCTCTAACAATGCACATTCTCTACCTGTGTTTGGCAACACCTTTGATCTGGACCCACATAAGAAATATCACCATGAAGTGACCTATTAAGAGAACGGTTAACTTGCATTTTACCTTTATGTGGAATGGGATGAAGCTTGTGGTTCCTCTGGCTGATCGGTTTAGGCATAAGAGAGTACTACACCGCAGCATCTTCCTTGTGTGCTCAGCCTTTCCATGAGATAAGAATATCAGCCCCCAGAGTGTCTCTTAAATTCCTTTCTAAATAGATACAGCTGGTTTGCTTTTATATTTTCCTCGGTAATTACAGTGAAACCATACTCTTAAGCTGCATCAAGTCCTAAAGCGTTGGGATTTCTTTTTTCTTCTACTTTGTTTCAGGAAGTATTTTTAAATACGTGAACTAGGGCTTTGCTTTGAAATTTAATTTAAGAGGACCCCCCCAAACATAGAAATACAGGACTAAATTTGCTTTCGGGGCATTAACATTTCCTTAAAGTGGGCACAGTGGGCATGAAAGGAGCTGGAAGGTCAGCCCTACAAGGAGAGGCTGATGGAGCTGGGGCTGTTTAGCCTGGAGAAGAGGAGGCTCAGGGTGACCTTATCGCTGTCTATAACTACCTAAAAGGGGGTTGGAGTCAGGTGGGGGTTGGTCTTTTCTCCCTGGACACTGGAGACAGGACAAGGGGTCACAGTCCTAAGCTCCATGAGGGGAGGTTTAAACTTGACATTAGGAAAAGGTTTTTCACTGACAGAGTGACCAGATTTTGGAACGGGCTGCCCACGGAGGTGGTTGGGTCACTGTCCCTGGAGGTGTTCAAGGTTAGGCTGGATGAAGTGCTGAGTGGCATGAGCTAGATGGCAGATGTTTAGGGTTACCTGGTTGGTTTTAGGCTGGACTGGATGATCTTTAAGGTCTTTTCCAGCCTCATCGTTACTGTGATACTACATTATACGTTTATAGAATACTTTACACTGGAAAAGACCTTTAAGATCATCAAGTCCAAGCTAGCATTTTGATCTTAGGAATGACCAGTGAGGAAGGCAGTATCTCCAGACATCTATGTGTGTAAGAACTGTATTACTTGAAAAAGTACCATCACTGTTACCATTTATGCACTGCTCAAGCATACACAGCATTGAAAAAGGTCTGTCTGATTAATGATAACGGTTGTTCATGTGAATAGCAGAGTACTCAGACCTCATACTTTTAAGACACCAACAGAAAGACATGAGTATGTTTTGGAAAAGCGTTATCCTGTTTGTAACCATCCCTGGCTAGTTTGGCAGAGATGCACATAGCAATAGTCAGACTTCATGGTACTAAAGCACTGCCTCTCAGAATATTTCCTTGCGCGTGACAAATTAAGAAAATGAAACACTGATAATTTGGAAGACTCAACCCAGATCATGAGGCAGCTTTTTGTCTGGTCAGCAGCTGACACAGGAATGCCACCATGCAGACCCACACCAGGGGTTTTCAGCTGTTACGTCCTGGATCCTGACTAGGCGTGACATGAAAAGTCTGCCACCAAACAATTGTACCGTGGCTTAGGGCTCCGTGTTTTGGATGTACTTGCCAGCTCTTTATGAAAAATACGGTGTGTTTGACACTGGCATAAGCTGATGTTGTTATGGAATAATGGAAGTTTATTATTACAGAATTGGAGATTATTGGAGGTTATCAGAGGTTCAGCTTTGAACAAATACGCATTCAAGTCCCACTCTTGCAGTCAGTCAGCAGAAGGCAGCCCCAGAAAGCACACACATTTATTAGAGAAAATAGGGTTTCAGGTACAATATTGATAACTTTTAATTCTTCCCAAGGTAGAACTTGGTCCTAGGTCTAAATCCGTGTTGTCTCTGCTACAAACTGATTAACATTAAGCACGGAGCATTTGCAGCTGAAAGTGAAGGCAGTATCATTTCATGCTGAAGAATGCTGGAGTTTTTCTTCTACAGGATTCTTCTGCGTAACCCTGTTGGTTTTGGTCTTGAATATTGTGTTGCACCGTCATTCTTCGCAGTTGGCTGCAGCACAGTTCCATGGGTCCTCACCTGCTCCTCAGAGATCTCTTGGCTGCATGTTTTATTAGTGCTGAGTGGCATGAGCTAGATGTCAGATGTTTAGGGTTACTTGATTGGTTTTAGGGTGGACTGGATGATCTTTAAGGTCTTTTCCAGCCTCATCATGACTGTGATTACTGTGACTTGTATTGATTATTTTCAGCCTTACTGCAGTTTTGTTTTCAAACAGTAGACAGAACTGACTTGGTGCTGTCCTGCTTCCTATTTCAGCCTTTACCTGCTTGAAAAGTTTAGTAGTTGCCAGTAAGTGGCCTGGGGCTGATGACTGAGCAATGGACCATTAGAAAGTGATATGAAAAGTAATCCCCCTTTTGGCTTGTATGGTGGGAGCTCTGAATCTGCAAGCAAACAGCTTGGCTGTCACTGAACCAAGGAAACTGAGGAAGACAAGGAATCTCTTTCACAGTATCACAGTAGTGATAAGGTTGAAAAAGACCTTAAAGATCATCCAGTCCAACCTTTCTCAGCAAAGCAACCTACTGGAAGAGGAAACTCCCTCTTCCTTGCTGTAATAGCTAGTAAGAGAACAAGCAAAACCAACAATTCTTTGTTCTTCATATAAAATACAATGATCCATCAGGAATAAATGAAGTTGAGTGAGAACCGAGTGATACAGCTATGGATTTTATTTTGGTTTTACCATCAACTCACTGTGTGACTTTGATCATCTGCCTTAGTTTTCCACTGTGTCAAGTGAAGGTTGAAAAAGCATGTACTGTCGGGTTTTGTGTTATAGATTATTTATATGGTTTTTGAGACACCCTGCAGTGTTTTACCTACTGTCCATGGAAATGGTGTGTAGGGTTCAGCAACTTATGCTAAACCGTGCCAGGTAGAAGCTCCATTGTGCTAACTGTTCCCACAGCTAACTTCTCCCATCAAAAGCAGATGTCTGCTTTAAACCTCAGTGAAGTAAGAGCACATCTAGGGATATCTGAAAAGACTGAGATATAGCTGAATAAACTTTTTGATGACGTACTCTTCCCTCACAGCAGACAGCTTTGTGCTTTCCCATAATGAAGCAGTAGAGTAGCAGTACTTGTTACCTTCCCTTTTGAGTTACTGAAAATCACCACCACATAATGTTAGACAGCGTTCTCCAAAATGAATGTTTTATTCGAAAAAACCCCATATGTTTTATTTTCTTATGTGTTAATATAGCTTTTTGTTTGCATTTAAATGTTCTTGCAGCGTGTTTATATCATTCTGAAGGAAGAGCGTTGTTCACACATGAGAATCTGTAAGTGAAACCAACTTGAAACAAAAGTAAAGCTAGCACATCTGTTTTAATATCTCAGAAAGTAAACCAGCTGTGTGTATATATAATATATACATGCTCTAGTAGAGGTTAAATTAGATTTTAAGAATTTGTTTCAGCTTAATAGCCTAAAATGTTATTAGTTACATAGATAAGGAAATTACTTAATAAAAAATATATGATTTTTAACCTGACAATGTCCCTCTTAATTAAGTTATGAGATTCTTAGATGAATGATGTTATAGAAGTGCAGTGTGTAGCTTCTATTATTTATAAGAGAATGCCAAAGAGCTAGCTCGAACCGATTAAAGCAAGGAAAATCTCATTGGAACTTGCCATTCTGAGCAAGTGAATGGTGACTATTTCTAGAGAGATTGTACAGCCTTAGCATCTCAAACAGCTGGCTCTTTTTGATGCAGGAATTGCATGTGTTGGGAAAATAATGATAATAATATTAAATTAATAAAAAGGATGGTCTTGGCAGGTTCTGGATTGTGAGCAAAATCAAAGCATTTCAGTTGCAGTGACTCTGATAAAATTTAAATTACAGGTCTGGGTTTCCTCACCTACTTTACCAAGTCAGCTTTGTATTGAATTTTTAGTTTTCATAAATTCTTCAAATATTCCAATTAGGCAGCTAATTGAGCTCCTCTGTTAAAGAGCTCTGACAACTTATTTCTGCTTGCCATAACCTGGCCCACATCTCTATGGGTCCTTCAGCCCCCCGAGCCATATGAGCTCACGGGCCCCTAGCAGGTCAGTCAGGTGTCCTAACAGTGGTAGCAGAGATGTTAGGGTTTAGCTGTACTTGTGCTGTGAGCACTCTGAGTTCAACCCAGCTGCAAGGCAGAGGAGGTATGAGGTTATGATGCACAAGCACAGAGCACTGCTGAATACTTTTCATCCTTTACTGAGAGGACCATGGAGGCCAACATTATCAACTCACCCAGCAGCCCGGCTGCAAACTCAAACAACCCAGATGCAGTGTGAAACAGCACAACCCTTAGGAGAATTTGTGTTCTCCAGCCTGTGAACAACTTTTGGAAGTCCTGCATCATATATCTTGGTCTGTGGAATGTGTCTTCTGGCTTTCAGCTGGATAGAATGTACATATGGTGCATGGCTTTAAAAGCAGGAAGGCTTGTTGCTCATGAGGTAAGAGAATTAGAAGAGTAAATCCTGCTTTTGGTGGTAGTTAACTTACTGTTGGTGAGCTTTTACTTCTGCCCAGTTATTTTTACCAGTTAGGTGCTTTAGCAGTCAAATTATCTACAAATGAGCAATTAGGAAAGCTGAAATCCCAGATACATTTTTGTCCATGGTGAATGCTTTTTTTCTGGGTCCGTGATTTGGTCCTGAATGTCCAAATCATTGAGAAAGGATTAGTATCTCTTCCTTTCTCTTGCCAGTCCCTCCACCTCTCTTGGGTACTATCAAAATCATAAATTGCATGGCATTCCAGTCAAAATGTATGCAGCACAAGAAGATTATAGAGAACTTGGCACATATCTGAAACTTCTTGACTACTCTGCCTTCAGAAAACTTTTAAGCAACATAAATACCGGAGTAGCTTGTGTTAAAAGCTTGATTCTGGGAGTATTGTTGAATCACTCAAGAGACTGAACTGCTAAGCACATCTGTAAGAAAATACATGTAATATCCTAACATGATGATAGTTTTAAGCTAGTTTTCTATAGTAGTTCAAGCTATAACCCCTAGAACCAATAGACTATAATCATGTCTTATGAAGATCATGCTTGGCATGGAAAATGAACGTACGCAAGGCTTTGGCTTAGATTAACCGTGCACCACAGATGTGTTCAATGAGCCCGTTTCCTGTTTTGCTTTATAAGCCCTCCCTCCAATCCAATCCAGTCCTTTAGAGACATTTTTATCTGCTAATAAGTGTGATTACAGTCATTCCTGCTGTCGTTTATAAAATTATACGACATTGATTTAGTCAGTTGTGGTATTTAAGACTGCTAAGTTTCCCTGACCAGAATCAGAGCTCTGCTGGAGAATTATCTCCTGAAGACTGTATTGGTGCACCTGGTCTCCTGATCCTCAATCCAGTAGATCATTAGGCAGTGGTGAGCCATTTACCATGCAGATTGCACCAGATATGCCAATGTTCTGTTTTTCATCTCTAGGTGCTTCATACCATTTATGATTGCTTAGAGAGAAATAGGTTTTCCTTTGAGTCTTGCAGAAGTGGATCTAGACTCTGAAGCCAGGAGGGTTTCAGTGCTATGCATCTCTGTGAGAGGAAATGCAAGTCCAGGGGGTTTAAAACAGAGAACTGGGGTATGCAGTGTCTTGCGCATCAGGCAAGACCCTTCCAGAGGAATGGAAGTGCACTGAGGCAACTGCTGCAAATGGTACATCTTGAATGACCTCAAGGGTCTTCTGCTGCTCGAAGTAGCTCATGGGGTTACATCTAACGTCAGCTATCATTTCTCCTGTAAACTACTTGAACTCTTTTTTGCTTTCTACCATGGTTTTCATTTGCAAATAACACAATAGATCCACCAGAGACTGGAATTGCTTTATAAATTGTGATGCTACAACATGTCTGATACTCGAGCCCAGTTCCCTATTTCAAGAGTGGAGGATATCTTTTTTAAATCAGTAGAATTTTTGCCATTGACTCCAATTAAAACTGTTGAAAAGGCTCTTGTTTTGAGGGAATATATCTAAAAGTTCCAGAACGAGCACATCTGTTAGCCAGACGTCACTTCAAAATCCTGAGTTTAGTAGAAAGTTTTAAAGGCTTTGTGGGAAATAATGGGCTGCTCTGGGGAACTGCAGAGTATTCAGATTAATCATCGAGACAGAAGTTTGTGAGTCTAGGGACTCTTCAGTATACAAATGCTGGAGTCACAAGCAGGATGTTACGGCAGGTCACTCGATGCTACTAAAAAAGTATCTCAGCCTTTTCACTTGTGAAATTCTACTGTCTGAAGGTGTGGTGGGGTAAAATAGTTCAGGCAGGGACAGCATCAGTAAGAACTGTGACTGTTACTAATTTCACCCTCACTGGTATTTGTTCCACACAACTGCTATTTCCTCTTCTTAATTCATAATATAGTTGAGGGTTTTTTGTTTATCCACATGAATAGACAAGCTCATGAACTGGTCTCAAGCAGCAAATGGCTTTGGAAGGCGTACAAAGTGCACTAATCTCCAGTTTATGAACGTATGGTGATGCTCAAAGAGCAAATGCTTCAGCAAGCAACTTTAAAGAGGAATTGGGGTGTGGAGTTTCTGAAGGAAAAGAGTTGGAGGTGACAGAGCACAATGCAGCCTGAGCACAATGACACACTGAGTAGAGAAATTTAATTATATAAAGAGGGATAATAGATGAATCAAGTAGAAAAACAGACACCAGAGAGCAGGAAGAAAAGAAACAGAAAGGAACCATTTGACCATAGGAAAATAAAACAAGGATAACTTTGCAGTCTCCTCTGAGCCAACCTTTGAAACTGAAGAGAGAATATGAAATTTTTAAAAACTCCTTTGTTTCTTAGACTGATGGGGAAAGGAGACTGCAAGGGAAGAAGTGACTCTGCTATCATACAGCTCAAACTGCTTTCAATGCTCTGCCTGGTGTGATAAATAGTGCAAAGCCTTTTGTGATCTCTGGATGAAAGTCACGATAGTAAGTCCAAAAGATCGTTCAAAGGCCAAGTTCAGCAATCCTCAGCCCTGATTCAGGCAAAACTGCCATTGTTTCACACATCAAGTGTCTGAAAAACAGAGGATATGGGGGCACTGAGCCAACTGCTCTTTTTTTTCCCTCCTTTTTTTCCCTTTCTAAAAAAACTTATTATAAAAAAAAAAGGCTGAACGGCTTTTCAGGATGGAGGAAATTGCAAGAAAGGAAGGGTGCCACCCACTAGTAATTCATGGCTGAGCGGATCCTCCACTTACTCTCTTTCCACCTGCCCTCAGTTTGCCTCATGCTTTGCATCATTCAGCTGTGGCCAATCTTTCATCCCCAAAGAACTTTGCTGTAGTTTATGGGCGAACGGTCTGAATGGAAACTGTTGTGCAAGTAGCATTTGCAGATAAATGCAAACTAGGAGCAAAGCTCTGGGTAAAGCTGGGCATTCAGGTATGAATGCTTCGTAGTGAGATGGATCAGAACTCAAACACCTTTTAGCATCTTGAAAGAAATAGTCTCCCCTCTGGTTCAGGATGTGTCTGTTTTTAATCCCCCCCTCCAACTCTCCTTGCCTGTGTGTACAATGTAATTGTAGTCAGAGCAAAGCAGGCAGCTGTGCTTGTTTCTCCTCAGGGCTATATTGAAATCAATGAAGCATCTTCATGATCTCTTGTTCCGCCTTCCTAAAAACATATATGCCGAGTCACTCCCTCAGCATCTTCCTGCTGTTCGGTAGAATTTCACCTTGAATTTCAGTGGCCATTTGGGAGGCGGGGGGAAGATTGTGGCTGCTTTCCTTTCCCTTGAGAGTAAGCTTTCCTGGTGCTGGTAACCTTTGCAATTACTACCTGATAAGAAAGGCAGGTATTTGGGTGGCATTCTTTTCAGGCACCAAAGTCACTGCAGGTTTGTAAGAGCTCAGCAGAACACCTAACACTTTGCAGAGACGGGCTGCTCCGGCAGCCCTAACTCAGGCAAACTTGCAGCAGAGTCAGATGAGGTTTTCCCTGAGTGAGAAATGAGTTAAAAACTGAAGCAAGATCCTGATCTTTTACCCAGGCACAACTCCAGCAACTTTGGAAGAGCTGCTTTAGACTTAGAGCATTGTAACGGAGATCAGAATCTGTAAGGCTTCACTAAGAACTCGGGCATTTGGCTCCTTTATTCATTAAAAAAACCACGGACAATTGCATTGACTTTAATAATCCTTACCTCAAAGTTCACTTGAAAGAAAACTAATAAGACTTTTTATTTCAAGGGAGGGGGGGGAAAAAGCCCCAAGCCCTAAAAATAAAAGTTTAGCTCTGGTCAGCCAGGGTGGGAAATTCCATTGTGGCTGCAAGCCCATGGCAGGTAGAGTGGAATTTAATGAAGGAAACTGCTGTGTTTTTGTGTCTTTCTGTATGTTTTTCCTTTAAAACCCAGAGCTGGGCAGGCTTCCCATTTGACCTGATGTGACCCAAGCAAATTGCTTCTTATATAAAAACAACTGCAGACTTGGAGAATGTGAAAATGCACTGTATCCTTTTTCCAGCTCAGGGAAAATGAAAGCCTGAGAAACAGGACAGCCCTGTCAATACTCGTTGAGCAAAACTATCACTCAGGCTCGATAAAGAGAGATTAGAACAGGCTTCCTCACGCCAGAGGGATTCATTATGAGTTAGAGCTCTTTATGTTTTGTTTTAAACAGACACACTTATCGTCGAGAAAACTACATTTTCCAGCTCATTTTTTTTTGGGAAGGGAGGGGTAAAGAAGCTCTTGTAGAGGAGGACGGAGAAAGAGAGAGGCAGGGGGCGGAGGGGAAAGGGTTTTAACTAATGCCCCCAAACGAAACTACGTAGATAGTTGCTGAGATGTAGGCAAAAAGCCCGGCTTGTAGCGTTTGCCGTAAGTTGGGAGAGCCCGGGCGCGGGGATTCAGGGTGTGTCTGCTGATATTGTATTCAGATGTGTTGCCTTGGCATGTGTACTGACGGATTTATTTAAAAAACAAAGAAGAAAAAAAAAGCATTGTGTGCTCGTGAAATGACTTCATAAAATCCCTTCCCTTTATGAATTATTTTGATCACAGGGCTTGTTGTTTAAATTTCTAAAGTACTGTGCTTTTTTTTTTTTAATTGCCTTCTTTTCAGAACTGTCTGTTCTCAAGTTGGCACCTTCCGCATAGCTGCATGCAGAGATTAAAGGAGAGGGAAGGGAGGGGAGGTGCAGAGGCTTTCATCAGACCCAGGGGGTGACATGGTGCATAAGCAAACTCGCATCTTCTGCGGGTCACCCCCGAAATGAGGCTCAAACTCTCAGCCACTCTTCTCCTCTGTAGGCATGTCGGAGCTGCAGCGCGTACTCTGAGGAGAGACGAGCAAACAAACACTTGAGCCCTTGCATGCTGCCATGTCGTAGAAGACAGAATAGACTTAGATTTGCTGTGTCTTGCTTAAAATGGAGGTGAAGGACTTTCTACTCAGGGAAGCAAGATGCTGTAATACCGTCCAGGTTCGGTGAGACTTACCTTCCCAAAACACAGGTGTCGATCCTGCTCCGTTTGGGCCTCGGACTGTTGCTTCAGGTTCCTCCTGCTTTGTTTGGCTTATGAGTGCAGCCAACAACAGTCTTAAGTGCTCCCAGCCTTGCACCCTAAAGGTGCAAGGTTCAGAAGGAAACTCTTGACTGGTTTGTTCCAAACACTGTGTTAAAGACCTGCAAAGTTAGTATTGCTCGCTTCCCCAACATCTACCACCACCATCATCATCCAGATCTTGTTATTTATCTACGAGTTGCATGGTGTTTTCAGACTAGGTATGAAACTAGGATGTTCTACTGGATGAAAACACGGTACTGAGGATCAGGAAAGCTGGAGTTCAGTTGCTGCTTACTCTTTTAATCAGCTGAGGGTCATTCACAAGGTCCTCGTTATGTTCTTTGCTGCTTGGCAAGAGTCTGAATAGGGTGGTACTCGTGACAGCTCTCCAAGATTCCTTTCTGCTTGTGCAAAGGAGGTGATCAGAATAGTACTGATCCAAAAAGAGCTGTGAGGGTAGATGAGGGATGTGTAGTGGATGAGAGAAGGGCTGTGGATGTCGTCTACCTGGTCTTAAGTAAGGCCTTTGACACCAGTTTCCGCAGCATTCTCCTTGGGTGGGTGTACTCTTCACTGGGTCACGAAGTGGCTGGATCAACAGGTCCAGACAGTGGCAAGTAAAAGGTGTTAGATCCAGCTGGTGACCAGGCACAAGTTGTGTTCACCAGGGCTTGCTATCGGGCCAGTTCTGTTTAATGTCTTCATCAGTGATCTGAACGAGGGGATTAAGTATACCCTCAAGAAGTTTACAGGTAGCTCAAAATCGTGCAGGAGCATTGATCTGCTTGACAGTAGAAAGGTTCTGCAGAAGGTTCTGGACAGGCTGGATCAATGGGCTGTGGCCTCTGGTACGAGGTTCAGGGTCTTGCATTTGGACCACAATGTCATGCAACACTGCAGGCTTGGGGGAGAGCAGATGGAAAGCTGCCTGCCAGAAAGAGGCCTGGGGCTGCTGGTAGATGGCTTGCTGAATATGGGCTAGCAGTGTGCCTTGGTGGCCAGGAAGGCCAAGCAGCATCCTAGCTTGTATTGGAAGTAGTGTGGCTAGCAGTAGGGAGGTCTAGAATGGGTAATAGAAAAAAAATATTCACTTAAAAGGGTTGTCAGGCATTGAAACTGGCTGCTTAGTAAGGGATTGAGTCACCATCCCCAAAGTTCTAAAAGGTGTGTAGATGTGGTACTTAAGAACATGATTTAGTGGTGGCCTTGGTAGTGTTAGGTTAGTGGTTGGACTCAGTGATCTTAAGGATCTAGATGATGTAATGATTCCATGGGGTTTTGGCTGTGTGGAATTTTTCTGCAGGTAGCATAGCTTCCAGATCCTGGTAGAAGTTGCTTTTAGCTGAGTAGAGGAAAGCTCCAAAGAGACAAACAGTGGAAGCTGTATTATCTTGTTCTGGAGAATTCGCTTCCCATTTTAGAGATGCCTTGTGCTCTTCAGAACTGCACTTCAGGCAACAGGAGAGGCATTATCCAACAAGCTCTGCTTGATGGCAACTCTTCTTGTCTCTTAGTGATGAGGATCTGTCACGTTCAACATTATATACATGGAGCTGTACTGATCTAAAGGATTATTTTGACTTTCTAAGTGTAAACACTGGGTCCACTGTATGCATATTCCATCACGGGCTGGAGACTAACTCTCTACGTTTTTCATTACATATGTATTAATCAATTAATCCAGTAGTAGCAGCTGACTGTATGCCTAGCATGAAATAGTTACTGCTTTGCAAACCAGTTGGTTTTATTGGTCCATTAACACATATAAACTACCCACATCAGTGTTCTTTGTCCTGGGCTACTTCTGTGTCTAATGCAAAGCGCAATATGCACATCAATAACATGTTGTGTCATTAAGTGACCTTTGGGAGAATTCCCACTTCAAGAGCCTGTTGGCAAGTACAGATGTTTCTGTGAAATACACCTCTTCGTAAAGGAAATTAAATGAGTACAGATGTGCTCCAGATTTTGGTTACTCTTAACTGATTCTTATAGATATTAGAACTATGGAATTTCAGCGCAGTGCTGGGTTGATAAATTCTACAGCACAAAATAGGTGGCAGAGTGAGAAGAAGAGTTTAGGGACACAAATGGCTTTTTGAAAAAGGGAAGTGCTGCAAGGTGTCGCGTGGTTGGAAACAGACTCTAGAACTGTATTAAATTCTAGCACAAGGCCTAAAGACATCCCTAAACAGAGGTCAGAGGGCATGTGGCAGGTCTTGGGAAGAATCCTAACGCGTGTCATTTCTCCCACGTCAGTAGACTGGAGCGTATCACAGGACCGTATAATCATGTGCCATCCGTTGAGTTAGCTAATTCACGAATGATTTTTAGCTCATACTTTTTGGGCTCGGAGGGAGTTTTGCCTAAGAAAAGAAGGGAATAGTGCTGTGGGATTCAGCTCTGGATTATCTATGTTCCTGGTCTTGACCGTGTATGTGACAAGCCAGGACACGGTGCAGACATTGTTATGTGAAATGCAGAGGAAGGAATTTTGGGGTTTAAAATCTGAATTAAGGTATCAGCAGGAGATTTGCGGTCTTTTTAGAAATACGACTAATTTGTACAAGCCCGTGTGGGCTTACTCCTTTCTCATTTAATGCCAAAGTCGGAACTTCTATTGGCTTCAGTGCAATTATTCTTACAGCTCTGGGAACTTTTCTAATAAGCCTGCATTGAAGATTATTTAGCTGCATGGGAACACTTCTAATAACATCTGTGTGCCCTGGTCTGTGCTCCGTATGCAGGTACTTGTGAGTTGAGTACTGCTGAGGGTCGTCTATGCTCTTGTTGAAAGGATATAAACCAAATTAAATCTGATCCATAGTACTTTTTTGATGCTCAAAGTAGTAACAAGAGAAACAGCTACCAGTAAGACTTATAAAAATTATATGATGGCTACTGTAACTTCCAGGCTGTGATGGCTCAGAAAAGGGATTTGTTTTCTTCTGGAATTCGAGAATGCCACAGGTTTTGGGTGTCTCAGTTGCACTGGGAACTACTTCTGTGAACACTGCAGTGTTTACATTACAGATGCATTTTGTGTTACCTGTTTGTTACAGTTTCAGAGCAGTGACAGTAATATAAACACCGGTTAGTAGTTTGAATTGTGGGAGGTTTCTTTACCTGAAAAATTCCAACAGAACTTAGCAACCTATGTCTTGCTCTTGTGAACACTTATAATCACTCTGATAGTAAGTGTGTGACTAGTCCTGTAGGAGTAAAAATTCAGGGGAGTAAATAACCAAATGCAAGCTAAGCATGAGTGCATGTTTAACTTTTTAAAGAAACTTCAGAGGAATTTTATCATCAACTTTAAAAAAGAAGAGAAAAAAGAAAAGGAGCACTTTTGGAATAACAAACAAGACCATTATTCACTAACCTAAAGTAGAGAGGAAGAAAAGTTACTCTGTTGAAACTGCAAAATGGACTGAAATGAGAAAATTGTGTTTACCCGGTTTGGAATCTGGCAAGAACACTTGAAATACTTTTCCTTTTTTTCTTTCTTATTCGCAAGGAGTTGCAGGATTTGAGTTAGGTCTAAAGTCAAAGTAAATACGATACCTCACTTGAGAAGAACTTACTTCTTTATTAAAGAAGTCACATAAAGCATTCAACAGAGTCGGGTAGTATTTTATTTGGTTAAATTAGGGTTTGAGGTTTGTAAACTTTAAACTTAGTCTCCTTCTGAGAATGATTTAAGACAGGAATGCTATAATCATCTAATTATATGAGGCTGGAGCAGGTGCAAGGCATGGAAAAATGTTATTTTCTCCTCCCATCTGTTCTCTGAAGAACTATTGAATTCTCCTTGCAGGAATCTGTTAGAAGATTTTCCTGAAGTTACCCTGTAGGCAGAAAATTCACCACAGAACCCAGAGGCAGTGCCTTTGGATGCACTGGGAGTAACTTGTGCACAGGGACTTTCTGCTTTTCAGGTGGAATGAGACAATCAGGGAAGCATGGCTGGGGATCCTCGCTGTACCTTTCTCTGAGTACAGCAGGAGATTGAAGCTGCTGAAGAGCAGCATCGTGATCCCTTTCTGCTTGTGGAAGACACATTGCTTTCTGTTGGGTTTAAAACACTGAAAGGAATAGGATTGCTTTCCCTCCTACATGAGCATCTTTCAGTTAATCCACTTTCGGTTTTGCAGTGTATAAACAAATGATAAGTGAAAGTGAAACAACCTTCAGAATGTGTACTTTTGTAATAGTTTCTTCTCAATCGAGGCAACTTGAGTTTATCAGGCTAAGTGTTCTGTTGGGGAAATAAGCTGTGCTACATTCCCTACTTCTTTGTTTGCCATTGTGACAGGGGTCCCCAGTTGTCTGAGCTTTGAATTATTTTAAACTCAGGGTCATATTCTCTTCTTAGTGCAAATTGCTTCACAATAATGCTGCTAACATTAATGGGATTCATAAATAAATCCCTTTGGTAGATGTAGAGGGGGAGATTCCATATGCTTTATTCTTCCCATCTGTATATTGGGAATGCCATCAGATGAGAAGGAAGAAAAGAGTATCAGTTTAGAGCAGGAAAGTACCAGAGGAATTCCCCAAACACACAGCTCCCCTACAGCAAAACAGAAGCTTGTGTGTACAGAAAATGTCTATCAGGTTTGGTATGAGCTGGGATTTAAAGTTCCCTCCAGCTCCAAAATGTTGGAATCCAGCATTTGGGTCCAACTTATCATTAGTTTGCTATCTGAAAGGGTCAAAGGCACAGCTAAGGGTAAAAATCCTTTCTGCTGAGCCCTGGAAATCTGAAAGTCAGCATTTTCTCTAAAATAACTGAAAAGAAATGGACAGATAAGTGTTTCAATTCATTTTGCTTAACACACATTCATCCTGCTTGAACTCTTCAATATACTTTTCAGGTCCAACCTGAACTGCCTAGTCAGGAGATAGAGAACTGTAGTTCTCTCAAAGAAAACGGTATGGTTGTCTTTGACCAGTGTGGAATTAGACTGCTTATGGAATTGTAATGACACTAATGTGAGAGAAAGGCTTCCTACCCAAGCGGCAGGAGAGCTACTTTGATGCTTGCCAGTAGTTCTTTGCAGGTCTAGTTGGGAAATAGATGAGCTTGCTCATGGAATAAATCCCACGTATGCAATGCTGCTGCCGTGCCAAAACTGTGCATGTTCTGTTGTGTGTGCCCGCTGAATATATTTTATATCTACTTTAACTGTAAGTATTTGAAAGCATACAAATGCACCTGTATGCACCCAGGGGAAGCACTGCCTCTACTAGCTCCACTTTGAATGCCCTGGTAGTTAAGCTTGAAAGAAATATCCATAGCAGTCCTCCTATCTTCTCTATAGAAAGGGCTGTGCACGATATATACCCACCTTGCAGATTTGTTCTTTATAGACATTTTTGAGTGAGGAACAGGACTGTATTTATCTTAAAGAAGTGCGGGTGATCTCAGCAGTTATTTCTATGATAATGAAAACACGTTTCTGATGCAAGAAAGAGTTCTGCTAATCCTGATTTCTAATAGTGCTGCTTCTGGCAGTGTTTTCTTTTTGGCCTTGAGCACTTCACATCACCCCTTTGCCACTATTTTTCCATCTTAAAGAACCATTCTGAGCCTCAACTGTGTAACACTTGGAAGGATTTTTGCAAATGAAAGCTAGTTGTGAAAAAGCATGGATAGAAAAGCAAACAGTGTGATCCCAGACTGATGTTTTCTGCAGATATCCTGATGAGCTTTGCCTGATACTGAGCTGGTGTCTGTGAACTTTATAAAGCACAGTGGAGTTTTATTCATTAAAGAGATTTTTAAATGCATTTTCATGTTTAGTCCAGCAAGCAGCCCCAAGCTAAGGGGTGTGTTATGGGCTGAAAGCACAACAGGAGAAATTACTCAATGTTCCTTTTCCAGTTTTGGGGCTGTGACCTTCACATTTATGTATATTGCATAAAGCAGATTGTGAGCGTTGCAGCTTCACTGACTTGGGAACTGACAAAGATGGGTTGTTTTTTTTTAAATCCTTGCTTTCTTGTCATTTTCTGAGAAGTTAAACACACTGTACTATGCAGGTCTTTCCAGATAGCACAGAAAGCCTTGGTCGCTGGCTTGAGATGAGGCTGCACTGTAACTGCTTGTTCATGTCCAGCTTTTCAAGACAGAAATACTGTGTACCTGAGTTCAGCCAAAATGCTTATGTCTGCCTGATTATATCAGCTACCGAAGCCAAGTAATCTAAAGTATGCATGGTTTGATAGACTAAGCATCCAACAAAAGCTTCCTTAAAATGAGTCATATCTTTGATTCAAGAGTCACATTAGTTAAAACAAATCAGTCTTTCTCTTGCTGGTGCTGGGAAATTTAAGGCGAAAAGCTAAAGAATTGCTGCAGCATAACAATGTCAGCCATTGTAGGGCAGTGCCAGCCAGGGATACCAGGCAGCAACCAGCCAGGCCAAATCAGCATTTATTTGTTAATTCCTGGAATGGCTCAAATATTTGAGGGCAGTTTCCGGACAGAGCAGTGACGGTGGAGGGTTCTGGCATTTCAGTTTGTCAAGACACGGTGGATCTCATGTTTGGAAGTGTTCACATTAGGGCAGTCATTCATTACACTTGAAGTAATTGTCCTTCACACCGTTTCAGCAGAAGTAGCAAAACCAGCAGGGACAAATAAAGCCAACAGCATTCCTTCAGTATCCCAGAGGTCAAAACTCAAGCTCAGTAGTTCAGATGTGCTCACCTAAAAAGTATGTATTATAGTCACTATGCCCATAGTTTTAGGCATAAAGGGATTTATCTTTATCTTCCCTTATTCTCTTGCTGTCCTAGTGCTGTCTCCTCTGGATTTGCATCACAAGTCTTTTGCAAGTACCTCTACTCACTCTACAGACACCTATTCCTTCAGCTGTTTCTCTCCCTTCATTACATCTCCTTAACTGACAGTGACTCTCTGTGCCAGGCCAGGGTCTCATTTCCTTGATCTCTCTCTTATCTATTTTCCTTCGTCTGTTCTCACAGTTCAAACCTTCTCACTTTAAAAATTGAATCCAGACATAACCAAGGGAAATTCTATGGCTGAAACCACTCTACCTGGGCAGACTGTTTGAGCCATAAATCTATTAATTTACTCATTTAGTTTCCTTTCTGACCTCTGTACTTGCATTCCGACTTCTGCATGAGCAGTATTTTAGATTTCTTTGTGCAGATAAGATGCGTACACATCTGTCAGCTCCAACCTTGGTAGCATAAATTCACACAGGAGAAAAAATTTCAATCTAAAGAGCAATAAAATGCAAAGAGAAAGAAAACATCTGAGAAGAAGAATATTCACTTCTCCTGTATAGATTGTCACGCTGCAGTCATAGGTATTGGTCCCAAAGGTTCGTTAAGCAGTACAGCTAATATCTGACGTGAATTTACAGTCTTACATGGCGTTTGCGTCTCCTCATCCAGCACTACAAAACTTCTACCCTGCGTTTTCATCACCTTGCCTTTTCCAATTTACTGTGTTTACTGCCTCTGTCAGTTTTTATGCTAATTTTGTGACTATAAGTCGAGCACACTTCTTTAAAGCAGCCTTTCTGCTCTGGTATGAGCAATATTCTTCTTGTCCACTTCTCATGTGTTCAGGCCTGGTGTTAGGCTAGACCCATCATTCTTCCCAAGTGAATGAGTGAGGCTCACTGTAGCCCACTTGCATACTAGAAAATTGCCACCTACTTAATGTTTCTCCAAAGACTGACAGAATTTATGGAGTTTCTGTGCTGCACCTTGCTCCAAACGTTGGTTAAGGGTGACTCTTTCCCACTTAACACCAGCCTGGTCCTGTCTGCTCTACTCCCTTTCGCCATAAAATTAAGCACTTGCCCAACAGCAGTCTGCACTGGCGAGCAGGGTACCTGAGATAAACACAGCTTCCTTCAAGATCACTTGAGATTGCAGCAATGCAGGTTTGCTGGGGTCAGTTTGGAGAGGAAAGGTGAGTGCAGGGTAGCTGTTGAACTGGTCAAAAACTGTCCCCAGAAAAAGTTGAAACTGAGAGGAGCTACTGCTCAGTAATTAGAGAGCAGTGGGGAAACAATTGGTGCTCTTCCTGAGTGGACTCAATAAAAGGTAGGGGTTCTTTCTGAATGCCTGTGTAGGTCTCAGACTGGACAGGCTGCCTTGTTCCCCGTTTTTTACTCTGTTAAGCAAATGTGTAAGAAATTAAGCCGGTGCAATGAGCAGCATTTGCTCTCTGCAGACTTGCAGTGCACCAGCTGGGAGACGGTGTTCCTGGGGATCTGCAGCTTTTTCTGCTCCTTCTGACTAGCCCCACATAGCTACCTCTTCGGTCAGTAAAGGTCTGTGTACTTTATATCTATCTACACGTGTACCTATATATCATTTAGCTAAATAACTGTGGAAAGGGGAATAAATAATGATAAAATAAGCGTTCTGAACACCAAACAGGCTCAGTGTGCAACTAACGGAAACTTGGAAGAAACAGGCTTTCATGAAGGGCTAACATTGTTGAAACCATATGTTTTCCATGTACCGGGAGACTGTTTTAATAGTTTACAAATGTATTTAACCACAGAAAGTCTAAATTTAGTCGGTGTTTTAAAGGGCTACAGATTGACACGAGTCATTCCAGTTAGCAAAGGACTTCTTTTCATCCAGATCCAGTGAATTAAACCTATGTGACTGAGCAGGAGGTGTCTGGGGGTACTGGTGTGTCTACGACTGCTGATGTGAGTGGTGCAAAACTTTGCTGCACATTTGCAGCATCCATTTCCTTCGTGCATTGTGTCTAGTGGGAAGTAAGCAGAGTTCTGCCCCTCCTGTGCCAAAGGTACACTAAATGATTTTGAACAAGGTCTTCCTCCCCGTTGCACTAGTTTTGCCCTTGTAAAATAGAAAAAACCCCACTTTTTAAACTACTTTGAGAGCTGCTGATGAAAGGTGCTGACTAGGACCTTTGCCCGTCTTTTATCCCAAAGTGTGCTTGGGTTTAGTACCCTGAAGCAAAACTCAGGTGAGTCTTTAGGCCTCCAGAGTTTTTGCTGAAGTTGTACGAAACCTCGGAAATGGTGTTGTGTCATCTGAACAGCTCCAGGGGACAGCTGAGCTGCACTCACCCCCCCACCCCCCTTGCTAATAGTGTTTGTGGACCTCAGGAAATCTTTCATCATCTGATCTGAATTATAAATTGGCAATGAAATCAGCATCTTCTGCTGAGCAGCTAAGGTTTTATGAGTCCATGCAACACTGTCTCCATAAAAGCTTAGTTCTCTTTCGGCAGAGCTCATATGCCAGCGCTGCTATGTTGCACACCCTGCTTATTCTTCTGTTCATCCTTAGATGAACTTCAGCACAGATGGCTTCATCCTTCATTTTGGACCATGTGTGGCCACAACTGAGGCATGCATAATTATGTCACCCTGTTGTGTGATATCACAGACCTCTGCTGGACGGGAGCTGGGTTCCTGCGTCCATGATACTGTGTTCTCAACTGCAGCATGTTTGCCCTTTAAATCCAGCTGGACATCTTCCTCGTCTTAGCAGCTGTTTTCATTGTGATTTGAGCTACTTTCAGACAACTAAGTCCCAAAAACCACCTGATCATGTCAGGGCCATTGAATAGTGGTTGAGCAGGCTTTCATGCTAGCTATGTGGTGGCACTGCATTCACTTGACAGGATTCTGTTCCAGTGGCTTTTGTACTGGGTTTCTGTTCTGTAAGAAACTTAGTTTTCAGTCTGCACAGGCCTTAGTAGGAGCAAGCTTCAGAAGATGTACCTAAAAGAAGGAAGGAAGATGGGTTTAGTCCTCCATACGTTAGTCTGATGCTTTACCAGGTGTGGATGGAATCTCCTTCTCCAGAGTGAAAATGCACTAATGCAAACAAGCTTGCCAGCAGGAAAATCTTGCAGACTTTCTGCACGGTGAGAAAAGCTGTCCTCAGAAAAGGAGCTGTGTTAGTTCTTTAATAAGTATTTCTTTCAGTTTCTTTAAACACTGAACAAAACTTTGAAGGTAAAGGGATACAACTGTTCAGGGAATAAATTACTTTTACAGCTGGCCGATATAAAATATTACAGTTCAAGTCTCTTAAAGTAGTATTGATAAAGGAATAAACCTGCTAAAAGAGTATATTTTTCATTCGCTGGAGCTAACTGTATAATAGCACTCGGCTATATTTAATCTCATGGGGAGCATGGAACGGGCACCAAAATGATGGTAACCTAAAACCGACAGGAGCCATCTTTCATGAGGTCTCTGCTTCCTCCTGTCCATAGCGTGGTTACTGCAGCGAGTCTACTCGCTCTGCCATTCTGAGTCTTTTTTTAAGCTGGTTGTTAAGTAGTTAATTCCCAAGCCAACCCTATGAAGTGAAAAAGGACTACTCTTCCAGCCTTACACGTGGGTAAACTGAGATACAGAGAGGATAAAGTCTTTGCCGGGGGTCAGACTGGTTCATTCCACTGTGCCTGTGGCTGTAATGGGCCTTGGTCCTTCCACAGAGCTCCAGATGGCACCACGCTAGAGTAAAAGCTGTAAACTGTGGTTTCACTGGCTGCTGTGGAACAGGCTTAGACCTGCGTTGGAACTGGGTCCTTCACCTTCCTACAGCATGCATGTGAGTGTCCAAGCAGCCACGTTAAATTAACTGGTTAATAAAGAGCTCTTATAACATACTATATATATATAAACTATACATGAGTGGGCTCCAAAGGCTGACTTTGGACTGGCTGAAAGCAAGCATCCCTCCATGCGCCTCTTGCTTGTGCGTGGTTCTTGTTTGCCTTAGAAACAGGTGCTCCCGCTAATTTTTAAAACTGTCTTTGAGGAAAAGAAGATAAATTTTTCATTAGGTAGGTACCTTCAGAGAGATTCTCGGGTGAGGGAGGTGGAAAGGAAGCGGGGACTCGGAAGAATGCACACAAATGGCATTTTATTTACCCTTCTTGTGTCTTGGTGGGTCTTTGGGAGACCAAGTGAGTTCTAGTTCACGCAGTGATGTTCTTTCCTGAGGATATCTCTCTGCAGAACTAGTTTGTTTCAGAGATGCATTGCACTGAAGTAACAGCATAGAATTAGGGGTTTTAACTGTGTGTGTCCGTTGGTTTGGGGTTTGCCGGTGCTTCTCTTCCACCTTCTTCAAGCTCATTTTTCATGAACTTAATGATAAGTAACATGGAGAGCTTTTGTCTGAATAGTCTTAAATTTGAGGTATATTTTAGAACAGAATCCTGCTTTTAAACTTACAAACTGTCTTCTTTTCAGTGCTCTTCCTTCTAAAGATATTGACCCATTATATTGCATTAAATTTTAAAGACGTGAAATTTAGAAATGGGACTACATTTGATAGCATTCCCGGGGTTGATAGCCAAAAGGGAAATGACCGGCTTATTTTCCTGCTCCATTTACCTTGTTTAGTTCTAGAGGAGAAGATGCAAAAAAACTTGTGATGAGTGGGTGAAAACAGTAAGAGGTAAAGTTGCCTTTCAAAAGCTCTGCCCCATGCGTGCCCTGTGCCCTTGCACAGAGAAATGTGCTCTCCTAGCCTGTTCATGGTGAACAGACTGCATTCATTCAGGACTGGTGGCATGCTCTTATAATTTAGAGATCGTTTCCCGTTATAATCCACAGTATCAGTTACGATTTTCTCTCACTAATTATTTTAGGAGAAAAATTCTTATACTTTTGAGTCCTGGGGGGGATGAAATAAAAATAGTATGTTTTTTTTTAAAGCTAGGAAAGTGCTTCTCTTTTGCTGTGGGTTGTTTATTTTAGTAGTAGTTTTAAGGACACAGAAAGAAGTGAGGAGAGAACGAGAATAAATTTCACTAGTCCTAATAATGTTTTTTTCTGTTTACGTCACCTCAGAATGATCCAAACGGAGTTTGCTTAGACTTGGCTTATTTTGTAGATATTCTTGAGAGCCTGGTATTAAATCAAATGCCAAGCAAGTTACTTCAGGAGTTTCAGGGAAGAGTGTATATATTGCTTAGGTAGACTGAGTATGACTTGTGCCTGAGCCACACTGCTTTACTCAGTTGAGCTCTGTCTCCATTCTCATGGAAACCAGCCACTGATTGACAGTAACGCTGTGAACTTCCACTTATTAACTACTGCTTTTTCACTGATTTTTCATGAAAATGGGAGCCGAGCAGAGACTTGTGGAGTATTGATGGAACAGAATTCCAGAGAGAGAGAGGTCGTGGGGTCAGGAGGAGTGAGGGAATGGGAGACAGATGCCAGATTGCCTGTAGAGAGTCCAAGCATGTGGTTTTGTTTGTAGCAATGATGCACATGCCTTTTGTGGGTGCAATGATTGCTTCTGCCTTTGAAAGTTTCACCATAAATCTCTTTCTCAATCTCCATTTTTGACCCAAATTAACCTCTTCTTTATACAGTTCACTTTTTTAATCTCACTTCTGTTTTGGGAATACCCATGCACCACCATGCTGTAGGTGCTCCTGCTGAAATTTTAGAGGTCGTTATGAATTCAGCTGTTTTTCCTGACAGCTATAATTCATTACGTATGTCAGTCTTTTCATGATCTTCATGCACTGGATTTCACCGAGTCATTGCAATAAACAACACAACGTGATCAGAAAAGAACCACTTCCTTTTATTTTCGGTCGCTGCCTGCCGTACAGCTTTAAGCAAAGGCATACGATCCGTAAGCAGCTGAAAACTGAAACCTAAACTATTTGAATATCCACTTAACGTATCATGACACTTTCCTTTTAATCTATCAAACACTTAAAAATCTGATTTCTCTTGTTCTAGCGAGAACTTGTCTTATTTGAGTGACACCTCAGGTCTAATGAAGCTGACTGCAGGTGACTCACAGCTAACTGTGCAACAGATGTGGGGTGAAAGCTTTTAGCAGCCGCGCTGCTCCAAGCGGGAATTCCCAGCCTAGAGTATCTGTGACATTGATACTGCACTATTTTCCCATGTCAGACGCAGGCTTTATTGTGGACCTGACAGGTTCAAAGTCGCATAAGCTACATCTCGTCCTAGAGTGTTTCAGGGAAGAGGGATTTAAGTGTATTAGCATTTATCAGTTTTTGTAGGGAACGGGTGAAAAAATTGCATCTCAATACTCTTATACTCTTCCTTCTGTGAATTTTCTAACTTGCACCTAATTATTAGGCTGGGATGCTAGCAAACATACTGCAGCTTGCTTGGTAAAGAGACTGCAGGTGGATTAAACCGCTAGTTGTGTGATATCTGACTGAATAAAATATGCACTGCTTTTAAATGTAGTCTAAATGTAGTGCAAGTTAGGAGTAGTGCTTTGATAGCTAACAGCTTGTTTCAGGGAGAAGTAGCATGTTGCCTATGGTTTTACCCAAATTCTTGAGGTGTGTCTCCTGTGGTACATCCTGTACACCCCAGCACTGATACTGGGAGAGTAAGAACTGTGGAACAGGTCACACACGTGAGCCTCGTGGTACTGGGTTTGTCAAGGAGGGTCAAATGGGTTGTCAGAGTTTCGTGGTTTCTGGTGTGCTGCCCGCAGCGGTTTGAACTGCAGCCTGCATCAGTTCTGTCAGTAGCAGACTTCTTCCCACGTGGGGTGCAACCAAGTAAATAGGGACCTGGATAGCTGTTGTGTGTGGACACTCGTAGTCCTAAAGGCACCGTGCGATTAGCAGGTTCCGCCCAAGAGCTCTCTGCGGTGCTGTTTATCAAGGAAGCCATTCTTTTGAGCTAGAGGTGTGTGTCTGGGCCCTCAAAATACAAGTAATTTAAATGCATATATACGTATTTTTATTGTATTTTATTTTATGTGGGGCGAAGTTGCCTGAAGCCTGTTTATTAGTTAATAACCCCCTCCAGGTTACCGTTTCTAATCTTGTAATGAAATTGAGTTAATAAATCCAAGATATTATTAAATAAAGTAAGTATTTAATATTACTTGTCCTCTTTGAATCCAAGTTGCAATACAACAGAATTTCATTTTATAAATAACACCTTTCGTGCTAGCACCACAGGGCATGATTCAAAAGAATCTAAATAGAACATGAATGCTGTAATCAAATGCAGACCCCAGGAAGGCAGATTAAAAAGGCATGTTGCTGGTTAGCGCAGCAGACAGGGTAAGTACTGCGGGTCACAGCAGAAAAGCTAGTTACAAAAACAAGGGCACAATCAAATGAGAATTGTTTGCTTGCCCATTCCAAACCATGACTGACTGCTTCTGTGTCCGTGACCTATTTTTTCTAATAAAGGAAGATTCTGAGAGGTTGTTCCATTTTAATTGCTTTGTGCTAAACAAGAAAACAACAAAAATCTCAGCTCTGTGTTTGCATCTGGAGGACACTAGGGGAATCTCTGTTTATGGGTAGACACACTACATCTGGAGAAGACTTTTCCACTAGGCTTATCTCATCTCTCAGTGTTTATCTCATCTGTTCACACCCACTGTCAAAGGCCGTGGGTCTCCTAGACGAGTGCACAGCAGAGGGGAAAGCTGCAGGCAACTGCCACGAAGCTGCCCATGCAGAGATCCTGCCAGCATTCAGTGCTGAGGGCAGGACTGGCAGAAGCAAAGGAAAATAGTCTGTAAATGCAGTCAAGCCCAGGACCCAGAGGCAGCCCTGTGTTGGTATGACTCCCCTTGTCGTGCTGCTGCCTGGCCTGCTGCACGTGCCTGGCTCTCCCGCCTGCTCCGTTTTGCTAGCTTTCCTCCTCAGGGGTGTCACAAAGGTGGAACAGAGGTTAATGGAGCAAAAAGCAGAATTAACCTCCTTGTGCTTATCTGCAGCTGCTCCCAAGCTATGGTCACAGTGTGGCCTTTCTCTTAAGCATACAGCCTTCCTTAACGGTGTGGACAGAGGGAGGTGAGGAGAGAAACGTCAGGGTCTCCAAGCGCTCTCCTGCCTCTGCTGGGTTTTCCCCCTTTTATTTGCTGAGACTGGGGAGAGTACCAGCCTTTTGGAGCCTCGTCCTTTCTAGACTGATACAAGGCACACAGAGAAACCCTTAGGTCATGCTGTTGTCTTAAAAAGGACTCTGTTTAGCTCTGTATTTTGTGCATGTGCATGCATCAGATTGCAGCCGAATGCATTCAGTCTTCTAGTTCAATGGCTAACAGCCAAGTCCAGAGGTAGAAATAAAGCTGATTATTTAGGTGTAGATACACGTGTGTGACACTGCTGAATACTGTGCAAACAAAATACGCAGAGAAGGTACAATCTTCAAGACTCCTAGTTATTAGAATACAGGTCCCAAGAAGAAGTTGCCTCACCAAACTGCATTATCAATTAAAATATTTCCATTTTTATTGATTTCAATTAAAATATTTCCATTGTTATTGATTTAATTGATTTTGTTTAAACAGGTAGGATAAAACTAGCCTAATACAAGTAATGAATTGCAAAAACTGGGCCATAAACAGTAGTGAAGGGAAGAAAAGGAAAATCCTCCCATCCAGAGTGGTGTGGTATGCTATACTCAAGGTAAATTAAATATTTAGTGCTGGCAGCAGCAAAAAATGAAATATGAGATCTTGCATCCCAAGTTATTAGTGACCTGTTAAAAGACAGGCTGAAAAGTGCCTTTACCAAATTAAAACTTAGAAAAAGGGCACAAATGGGAAATGTCAAAATAAAAAATCGGAGGAAAATGATTGTTCTCCTGGCTCTTACTATTTTGCAGTGCTGAGGCTGCAGCCACTGTTAACAGTAGTGAAACAAGAATGGCACGATTCAGTCTCCTGAAATCTGTAATGGAAATAGTCTGACAGGCAGACAGCTGGAATTTGCTGAGATTTCGATCACAACTGTGTGATCTGTTCGCTGCACGTGTTTGCTTGGGGTTTTTTTTTGTTTAGTCTAATTTTCAGAAACTTTGTAAGCATCCTTTATTTTTCAAGTGGAAGATTTAATTTCATTCTCTGCTCCCTGTTTTTATAGTACAGCCATCCCTAATGCTTAATATACAAAATAATAAGGATGCCAGACTGCTTAATTTAACGTCTGGTATTGATCTCTGGACTGTTAACAGATGACTTATTAAACACATAGGGCCTGCTTAGAAACGCTGAAGGTTTTCCTCCCACATGAGTTGGATGGGAATTATCTTGTTTAATTCTGTACCATTATGTTTTGCATGCCACTCTGCTGTCTGAGCACACAGCTCTCTGGGCATCTCACGGTAAGAAAGTTGCACTTGAAAGAGCTCAAATTTGTCTCCATTTTCTTAAGAAGTTCTGGCAATCCTAGTAAAAACACACATAACAAGAGGTGAATGAAAAGCTGATGTGTAAAGCAGCAGAGTAGTTCTTAGTGAGGTTAGATCAGCTGATAGCTTCTCTCTGTTGTCTGAAGTCCTTCCAGGCTTTGCACTTCTTTGGTATCATCATACATGGTCACCCTTACAGTGTGAAGATCAGTCTGGTAAAATTGATCAGACTCCCCTCCCTCCTTCCTGCAGCTACCCTGGTGCTCTATCAGTGATGTCACTTCTACTGCTCTGCCTTAAGAAGTCTCTTGAAAACTACTCTTTCTTTTATTTTACTAAGATCACCTTGGTATCATGGATTTAGAAATGATTTAACAATAGCTTCCTCACAAGATCTGTACCTGAAGGGTCTGTGATTTACTGTAAGTTTTGCCTTAAAAGCTCTCAGTTTTATTTTCAACCACACTTCAGTCTTAAGCCTGTCTCTGCCTTATCCACCTGCATCACAGGCTGTGGCTAACAGAAACCTGGTTCGGCATTGCTTCACCAGCCAGAGCACACAGGTGTAAAGCTAATTCATTTTCAAAACGTGCTTTCGTTTGTGTCCCGTGAATACAGCAGGCCTCAGGAATTCAACAGATTTGGCAAGGTTTTTAGGATTTGGAAAGCTGAGTTTTGGAGTGGGTAGGCATTATACACATTTGGCATCACAGCTCCATTGCAAATGGAAGAGTCTCGTAGAAAGGAGTCACAGATTGAGACTGCCAGGACATTTCCAGTTGTATTGTGATCTCTTCGCCTTTTCCTCCACTTCTTCTCTGCTGCACTCTGCTTTCCTGGTCGTGACCAACACCACCACACTGCCAGGTACCTTGGTTCTCATCAGCAGTCGGTGATCTTCCAATGCATGTGAGGCAGCTGTAGTAAGATCCCTAATGATTACTTGCACCGTACTGGTTTCTTGTAGGCTCGGCCCGTGCCTCATTCTAGGTCTCTCTGCTTGATAAATTATGTGAATTAGTATTTCAGTTGCCATGTAGAGTTCCTCGTAAAGATACTGCTGTTAGCCGTGTGTTGTGCCAAATCGTGCAGTAGGTTCTTTGCAAAGCCTAGGGACTGTGCCAGAATCACCACACTCGTGTCGCTTGTGAGCGGCACTGCGATAACCCAGCAGCTTTGAGATGAGACTATGAAAATCTCAAAAATTATGGAGAGGTACCCGAGAAGTTCCCATACCTTGTTTATTTTAAATACATCTATTAAAATAGTCTTACAAATCTGCACTGTAAAATGCATGAAGCGTTTGTATGAGTTATGCTGAAACGCACACACCTATGCGTGCACATCCATAGATACTCTGTGACCGCTCCTTCCCAGCTCCTTGAGCTTCCTTCCTGAATGTGTCCTAATGGCAGAGCCAGGAGCCGATCTAAAGAAATTCTGCGCTGTGTGAAACCTTGCAGTGGGGACATCTGTTGAATGTGGACGGTTTTGTTTGTCTACTGGAAAATTGCACGAACTTCCCAGCGTTTTTTCTTTCAAACTCGCCTTGTCCTTCTCCTCCTCCTCCTCCCCCCTCCCTCCCCCATAAGGGAGGGCAGCTCCAGGAGAGGCTTCACGAGTCATGGCTGCTTTCTTGCCTTTCTGGTGTGGTGTAAAGTTTTCCGTCGAGAGACAATAATGTACATTCCTCTGGCAGGACGGGATGGATTTTTTTGTTGTTGTTTCTTTGGCTGTTGTTTATTTATAAGACGTTTCCTCTTGCTTAGTGGAAGTTTGATCGTAAGAGGCTCCAGTGATTTTCCTTCCCACCTCTCCCCTCCCTAATTTCCCTGCCTCGGCACTCTCTCTGGAAAGGGAGCGAACTCCTAAAGCCCATGGGCGCTTCGCAGCCAAGCTCTGCCGCTCCACAGCCTGTGAGGTGATTCTCCTCCGTCACCGCTTGGACCAGGAACCGCAGCCCTGGTGAGTGGTGGTGAGCTCCCAGAATCGGATGTGTCAAGGCTTCTATTCTCGGGGCTGCCGCGGCAACAGCAGGAAATAAAGAGGCTTTTTTTGTTGTTGTTGTGTTTTGAAGAAAAGAAAAACAAAACAACCTTCAACCTCCAGCACGGACGAACGTGGAGCTCGGAGCGGGGCTGAGGGCGGTGGGCGCGGGCGGGGGATGCGCCCGCCCGGGGTCCCCCTCCGCCGCCAGTGGGGGTCAGGCTGGGCAGCCTGCGATGCCGGCAGGGGGGGTGGCGAGAGGGCTGGGAGCGGGGTGGGGGTGGAGAAAATGTTAATCCTTCGCTCGGAGTTTCTGTCTGGCAAGTTTTCGTGCCTCTGTGTTCTGAGCATTTACATTATGCTCTGAATACCTGATTGCCCAGCCAAGCAGAAAAGAAAGCTCTACCCTGCATGCATAGGGAAGGAAAATGCTTCGGTGGAAGACACCTCTGGGAGTGGGAAGAACTAGCTGTTTTATAGGCTGCTGGTCTGTTTGAGGGGGAGGGAAAGTTAGGAATTTGTATTTATTGGGGGTTTTAATTATTTTTTTTTAACTCTCGCTTCCCTTCTGCGTCTGTGTGGGGAGCTGACAATCGAGGGGGGGGGAAAGTACTTTGGAGAACTTAATGTACAAAATCTTGGATGCTAAAGAATTGGGTGTCTCAGCCAACATCAAGGTGCTTAGGTGCTTAGATATTTCCAGCTGTTGGACAGGGAAGGTGAGGCATAGAAAGCTGCAGTGATTTGCTCGTGGCTACGGGGGAAAGCCAGTGAAAGAAAAAGGAGTAGGATGTGCGTCTCTAGTTCCAGGTCCAGATTGTTCAGAGTGTCTCCTTTTGTCCTCTCCTGCCTTGCTGAATGTATCCCTTCTGTTAATCTTTTGCTGTTGTGCTAAAGAAGGCCAGAGCAGTGTGTGGGCTGTGTTGCATTCATCCTTCAGCATCTCCCATATTATTTGACTTGAAATGAATCACTGAATCATTTCTCGATTAACATCTTCCACTCTTAATGAAGTAGGCATGTAAGAAACACAGGGTAACAGTCAAAATATTTGTATTTTGAGGTACTATCCTGTTCTTTGAAACATGTTCCTGGCAAAAAACCAAGATATTTCATGGTACCGATGTATCTCACATAGGATATTAACTGGAGAAGCATTCTTGTCTTCCTTTTGAGTTGGATTCTTTCAGCAGGTATATCAAGGATCATATTTCTCAGACCCCCAGGGAGACAGCCCCTCTCTGAATGCCACAGGTCACATATAGGAGTCCAGTCACCTTTTCCCTGGTTTCATGCCAGCGTAAGTCATGAGGATAGTAAATAAAGGCTGGTGCTGAATGGACTTTCACTGGAGTTATCAGAGGCTTTGCCACTGATAACTTCAGACTTCAGAACTGAGCTCAGTACCGCGTCACATCCGGTTAAAGTACTTGGGTTTTCTTACAACCAGTAGGTAAAGCAATGCACGATTTGGTGCTTTTACTGCCTGTGATCCATGTGGGGTTCAAAGTTCCTGCTACAATTTTAGTCTAAAGTTGACTAAGTCTAAAAACTTCAAGTGGAAGGTAGACAAACCCTCCAGATGCCATCTGGTTTTGCATCAGAACCGTAAAGAACTGTGATCGCCTCTTTTTTCAGATACAAAACCGTAAGTTGACCGCAGACCTTTTTCAGCACTGAGCAGCAAGGGTTAGCTCTTTCTCGTCATTCACTGGCGCTATGGAACCGCTCTCTGAACCTGAACTAAATCACCGCCTCTTAACAAAACCCGCAATTAAGTTGGCTGATCCCCTTGGTGAAGAATCCTGCATGCGCACAGGACCGCATACATATATCAAAGCCCCAGTCCGAATGGTCCCAGCTTTTTGACTAAATTGATGTTAAGATCCTGACTCGGCTGTTGCATCACCTTTCAGCAGTGTACTCAAAGCAGCCGACAGATGAGAACGTAGCAAACTTCCAAGCAGTTCACATCAGAGATAGAAACATAATGGATTTTTTTTTCTTTTCTCTAAATGGGCTCTACTGAACGCCCACACACACTTTTGGGTCTGATCTTTGAAGCTTATCTCTGATTTACTTTCTCCCTCCAGGCAGTGTAAGTTTGAAAAACCTAAGTACTTCTGAAATGGAAAGTTCCCAAAGCGCACTGCTAAATGTCTGAAGCTTCAAACTTCTGCCTGTGTAGCGCTTGTTCTCTGGAAATACAGGAGTCAAGGACTGTCACTCTAGAAACTTTCGCCAAGAAGAAAAAGCAGTGTTTAATCTCTTTTTTTAAGAGTCTCTGTGTTGCTCTAAACCTCTCAATGTTTAAATTATTTAATTAATGTATTTATTCTGCAAGTCTCAGTGGTAGCGAGGGAACTTATCTTTGCTGGTGTTTGTACACAGCAATATGGAGAAAATGATCAGTCTTTCTTACTGTGGGGTAAACTGCTTATTGACTCTAGTCCAGTGTTAACAATAGTCCGTGGTCTAAAATCAGTAGGGTGAAAATCTGCAATTTCAAATCAGGTTTTATCCGTCTGTTTAAACACTCTAGGATGGTAAGATGATAAATTGACTCCTTGGTAATAGCGTCTTTGTGTACTGTGTGGTAGTTTACTGTAGTTGCTTTTAGAAGTGGAAATTATTACATATGGTCGTTCTTTTATAGAGGTACTGGTTGCTTCTAGCAGTAGCAATTTTAGTTAGAGCATCTTGTCCAACCAGTCATCTCAAAGTGCTTTACGAGCATCACTGAATGAAACCTCCCTCTTTTCCCCATGGATAAATGGAAAAGGTATCCCCCCTTCCCTGACAGAAGCAAAGAGAAAGTGGTAGTCTTTCACTCATGTTCAAACCACGAGCATAGACTTTCGGGGAAGAGAATATATGTTTATGTAGTTGAATGAAACCCATTGTTCTGTGCACAGCAATTTTGTTTGATGTGATATGCTTGTTGTTCTGTGACTCTTAACTGCATCAAACAAGAACAAAGCGCAGAATAGGATGTAACGATGAAGGTACACAGCTTCCTAGGTACCGGGACACTTCAGAAGTACAAGAACTTAAGCTGTATCAAGAGACAATATTTTGCTGTAAAAGTACATAAAAGCCATTGCCTCATTTTGACTACATTGCCCATTTTAAGCTATTCTAGTCTATTCTTTTTATTTATTTATTTAGGAGACTATGCCTGTCTTTTCCAGAAGCTGAACAACGAGCTTGTTTTCCAGGGCCGCGACATAGAAACAGCATTCATTTCCCTTTCTATAACGGAGAAAAGGAAGTGAGACATGATTTTAAATGAGATCATATAACAGAGAAAGTTCTGGTGGGAAAAGGGATCTGCAGGTTACTGAGGTGAAGCGGCCGCTAACCACTGATCAGTAATTATCAGCTGCAGCATTGCGTTGTGACTTGGAGCACTTGAACAGGTGTCCTGTCCTCGGCTAAAGGATGCAGAAGTAGCAGTGGTAAAATGAAGGGGTTTCTTCCTGCCCTGTGCTGGGAAGGGGACTATGGGTTAATAATGCAACGAGAATAGGGGGAAACAGGATAGTGTTTAGAAGGCCTGAATCTGTATCCCAGATCCATCACTGCGCGATGTTTACGTCTCGCTCACCTTTAAAGTGAGAATATGTTTTCCTGTCCTCACAGGGCTGCTGGAAAGGAAAAGTTGACCAGATTTAGCCAGGCTCAGGCATGCTGTGAAAAAGGAGTCTGTAAATACAGTGCATAGGTCCCCCCACTGCTGTCTTGTTTGTTTTTTTTCCTCTGTGCCTTCTTTGAGTTCCTGGAAGCAAGGCGCGTTCCAGAGCTAGCATGGGTCTGTGCTGCTGGCAAAACAAAGCAGGTGCAAATTACAGTGGAAATGAAATAGCTGGTGCTTTGAGGCAGTGGAGTGCCCAGTTCACCTCAGGGTATGTGTCTGCGTTCACAAAACACGGTTGTCACGCACGCCCTGATTCATTAGATGTGTTATCTGGCAAACAAGAAGCCTAATCATATTTTAGTGGGAACATTCTTAGGTTAAACTCTGCTTTAGTGCAACTCCACGTATAGTGCAATTTCTCCCGGCCGTGTATATTACATGGTGAAGAAAAGCTACCCCGCTGCGTATCAGAAGGCTGTAATTTCATTTAGGGGTTCTATTGACATCATAAACTGCAAGAGCAGAGCTCAAGTGGCTATTTAAGTCATAGGAACTTCAAACTGAAATTACTGCCTGGCAGTAACCAGTCCTCCCCACCATGGGCCCCCACGTCCATACTTCATGTTTGCATCCCTCTGCCTATAAATAATAAATCTCTTCAGTGGCTTCAGAAGAGAGCAGTTCCAAAATGCCAGTGTTATCCACCACCTGCACTGTCAGTGCGACCTTACTGACAGGCAGGGGGAAGGAGCGGGAGTCCCAAGCCAAGGTAGGAAGGAACATGCCTGGAGTTAGCTGGTGCTGAAGTACTGCTGCTTCGCTCCAGCTCTTGAGGCATCCACCGGCTGCAGGCAGCAAAAGATGAATGTGCCCGTGCTCACTAGTGAGGCTGTTTGTTGCCATCATAGCTGACATGCCTGACCTTT
Organism: Upupa epops; assembly: GCA_013397515.1. Classification (NCBI taxonomy): domain Eukaryota; kingdom Metazoa; phylum Chordata; class Aves; order Bucerotiformes; family Upupidae; genus Upupa; species Upupa epops. The sequence continues at coordinate 59,345 of VZRI01010049.1, forward strand.
CCCTCTCGTAAACTGTAGATACCAGCCCCTGGCGCATGTGAAGATAAATGCACTGTGCCACCTGCGATCCACAGGACTACGTACAGCGCATCTATTTATACAACATCACACCAGAATCGCTCCCTACAGCCCTGGGACTGCCCCGCTGCTGGGTGTGGAGAGAGGGCTTGGTGCTGCCCCAGGTCCGTGCCTGGGAGGGCAGAGCTGAACTTCCCAAATGGTGGGAGCTGATGCACCTGAGCAAAAATAAACTGCCTCTGTTTTATTTTAACATTTAAGTAGTGCAGAGAGCAGCAGTCGCATTGACAGAAGTTCATGTATTTCTTCCATATGGGCTTGTTTCGTGAAAAGATTGAAGTCAGGGAGCGTTTGCTTTTTATCAGTAAAGCGAGGTTAACCGTTCATTAGAGCTTGTCAAGAAAACCTCGCGTTTAAGCCAGGCACAGGGACACACTTTGAGCAGGAGAATGGGCAAGAATCATTAATTTAGTGTGCCGTAGATGCCCAGCAGAGGCATTTTAATTTGGCTATCTGAAAACCAGAGCTTCTCAGATTCACGTAAATGTTAATCTTTGTTTCCCTTCGCCCAGATAGTGGGAAAGAAGTGGGGTTTTTTTTGTTTCTGACACCTTGGAGTGGGAGGTAGGTGTGAAATTACCTTTGGGAGCAAAGGTAATTAATATTTATTTCTCCAAACCAGTTGGTCCTTTCTTACATTGTGTTTAACAGAATGATGGTTCCCCGTGTTCAATCAGAAATGGGCTCGGTTATATTATTTCCATTCTTTATCAAGGAAACTTTTTTTTTTGCTTTTGGACCTAGCTTTTTCCTGGAAAATGAATTAAATCATTGTCTCTCCTTAAATGTCACTGCCCTGTGATTCCTGAGCCCGTGGTGTGGATTAAATGAAACACCAGCTTTGAAATTAAGTAAACAAGGTTTATGTCAGTATTAGATATGGCAGTCTGTAGTCGCAGAACAGAGTTTTCTGCTCTGAATGCAAGCTGCTCATGCTCGCATTTTGTCTGACTTGGAACAATCAACTACACTTGTGGGTCTGGCTAGGCAGTTATCCTAGAGAACACGCTTTCAGTATTCTCTGAGAATCTGTGAGGGCAGCGTACACACATGCACGTGTCATAAACGGGAGAAGCGAGTTTTGAACTCCGTGTTGCTGACTGGAGGGGATGCAGGTGTCCCTAGCATGTCTGTTCTTTCTGCTTGTTATCTTTAAAAGCTCTGGCCAGCTCTTTTCCATGCCACTTGCCCACATCCCTCAGCTTTATGGCCTTCTGAACCTCGTTACCGTGCTGGGTGTGCGCATGCCGCGAAGGAGAAGTAAAATGAGGTCCCCAAACTGTGGGTAACAGCAGATCCCACAATGCAGCAAAATCAAAATAGGATGTTGTATGCCAAGACACGGAGTTCTCATGGTCCTTATCTCCCTATGAAATAACTGGAAGTGGTTACAGTTTCCTTCATTTAGTATAACTGAACGTATCAAGGGCTGGATGTCTTCAGTGAGATATTGACTGCCTGATGGCATGTGTCCTAGTTTCAGGACGTGATGTCCTGGCATGAAGATAGGGTAGCCTTTTGTCCCACTGAGTCTTGAGTGCCTGAAATCTAAAGCTATGTTAGCGTATTGGTGTCTGTCCAACAAAGATGTGTGTTCTACTTGTACCATGTGGAAAAATGAATAAAATATCTAAAGTTAAAAAACAATTCATAAACACCATATGCACATACATACTGCATGCACAACTTCTCGTTGAAAATATTACAATGGGACACCCTTCCAGATTCTGGTTATAAAAGACTGTAACTTCATCTCTTCTACAGGTTTTTAGTTAAGAAAAAATAAAATAAAATACTGCAACAGAGTCTGTTTTATTTCAAATCAGCAAAAGTATAGTAGAATAGAGTGTGTTCTTGTAAAATGAAATATCAATCTGTCTGTCTAACATACGGCGCTTCTAAAGCTACCAACCTCTTAACTTGTAGGTGCCAGAATCTAATTCACACTTGGGGATATCAAGGCAGAAATTGGTGAGGTGACTAATCTAGCAGCATGCCCTGATGGAGTCTGTCTGACTTCGGGGCCCCCAACGCAGCCCTAGCTGCTTTGACTAACTTGCTGGAAGGGCTGGTGTGGATGTGGGAATGGAGGCTCTGCTGCAGGTCTCTGAATTGTATTGCAGGGATGAAGCTTTCTGCTTGGGTGAGAAAGGGGCTGTTCTCAGCTGAAGAGCACCAACCTTCTTCTGGGGGGAGCATCATCGTGCTGAGTGCCTGACTTGCTGTAACAACCACAATGAGAGGCTTGGTTGGCCTTTTGATCCCATCTCCTGTTTGCTACAGCAGTACCGTAATGTATTTTTTCTGGTGTGGCGCTGAGGTGTCTTTGTAAACGTGGGGAGAAGCTATAGCAGTGGGTCAGAACTGAGATGGATGGCATTGCTGCAGCAGGGAGGGAACAGAGAATATCTGATGTGCTCTTCCTTCCCAACCCTGAGATCCACATCTGGGTTTAATATTAGATTAAGATCACGGAGGATAATTGGGGTTTGCAATTCTTACTTTTTAATGACTTAAAATGACCTGTGATGTATTAGACTCAGCAGTGTCGCTCCGTAGCATGACTTCATTGTGAGACTTCCTTACGCCTTCCGGAATGAGAGTGCTGATAGCATCGCTTCATCCGTGCTGCTGCTTTTGACACGTGGTATCCTGCTGTTTAGGGAAAGCTGCAGCTGTTTTTACTTTAGAAATATTAGTAGTCTGACTGATACTAGATCAGTGGGACTTGCTGCTCCATAAAATTGACTACTCTGGAGAGCAAAGACACAAGCACAAGGGCAAGCTGAGTCATTGGCTGTGTTTGGATGTGTTTTCGCATAGTTTTGTGGGGAAAAGATGGGTATTTGACAGGAGGAAGGCAAGTTCTTCTGTCAGTCAGTGGAAGGCAGAAGGTTTAGTGAGAAGAGATCAGATGGGCTTGAATGAGTTTTGTAATTCTGAACGTATCTAGGAAATAGAGCTGAATGATGTATAGAGGACTCCTCTGTCAGAGTGGAAAATTAGAGATTTGAACAAGATGAGTTTAATACCGAAATGAAATGAGAAGAAGTTTGTGATTAATAGGGACTGACAGAGACAGAATACTTATATATGATTTTGGAGGGTTTAGGAAATGATCCTTGGGTAGATGTGGGTCTGAAGACTAAAGGGGAGAAGGGTGGACACACAGCTGGCATGTCTCTCTTCGGTGAAAGGTAGAAGTTTTACCAAGCAGGCGTGAAGCACATTTCACGTATCAGGAATTCAGAACACATTTTACAAGGTCAAAAAGATAATCAGGAGCAAAGTATTTGCTTAGGCTTTTTCAGTTCATCTCGGCTTTAGTCCTGCTTGTGAAGCAACCACAGTTAGATATTTCAGGGCAAGACATCTACCCAACTGGGTGATACTGAAAGCTGGGTGTGGAAGTCAGTTTTTCCGACCTCTGTGATGATCCACCTGCCTCCTGGAACATCACTTTGGTACATTCGCTGATCAATGGCAAAATCTGCAGATCAAGCAAGTTTGCCTCGTCTTAGATGACTACAGATGCAGCTCATCATCGTTACAATTACTCATTGGTCTGTGAGGAAAATATAGCATTATTTTTTGGAAACTAACAGAAAGGGATAAGATTCACAGCTCCCTTGTTATCTTTATTCTAGGAAAATAATTAGCTGTTTATTGCATTCCAAGGAACTTTAGGAGCTCTGGTTGTATCCTCAGAACATGGTAAGGTTCTGTACGGATCACCTGGTGCACTCCTATTTTGAAATTTTCCTTTAAAACGAGAAGTGTTTGTTCTTTGAACACCCTGACGTGTTTTCCAGTGTAGGAGAAAAGCTGCGTGCCCGTCCTGATGCCTTTTTTCTGACTTAGAATTAACTGTGTACAGTCAACAAACACAGAATAACTACTTCAGCATTTGTAATAAGCAAATTTTATTGGAAATGGGGAAAGTGCAGCTCTGGTCTTTGCCTGCCTCTCATCAGAGTCCCGTCCTAGTGCACTTTCCTTTAGGTGGCACTCCCACATTAACTTGTGTACGACCCAAACAGCTGTTTGTGATCTGATATTTGTGTCTTAACATATGGTAGAGATGCTTAGAAATGAGAGCAGTTGTGGTGTCCGCATCCTTTCTTCATTAGAAGTTGAGAATCGCTGTTCAGATATTTCATAATCAAAAATTAATCCCTGTCTACCTGCTCCAAATCATACATTACACCCTCTGGGAATGAATCCCAAATCCCTGTTACAATTTGGATGCTCTCTCCTCTGGGTATTGATTACAAATTCTGGTTATTGTTCACATACTTTGTCATAAGGGGAATTAATCTCCAGTTCCTGTCTACTGTTCTGGGACTGAAAGCTATCTATAATTAAGATTTTTCTATTAAATGGATATTGACGATGATTTTTTTCCATCCACATCTTGGAGGTTATCTCCTGGCAGAGAAACTCCATCTCAGCTCCTGGAGAGATTCTTCTTCAGGAATATTCTGACTAGCATTTTCAGGTTTCTGAGTGCAGCAGGGTTTTGCAGGATCCGGTGGCATAGTTGGGGTGTTTTCCAGTGGTGATGTCGGGTAAGAAAATACAGGCGCTTTCACAAGGACTCAGCAAAGCGGGGCACGTAGGACAGCTGAGTAAAACCAAACTGAAACACAGAGGAAAATGGGAGCGTGCAGTCTGGCGATCGTGAAGTCCCCTACTATTTTGTGTGGCAAAACAGTCGCCACACAGAATTGTAACAGTCTTAGGGAGGAATATTTTGTCCTCCTTTTCAACGGTGGGTAGAGTAAGTATGAAAATACGGTGGTGAGAGGTAGCGGTATAAGAACACCAGAGAGACTCTGTGGTTTTGGTGTGAATCCACGGTCTGATTAGTCTCAGCAACTTCCAAAACTACCGCTGTTACTTCCACCTAGATGCAGTCGTTTTCCACGTAGCAATGCAAAGCACAGAGAATACAAGCCTTCCATTTCACAGCTGTGCTTATCCCTGTTTCTTCACGGGTGGAAAATCCTATCATAACAGCCCTGAATTTTGGTGAAGATGGAATCCAGTCCTAGGTTTTCATGTTTCAGACCCACCGCTGCTGCTAATAGACATGGTGTTTCCAGTGGCAACAGTTGGCTCACGCATTCTTTCACACTTCAGAAGAGATCCCCGTTTCCTTTCTTCCCCCCTCTTCTTTAGCAGTGGGCAGCCCTGCAACCTTTTGATCATGCCGACTTTGTACATTACATGACTGAACTCAGCTATGCCAAACATCCTTTTAAAAGTTTGACATTTGTGCCATTTGAAGAAAAAAAAAGGAGGGGTGAAAGAGAAGGCGAGAGGGGAAAGAATGGATGCTGGTGGCTTCCTCCTGCCCTTTTCATTAAGAGTGCAGTAAGCAGGCAGAAGAGGTGAGACTTTTAACGAGCGGGGGGGATGCGAGGCAGTTGTAATCTGTGGTGTGTGCGCACATACAGAGGAAAGAAGAGGTGGAGGTAGACAACAGTAATCAGAAACAACTACAAGAAATGCATTAATTGTCAGACAGTCTGTAGTGGCAATCTAGGAGACTAGATAAGGCAGAAGGGACAGCCTTTGATAACTATCTGAAACCAGATAAAAGAGATTGAGCTTGGGAGCTACCAAGGTCCCTGGCACACTTTAATTCTGTATACCCTTAGTTGCTGTTCTGTATGTATGTTCTCGTTGTCTATCCTGTTTTCTCCTCTGATAGGTTCTGTCTAACCATTAATACTTCCAGCTCTTCCACATTTTTGCCCACCTGTGTTATTCCAGTCTTGGAGATGGTGCAGAATTTACGGAGCTGAAAAATGTCTGTTGTAGTGTTGGCATGCAAAGAAAATAGGGACAGGGCTTAGCTGTTACAGTTTTTGCAGAAGACAATAGGGAGAGAAGGCTATTGCATCACTTTGGACTTGGTCCCCTCCTTTAGTTAGTGAAGAAAAACCAAACAAGTGTCCTAGCCTTGCAGTGAGGTAGAAAATCTCCCAGCTTGCTCCCTCAAAACAAGATTTTAGACATTTTAGCTCCTTTTTTTCTGTTCCTTTGGAACAGACAGATCTCCCAAGAAAGTTTTGTTACTAATTCTGTTGTGTGAGAGTCCTGGAGGAGACGGGGTTTGAACTGCCTGGGGATATGCACCACACTCCTGGGGAGAGATGTGTCAGGTGAGGTCTGCAGTGAGCTTGCTGTGCTCCAGCATGTCCTCAGGACATGAAGCGATCAAAGGGGTATCAGCATGTCAGTACTGCGGAGTCTGGGTGTTCAGAGGGTCTGGTCTGCTTCGTAGCCTAGGCATGTGGGCTTCTCTCGGTGCTTCAGGGATCATCCTATCAGACACTTTTCAGTCTTTAGACTGAAGCTGATCTCTTCTAAGTTAGGCTTTTGTAGAAGAGGAATGCTGAGGGGTTTTACATCTTCTTCAGTACAACCGGTGCTGTCCTTTGTTGAAGATGTGCTGCTGGGCTGACTGAATGCCGTATGGTTTTGTGACGACTTCACAGTTACTAGTTTTTAAAATGAGAGAGAGATGGAGAAAGGAAGAAGGGCGAAAGGGAAAAGGATGTGTGAGAAGATGTAGCAGGCCGGAAGGAGGTGTTTAAAAGGCATAAAGAAAAAGTACTGAAGATTTTAAAGTAAGTTTGCAGTGATGTGTAAAATAGTTCCTGGTGTGAAAATCTATATTGATTACTTTTTTTTGTTTGTTTGTATAGGGATTGTTCTCAGAATAAAAGGCTTTGACATTTTGCCTTCTCATGAACCTAATCAGTCATTTGTTTCTTCCACTCATGCATGCACATGTGTTCTGTCTTCTCTCTGGCTGTCAGCAGAGCATGGCTACTTGTTACTTGATCCAGATCATTTGTAAAGCCATGGGTAATAGATAATGATTTTGGAGACCCTGCTGAATCTCTGGTGGTCTTCTGGTAGGGAAGACATACGTTGAGTGGTGACAAGAAGGAATAGCACGCAGGGCTGACTGTCATTCATGATAGAGTTGACCAAAACACGTGCCAGCCTACAGAAGCGTGTTGGCTTTTGAAGACTTGTATGTCATTAGGAGCTGAGGGTTACTGCCAGAGTCCTTGCACTTGTTTCTACTTGGTTTCATGGTCAGAAAGGTAGCTTCCATTTATTTTTTTTCATTGGCAAAGGTAGTCACAAATAACTGGTGATGGGAAAACAAGCACCTCTGGAGCACTGTTTATGCAAGTCCCTGTTTTTACAGTGAGATTTTATAGCTGCTGTGGTCACCAAAGCCTCGTGTGGCCAGAGATGGAAAGAGCTTAGGGGAACAGTTTGTAGCGAAGAACACTGACTTTTCTGCAGTAAAAATAATAAGTGGAGAACTGCAAGGTCTTGCTGTGACAGTGACAGGATCTTGCTGCACCACTGACAGGGTCTTGCTGCATGGCTTTTCAGACAGCAGTCCCTTTGCTTGTCAGGATGCTCTCAGCTACTCCAGATTTCCCTGCAACACGCCTCGTCAGTGGTGGTGGCAGTGATTTCTCTGTCAGCATTGTCAAATGGCTCTGCTTTTGAGGGGGAAAGAGGCAGGCAGGCAGGAGCTGTGCGTGTCCATTGCGCTGAAGAGAAACCCTGCAGGACAGCCCCGAGGGTGGTGGGGATGTTTGAACGTTCCTGTGCCTCAGGGAATAAAGGAGCGGAATGTCTCATGAAAACGCACTCCCAAGTATCTGTGCACAGAGGGGCTTGCTGAAACTGTGTTTTTATCACAGTTGGGTATAAATGGCCCATTTTTACCTCTGCATACATCATCTACATCATCCCTTCACTTCCTTCCTCTTTAAGTGATGTCTTATGCATAGATTTGTCATTTACGCTCCAACTGCATTTTGCATTATTACATTTTAATGATATTTGAAGTTCTTTCATACATATTTGAGTTCACTGATATAAATGAAAAAAGAGAAATAATCAGCATACTTGGTTTATCTGATGGCGTAAAAATGTTATAACTTTGGTAATTTCTTGGCTAAGATAAAGCGCAACATCAAATCCTAAGAGAGGGTCCTGGAGCTGCTGTCTGCGTGAACATCTCTAAACATGAGGGTCGTTCGAAGTCAACAGCTGAACTTTGCAGTTTGACCCTGTTTGTACCACAGATTAAAAAATATTTAACCAGTTCTACATCTTAAGCTTCGTAAGTCTGGGTTTGGTTAAAAGGAACTGAGGCCGGACTGGCCCTTGACCCTTGTTGTGTTTGGCAAACGTGAACATCTCGCACATCAGCTTTGTTCGAGGATGCTCGGCATGGTGCAGAGGGTCTAACCTCCATCCCGTATCTCCTGCCAATTTGCAATCTGTTATAATCTATTAGGATTCTTGAGGCTTGAGGGCAGAATTTTGTGTAGGGATAAAAGATGCTTTCATGTTGGTGCTGTGGGATATTTTTTTTTTTAATTCTTTCTCTCGTTCCCTCTTTCATGAAAATTCATTAATCTGTGACATTTAAAGACTCTGTCTGAGAGGTGTCTGGAGCAGCGGCCGGCTGCATACATCAATAGTTTCTCAGAGTCTGGCACTCTGTCAATATTTGGGGGCCTCGGTAACAGCACTTAAATGCACTGCCTGCCAGCCGTCACGCTCTTAGCATGTCTGTAAGAGTCTGAATGAGCGGATATTAGCACGTCAAGTCCTTTCACAACTGGCAACACTTTAGAGACAAACTGCTTGGTAGGTATCTCTCTTCTTTCCTCCCCTCCTGTTTTCTGGCATGTCTTCTTTGTTTATCTGACGTGATTTATGTATTTACACACAAATATGCATCCTGCAAGGAGGCACCATAAATCCTGAGGCTAGAGGTGGTATTATGGCATCATCCATGCAACAATGCAAATGGGTTGAAGCTGGATTTGGACTCACAGCTAGATTAAGCTTGGGTTGACTCCTGGGCCAGTTGAGTCAGGAACAGAGTTTTGTTTGGATTTCATGGTGCCAAAATCTTGAGAGTTTAGTTCCAAATAATGAGAATCTTGGACAAAAATTTTGCAGGAAGTGCTACTGTGGCAATATTTCAACCAGCTCCAAACCAGAAGTAGAAAACAAGCCATTTCAAGACTTGGGTCGTATTCAAATCAAAACTGTTAGAGCAGGTTCAGAATCCAGACCTTCTGTTCCTTTTTCAATCCTATCCCACTGCATAAATTGGATTCACAGCTGAATATTACTCTACATTACCCGTGAAACCTCCAATTTCAGCGGAAAAAAAATTAGGGAAGCAAAATACAACTTATTTTTCTTCGTTTCTGTGATAGAATAGGAAGCGCAGTAAAAGACATTTGGATTCACAGGCATTTATTACTGGCCTCCCTGTCTGCCCCCTTCCACTTTCATGTGGTTGAACATTATGGTCAGGGAGCAATCTGTGTCTTCTGCTACGCAGCCATGTTATTTTCTCTTTCCCTGTTGTGCTTCACCTCTTGTTTACTATGTTGATGGCTCTGTGGCTCTGAAACCTGCTTGTCTAGGGGAGTGAATGGCCACGGTGTTCTGGAACTTCAGGATTTTAGAGAGGAATTGTAGGCAGAAAGCAGGCAGTGATGCTCTATCTGAGTATTTCCTTGGAATCACAGTCTCACAGTAATGATGAGGCTGAAAAAGACCTTAAAGATCATCCAGTCCAACCTAAAACCAACCCAGTAACCCTAAACATCTGACATCTAGCTCATGCCACTCATATTCTTTCTTGCCGTGCTGTTTCTTGCCATATACATCAAAAGGAGATGAAGGGCTGGGTGCAGATTGAGCCCTCCATTAGGAACATTTTTCTTGACTGTATTTTGGGAACGAAGAAGAAGCAATTTGAATATGGCAGCATTCTGAAACCACTTCTTTATACCATTTCTACCTCACTAGCCCGATGGCATCAGCCAGTACCCCTCAGCTGAGGCCGCCAGCACATCCTTCAGTGCTAGCTTGAGTCAACAGCTTCTATATCCTTTGCAGTAAGACCCAGAATTGCTTTTTCTTTCAGCAAACTTCCAACCTTCCCCTGGTAGCACCTGCAAAATTTTGGCATGATAGCAAAGTTATTCTACTGCAGCTACCGTGCAACAGTGAGTTGGGAACAGAGTTAGTGAATTACCCCTTCTCAGTCATTTCTGGGCTCCTTTTAGCACTCTCTTATAAGCTGCCTTTGTCTTGATTTTTCCCTTACTCCAACTACAGCTGCATCTGATCTCTGTTTTCCTGTTGGTGTCCCCAGAGCACCTGCAGTATTTTGTCACCTGCTGGAGAAAGAAGTAAACCCTGTGGAAGTTTACAAACGTCTCTGCAGAGGCAGCGAGCAACAAGGGATGCATTTATCCCAGCTTTGGGCTGAGCAGCACAGGAAAAATCAACAGACTCTTGTCTGAAGTTTGGGGATGCGTTTGGCTAGATGGCAGCAATGGCCAATAAGTGCAGGCAATCAACAGGGAGGAGGATTTATTTGTAATTATGATAATTGCTTCTCCAGCGTGGCGTGGGGGACCACATTAGGGGTGGAAGGGAATGGCCAACTGCAAACGCTGCTGAAGGCCAGTGTGTGATGATGCTGGGGACCTGCAGTGAGATCTGTACGTCTCCAGCAGTTCCCTTTCAGGAGGCTGTGAGCGCGGCACAGTCACAGAGGCTATGAAATGGCAGTGGTGCCTTCTAGAGCTGAGGAGTGTCTGTGGGCTCAGGTGTCTCCTGAACAGCGCTAAGGATGGAGTAAAGCAACATGAGGTTAAAACTGTGGTGGGAGTCCAGGATACATGGGGCCCATGTGGTAGGAGTAATCATTCCATATACTCCACAGTTGCTCTCTCTCTCAGTCTGTGCTTTGTGCCGCCTTTTATATTCTCAGGAAAGTAACACACAAGCTCACCATAACCCACGCACCTTTTGTACCCAGGGAGTACATCTCAAGACATAATGGGGCACGTTTGCAACTCTGTCCCCAGTGTTTTAAAAACGTGACTGACTTTATTGTCGGTGACAGCGTGTGTGCTCTGAGAATCCTCCCCACCCCCAGCCCACAGCACTGTGCCTTGAAGTTGAAGAGTTTGTGATACTGCATTCATTTCTGTTTCTGTAGTGTTTATTTTCCAGCTAACTCTAAAGTTGTCTCTTGATTAAGCAAGCAAGCAAGCTGGCCTTGCAAGATGCAAGGGATCTTCCAAACAGAGGCAGGAAGAACTCTTCCCTTCAGCCTCAGGGCTGTTTCCACCTCTGTGCAGACACTGAACTCATTCCTAGGAGTGACAACTGTGTGCCTGAAGCCCTGCACAGAGAGTTTGGAGTTTGCCCCTGAGGCTTCCCTCTAAGCAGCTCTTTCAGTCCAGCTACCTTTCCTTCCCTGGAGGGAGGAGTGGATTTGTCCCCAAGTAATGGGGATACAAAAGTGCTGTGGGGGTTTCAGTCAATGTCCCTGCTGGTCCGTTGGTAAACGAGATGCTTTCTTTTGAGTACTGAAACCGGTGAAACGGGGGAAACACAGACTTGTTATTTGTTCATATTTTACCTCTATTAATAAGTCAATCATTAAAAGAAGTAGTGGATGTTCCCATGATGGGCTGCTAAACATAGGCAAGTGAAACTATCGGTATTGAAAAAGAGACCAGGCTGCAGCCGAGCAGTTATTGATATTACAGTAAATCATATAGGCCCCAGTTGAGCTGAGCAGTCTAGTGTGTACACACTGTACAGATGCAGTGTAGGAGGCTCATCTAACCCTGGCGAGCTCAGAGCCAGCGAAGAACGGACAGAGAGACAGCCATAAAGAAAGGAAATAATAACTCACCTTGGATGCAAAGACAGGGGCTGAACCAAGACGAGAATGCGCATCCCATGCCTCCCTCCTTTTCTTTCATTAAGTGAAGAGCAGGTTGACTCACAGGTTTAGCCTTTAGACTTCGATCTGGGTAAAACCGTGGAGTTAAATGCTGCGTTTGCTGAAAACTGCTTGCTTCTGATACGGGTTAGCCAAAAGCTATGGAAAAAAATCAACTGGGGGAAAAAAAAATGCTAAAGAAGTGTTTTGGAAAGCAGAAAGGTTTTGTTTTGCTGTTTCTAACCAAGGTTTCTGCTTTTGTTTGGAAACAAGGTACATTTTCACTGAGATCTGTCAAACACAACCCAACAACTAGACCGTTGTTTTTAAACACCTAGGTGGGTGCTGTTTGGTTGGCTGGGTGGTTTTTTTTCCGTTCCATGATGTCAGTTTGGTCAGCTAGCCAAATAAATCAGTTATTTGCACAACTGTAATTCTAATTAGAGTTCTGAGCCCTGGGGGCTTGGGCCATATAGTTCAGTACAGGACGTATCTGTAATGCCAAGTATCCTGCCTGATACTCCATATATAATAATAGCAACCAGTCCAGGGCACTAGGGAGATGAGGGCACAGGGGAAGACCTGGTGCCTTGCGGCTCTTCACGCTTTTATTGTCAGTTGTAGTAGTATTTTGGAGGGTGTTGCTTACCAGATAAAATTTGCATTTATTTGAGCAACTCACAAATGGGATTCACCGCAAAGCTATCATTAAAGGGAAATAAAGCAGAAGAAGGAACAAAAGAACAGTCTCAGCAAAGTCTGACACGTAGACACTTTCAGAGGTCCTCATCGCCACAGGAAAAATGTCGACTTCTCAGCTTTTCCACCCCACCCCCCGGCTCCCCCAAATTCTGAAAACCAGGAGCAGTTCATAAAGTGCTGTTGAGCTGCATTGTTGTCTCTTTCTAGTGTTTCTGACTTACAAACAATTTAGTTGTTTCTGTGTGATCATTCCTGTATTGGAAGCAGTTTCTTCTCATTCCAGTCCAAAACCACAGTGCCCATCTTCTGTAAACAACTTCCAAGGTGGATGCATCAGGTATTCCTGATGTGCTTCCCGCTTCAGTAGGTGTAGGTTGCTGGTAGGAACTGAAGGAGTCGCTTTCAGCTTCTCTTTATGTGACTCTTTGTGTTTGAATAATACTATTTAGTGTTTTCTCCATTTATGTGTGTTTATGGGACTAACCCACAATGTTCTTCCACCTTGAAGCATTGTTTAAAGAAGCTCTTGTAGCACACGATGCGATCCCTTTTTCCTGGCATAGGCAGCGTAGTGTTCATTCTGCAACTTCCTTACAGGAGCAGCCTGAGCTCCGATACCCAGAGCATTCTTCCACTCACTCTGCCTTGCCACAACCTTTGACTTGGCAGGGGTGATGCACCCTCCAAGCGATGTTCTCTGCAGTGTGTAGGGCCAGTGCTCCAGCCCAGTCCTAATGAAACAGACTTCTTCCTATGAACTTAACTGGCTTGCTCAATTAGCAATGGAGAAAGATGCCTGCAGGGTTGCCAGGCCTTAACTACTAAATCCTAGAAGATTAGGGCCGGCTTTGTAGTGGAGAACACGTCAGCATTCACTTCCCTTGCCTGAAAATTGCAACTGTAGAATCAGGCTGCCAGTCTTGATCTAACAGCCTAGCTGCAGAATGACAACCAAACAGGGCACCGTGGATAAAACGTAAGAAAGGAGATCGACTGAGCCCTCTCTGGCTCCCTACAGGTGTGCTTTGATGAGGTTAGCTTTGTGCATGTTTTGGGAAATTCCTTTTGACATCTGTGAAGGCCTCATGTCACTTTGTCATTACCTCCAGGAGTCTGGAGCATTGCTGCACAGCGTGATGGTCTGCTGGAAGTTGTCAGATTTCTTTCTCCCTTCCATTACCTACCTCGTAGCTATCCCATTTAATGCTATCAAATGGTAGATGCCACAGGATTCAAAATAAGTAGGAAAAAAAGGGTGCATAAGATGGGTGGGACTGGAGAGTTGACTGAGAGTATGCTGTAGCATGCAGGAGGATGGGTAAACAGTTTTACTGAGTACCTGTACATGTAGGGAGTGGTTTACTGATTGCATAAGCATGTAGGGAGCCTTCAGTAGTCATCATTTGCATATGATCTCTGCTGTTACTTTTAGGAAGCCGTAGTGTTCAACCCTAATGCTCAGAGTATGCCCATGGTGTCTGTAAGACTTTGCAGCTCCCCCAAGAGCGGCACAAGTCCTCCTGCTCTTGCCACTCGCAGCCCGCTGTAGAACATTGTGCAGAAATGAATATTTTATCTCTAGTGGTTGCTGTTTCCTTTGTGCTCTGACTGCTACTGTACCGAGTAAAGGTTGTCTAGACCAGAGCTCATGGTTACTTATTATCCTCATAATTCATTTCCTTTTGCCAACAGCAGTGGCTTATGTGGATAAGTCAGAAGGGAATGCTCACATCACGGGTAGCCTCTTTTCTATGATCTTCATTAAGCTCTGGACCGTTAGCTCAAGATGCGTGATTATTTTGTTTGTTCAAACAGCAAGACAGGCAGAGTCTCCTCTGAGCGTTTCTTTCAAGTAAACCAGCATGAGTGAAAACTGGGAGCTTGCCAGAAAATGTTACGTGAAATAGAAGTGGCAGGTTCATCTCAGTGTGGGCGGAGAGAGAGCTGTACCCTCTCTTTTACGGCTTCAAACATGCAGTGTCCATATGCCATCATTGAGCTGGTTTATGGATGGAGCATGAAGACTACTACTTGATCTGTCATGTGAATGCTGTGTGCTGTAGATATCTAGTCTTACAGATACGAGTATCAGCTGTTGTTGCAGTCCAAACACACAGCATTAATATTCAGTACGCTATAGACAGTCCTGGTTTTCTCTTTTATATGTAGTGTTAGTACACAGAGCCAAATACTAAAAGGGGAGTGGGGGGTGGGTCACATGATTAAATTAATACCATTAATTATTTAGAAACAATCAAAGGAAATACAAGACATCTGGCTTTAAGCCCAAACAACTCATGGCACTGCTGTTGCCTTGTAACCTCATCAGCTCTTAGGCCAGTCATCTCTCTTCTTTCATTATGAACACAGGAGATACCCCTCCTCCCACATCCCCTTTCTTTCCTGCCTTATTGCTGGCAGCTCAGAACACAGATCACCGGACTGGACTATGGAGTTGTCTGGTTTTGTGTGTACCAACTCTGGTTAGTGCTATGATGAAAAGGAAGAAGAGGCATCTCCCGCCTGCCCCAGTCCCCATGGTATACAGTAGTGTTTGATTAGCAGACTGTTGCAGCCATAGGTTACGTTTTTCTCTTCATCTTGGCGTTGGGAACTGGCTGTTGTAGGAGAGAAAAGCAGTGCTGTTACTGCAGTGCTGGAAGTTACAGTAGGATGCATGGAACGTGCAGGAAGAAGTGGTTCCTGCCCTGAAGACTGGATGGTCTACATAGGCAGAGAGGCTGGAGGAGAAATAGCATTGGGGAGAGTGTGAAAGCGCTTTGCCCATGCTTGTGCAAGAAGACTGTGGCAGAGCCAGTCCACCAACACAGACATTCACCTTTTTGCAGTCATGGCCAGGCTTTTTTCATCGGAATGATTTTGCAGTGGACACTGTTATTCTTGGAATAACAGTTTTCTTTGGGAGTGTGTGTATTACCCAAGAAAAGTGAGAGCAAATACTTCCCAACTGCTGATTCTGAAAGTCTCTAATTCTTGTTGTATACTTCTTTTTCTATTTAATTGCTGAGAAAATGCCATTTTGGTTATCTTGAGAGGTGAATTTTTGTGGTAATGCCTCATCACGGGGAAAAAAGACTCAGCTGGCTGGTAGTTTGATTCCTGCCTAGGAGCATATAATTTTGAGGCCCCTTTCCCCCATCCCATGTGATTACATCTTCATGATAAGGTCGTTCCATTTTGTTCTTCAGCTCAGTCTTTATTAGTATAAATGAATATAATCTAATCCTGCAGCTCTCACCCTGTGTAGGTGAATTGGCACATACAGCTTTCTCAAGTGGTATTCTTCTGCTGATCAGTAGAATACTGCTTTCCAGTGTGCACTGGTGAACGTGGGCTCATTCAGATTACTAGTAGATGCATCAAAGTCATTCTCATTACATCTGTGGAGAGACACATTGTTTTCTTGAATCCAAAAAGTGTAGTTTCACTTCCTCTTCTCTAGTAGTTGCTGAGAGTTGCCTTGAAGAACTCGCATTTTGTGAAAAGGCATTGGGACTTCTGTCACAGGAAGGCTCTCTGGACAGCCTTTGTGTCCTCTTGACTAGTGTTTGGAAGAAGTAAAATCCCATTGTGAAAAAGGCATCAAAGTATGTTTCCTTGGTTCTGAAAAGCTTACTTTAGACTATTGTTTGTAGTATTCCATAGCCTATGCTTGTCCTCAGAGAAGGAGGGCATCAGTTGAACACAGAGGGTGTGATTTTTCCAAGGATGCACTTAGCCACGTTTGGTTCCCACTGCATTCGTTGTGTGTTGGTGTTGCCTTCGACAAAGGCAGACTTAGGCCCATCCAGGCTACTTTGAAAACTAAAACATGAAACCCTCCTCGTGCACCCTGGGCTGTTTGCGGGCAGGAACATAACGCTGTAAGCGCTGCTGCTGCTGCTTTGCAGGGTGTTCGTTGAGCTTAGTAATGGTGTAGTTTGTTTTGATGCTGTGATTGCTTTGCTGTACTGTATCTCTACATTTAACTGAAGGCTCTCTGTGTTCAGTAAACTCAAAAAGACCTCTTAGATCCAGCTTATAGCAAAGCCAGTGTTTTATTGGCTTGTCCTCAGATGTAGTCATTATGTAGTGTTGGTTGTTTATGTAAAACTTATATTTTTCTTCTCCTTTTTCTTTTCTCCCTTTATTTTGCCTTTTCCGAACATCTGCGTTGCATGTTGATGGCAAAGAGCAGCAGTGGCTGGCCGTTTTCCTCAACTGCGCAAGAAGGAGAGTGATCTGGTTGGAATGAAACCCTGCGGTCCGTACAGCCTGCTTGAGGTGCAGCACTGAAAGGTATCATCTCCTGTTCTGTTTTGAAACCAAAGATGAGAACCACAAGCAGCTAGAAATCTTGGTACTAAATCACCTGTTGATTCACAGCCAAGATGCCCTTGGCAATGCATTTCTCACCATCTGGCGTGGTTATGTGAGTGAAATCTGTACTGTCTGTACCTGCGAGTTTGGTGAAGAGGCTGATTCAAGGAGATTTGGGTTGAAACTTAGGCACGGGTAGCAAGGCAAAGAATTTTCTGATCTTAGTCTTGCTTTTTAGCTGGAGTACTGTACGTCACATGTAGGACTTGGTTCAGCATTGAGAATACCAAATGTGCAGTCACACACTGTGCCTTACGGAGCACGATGAGAGTTGCTGTGACTCCACCCACAAAAATTAATAACGACCTTGAGATGGGAGTGATGTAGGATGCTGACACATCTAGGTCCATATGTTCTTGGACATGAGAGACATGTGTCCTGCATGACAGAACTGGAAATCCTAGTCACTCTTCCTTATTCCTTGTGCAGCCATGTGGGGAAAGGAGGAGAATGTAAGTGATGGCAGGCTGGCAGGCTTTGGCCCCCAGGTAGCTGTGCAGTAGAGCTGTATTTTACATTTTTACACGTTCTTATCTGTTCTGTTCTGT
Organism: Upupa epops; assembly: GCA_013397515.1. Classification (NCBI taxonomy): domain Eukaryota; kingdom Metazoa; phylum Chordata; class Aves; order Bucerotiformes; family Upupidae; genus Upupa; species Upupa epops. The sequence goes on from VZRI01010049.1 coordinate 76,874, forward strand.
TAGTGGTACTAGTTGGCTTCCGTGGATTTGCATAAGCATAATTTAGAACAGATTTGGGCCACGCTATTTATATTTGTGCAGATTGCTTCATGTTTATGAGACGATTATTTCCTGTGGATCTGTAGCATTGTCCAGTGTTGTGCAGTGCTTTCGGATGTGTGTATGACTGGTTAAAGCACAGCCTGTCTTTTGAAACGGCATGACAGGGAACAGTGAAAGCTGCACAGTAACTGAACTGTACTTGACCATCCAGGTATTGTCCAGTTACCATGCTCTGAAGCCTTGCCAAGGCTGAACAAGACCTGCTGTGGCTACAAGACACAGTTTTAATCCCCCAAATTTTCTCAAGGGTTCTGTTACAGATGCTACAATGACATGAAGACCCTGTATTCTGTATCTTTAGTAGCAGTAACAATGAAGGGTGTGAAGTATATCCCCAAAATCTGAAGGTGTGAATTCTAACCCATCAGCGAGCTGTGTGTGAGAATTCTATACAGTAAAACCTAATTCTGTGCGAAGAGGAACACTGTGAACTCCCAGCATAAAATAAAAGATGTTCTGTTCTCTACTGCACTATCTTGAGCCAAACTTGGGATCTAAAAGCCAAGCAAGGTTCTTTCATCACCAGTCATAAAGATGCTGTAAGTCAGATTGTCCCCTCAGGCTATATTTTGACAATGTAGTAAATCAAGCTTTGGGAACTTTCTACCAGATCGAGAACTCTGTCACCTCAAAACGCAAAGCACGGATCCATTATAAATTCATTCTTCAGATGCAGTTTTTAAAATCTATTTTGATGTGTTGACTTTTACCAGCAAGCTCCATGCCTTATCTGCTATCTTTCTGTTCCACGCTGCTAACGTTAACACGTAAGGGCTGGCAGAAATGTGCTCTCATGACTTCACATGATCCAGATGAAATTTCTGCTGTGGAGTTATTCGTTAGTGCGGTCTGTTCCTGTCTTTAATGATCAAGCATCATAAAGTCAGTTGCTCCCCTGCATTTTGCTCTCTTCCTATTCTGCCCTTGTTAATGAAGTCCACAGTGGAAGGTGGCACGTGCATCAGGAAGAGCAAAATTTGATCTGTGTTTTGAATAGGATCAGAAATTAATGGATGAGGGGTGAGTGACTGATGTCATTTACCTGCACCTGAGCAAAGCCTTTGACACTGTCCCGCACCACATTCTGGTCTCCAAGCTGGTGGAACACGGGTTTGATGGGGGGATAACTAGATGGGTAAAGAACTGGCTTGATGGCCGCACCCAAAGAGTGGCTGTCAGTGGGTCCATGTCCAAGCAGAGGCCAGTGACAAGAGGAGTCCCTCAGGGATCAGTCCTGGGACCATTCTTGTTCAACATCGTTGTCGGTGACATGGACAGAGGCACTGAGTGCACCCTCAGCGAGTTTGCTGGCAACACCAAGCTGTGTGGTNAAAGCTGGGGATGGGGAGATTTAGACTTGACGTGAGGAAGAAGTTCTTCACCGTGAGAGTGGTGAGAGCCTGGAATGGGTTGCCCAGGGAGGTGGTTGGTGCCCCATTCCTGGAGGTGTTTAAGGCTGGGCTGGATGAGGCTCAGGCCAGCCTGCTCCAGGGTGGGGTGTCCCTGCCCATTACAGGGAGGTTGGAACTGGATGATCCTGTGGTCCTTTCTAACCTTGACTGATTCTATAACTTTTTCCCAGTGAGGGTCACAGGGCACTGACAGGGGCTGCCCGGGGGGTTGTTTGTGGAGTCTCCTTCTCTGGAGCCGTTTGAAACCTGCCTGTTCTTGGTCTGGGTGATCCTGCTGTGTCAGGGTGATTGGACTAGATGATCTTTCAAGGTCCCTTCTGATCCCTAATGACACTGTGATGGTATGTGTTGGATTTTGTGCCTGTGTCTCACGAGACACTGCCATTTCAGTGAGCTGTTCAGAAAAGAGTGGAAAACAAGATAGCTCAGACTTGTTTCTTACAATAAATGAAGCCAGACGTGTACAGGGAAAGTACATGGGCAGGTTCCTGTTTGCCTAAACTCTAGAGAAGCTAGTGAACATGTAAAGTATCAGAGGTTTGATTTGAGAATGGATGTGGTTGGTATTAAAATTTGTCTGAATTTCATGTTGTCGTCTTCTGCCCTCCTCCCCTTTGCTTTTTTGAGTTGTGTGATGGATGTGTTTTGCCCAGATTTTGCAATCGTAGCTTTGTGCTGAAGGACACAATGGATGTCTTTACTAAATTATATTTCAGGAAGTTTGTAGTTTGGAAAGACAGAGCTGCTTGCAAAATTTTCCATTTCAGAAATACTCTGTGAGGGAACCTGTGTGATTTCCTTCGTCTTGGTGGGCTGAGATGACTTTCGTTCCGATTATGACAGTCTCACAGTAATGATGAGGCTGGAAAAGACCTTAAAGTTCATCCAGTCCAACCTAAAACCAA
>VZRI01010049.1:79569-130134 GCA_013397515.1 Upupa epops
CTCTGGGACAGCAGAATAGAGGAAGAGAAGGGAAGAATTTTACAGTGAGGATGTTGATGCTGCTGTGTTTCAAGTGTATTGTTTGTTTGAGTTCTGAGAAGTTTGCCTTTTGTTTTCCTTCTCTCTCTGACCTCATTACTTTTATGGGATATCTCTAGGGATGTAAGTGATGTGACAAATAAATTACACTAAAAGTTACTGTCATGGTTTGAAACCCCCTGTTTATGGTAAATTTAATATGTTCTGTATTCTTTCTCTCTATCAGTAGTGATCTGCTCGTGACAGTTGATTTTATTTATTTTTCCGAGATTTCGGGTGCACAGGGAGTTATTGTCAGCATAAAAAGGACTAAAAAGTATAAATGAAAAATGTAAATTAAAAAATTATTATAATTCAGCTGCGGTTAGCAAAGAGCTTCTCAAGTGGCAGTAGCTGAGAGGCAGGGCTTTTTACTTTGACTTTGTCTTCTTTAAAAATAGATTCATGTAGGGAAGAGTCAAATAATAACTAGCATACAAGGCTACTCACCAGTTCTCAGCTTAGTGTAAAAGAAGACCTTCAGCCCTGTAGAAGTGAGTTCCAGGAAGGAAAACCACACTCCCGTTTTCCTTGCTGTATTCAGGACCGTCCCATCTGCAGTGTGTGTGGTAGGGAAGCTGTTTAAACCTTTTGAAGCCCATGGATCTCTGCTCTCTCATTTCATGCAGGTTTTTTTTTGTCTATCTGGGCAACCTGGGTGAGATAACACACTCTTCAAAACATTTACGTTGGGCTTCCAAGGGTGCACACGCTTCTCGGAAGGATTAAAAAGACACAAGAGGTAACTCGCTGCTCTTGGTAAAAGCAGTAGGTGTTCACTAACAGGAGCAGGAGGGAGTTTACTGTAGCTGTGGGCCACGGTGCAAGTTTGGAGTTTACTTGGATTCAAAACTTTTCCAGTAGAACTAAGTGCTTATTTGTGAGGCTGCATCGTGACACCGAGCTTCCTTCTCCATAGAGAATGAAATAGGGAGAAAAGAAAGCACCATGCCTCTTTAATGAATCTTGGGTTGATTAGCTAGAGTTGTCTGAGGAAAGCACCTTCTTTTGTGAGGATGAGCTCCCCGTAGCAGAACACCGCAGCATTAGCTCAGCAGAGTAGCCAGACCAGCGGCTAACGTTCAGCCTGCGCTCCAGTGCTGCGCTGACGTGGACTGCTGGTGCTCTGGCATGGCAGTTTTTCACCAGACCCGTGGCCAGGTCCCAGCATCCCAGCAACTCACCCACACCCTGAGGAGGATTTGGGGAGGCTCTTTTGTTAACTGCGATGAACTGCTGAGCTGGTAAATTTGCCTGAGGGGATGACAACAGGGAAAGGGTGTTGTGCAGGGAACTTATTTGGAAACACTTTTGATGCACTTTTTTTAGTTTTCTATTTCCATCCTGTGTTCCCGGCTTTTCTAAAGGACTCCTAAGTCATTTCAAAATTAAATGACTTCACTAGCACTTCTGTGGCCCTTGTAAATATGGTGAAGCCTGCCTCGCTCATTCTGTCTCACTTGTTCTTGAGGTGCTTAGCAGTCTTCAGGCGTTTAAAAAATCTTCTTTCAGTGTCAAGCCAGGCTATTTCTTGAGTTAAAGAAAAGGTCCAGAGGCAAACGTAAAGCAGTTATTTAAGTCATTCTGACTTCTTTTTTCTTTCTGGGGATTTTTTCTTCTTGAGATGATAAGTTATTTTCCTTTCTTTACATGAACACCGTGCTGTCCCACAGTCCCCAGCTTCAATTTTAAAATGGATCAAGTTCAGGTTCTGACATACTTGGCAGAGTACCATCGTTTCTCTACCCCTCCCTCAATCTGGGCCATAATTGTGGATATCCTGTGGACCGCAGCCCAGAGACTGCCAGTACTGGGAGCATACGGAGGGGAAGAGATGATGGCAATAGCTTTGTAGCTTGACCCGACATTTGCATTGTTTCTCAGTCCCTAAGTGTGGTGAGGGGAGCAGAGGGTTTGGCATGAACTGTAAGCAACTGGTCATGATTTGGAGGAGCAATATCCCTCACATGACTCAGATGTTATTACCAGGTGCTGTTTGCACTCGAAGAGAAAAAGGCAACAAATGAGGGGTGTTTCAAATAAGGAGAATGCACACAGATCAAGAAAGTCATGCTCTGGGTGATTCCACCGCTCACGATGAACTTGTGCTGGGGATGGATATTAACCCCATAAAATCCCTGGGTCACAGACAGCCTTATGACAGACCCTGATAGCTTTGTGGAGACAGATTATGTCAAGCCCTCAAATTTGGAAACGTAGCAATTCCTTTGTAGTAAGATTGCAAATGAACACCCATTTGGAGATTGCCAACATTATCACAGTTTGTCAGGGTGATCTCACAGCCCACAAAGCGCCATAAGAGATTGCTTTACAAGTTCTGAAAGATTAGAGTGTTGAAGTATGTGACACTGGAACGATGCTTTGATGCCTGGCTTTGTCAGTCAGCCAGACAAATAAATAATATGCAGTGTTTTTATTAGTGTAAGGCATAACAGGTAATGGAAATGTATAGAGAAATGCTTTCTTGTCACGGCTACGTGGAGCACAGAAGTGTAGGCTAAATGAAAATGAGGTATGGTAATGTCAGATCCTTCAGACAGGCAGCCGTATACCTGCCTGGGTCAGTAACTGGTGTGCAGTGCTTATTGCTGTTTCAGCAGGTCGTGGTTGGAAGCATTAGCAGGACTGCGTGGCTCAGTGAGACAGCAAAGACAATGTGGTGGTCTTGCATTTTGATCATCTAATGAAGCACGAAAACATATATTCTAGTCGAGTAAGGATGGAGCTCTGGCTAGCAAGGAGCAAAGGGCCTGGGCTGCAGAAACGTTGGGTTTCCTCTCTTGGCTTGGGAAAAGGAGCAGTGCAGGTGTGCAGGTAGGAAGCGGCATGGCAGGAAACAGCAGAAGAGTGTGAGACCCTGGCAGGAATTGTGGAAAAGCTTTTGGGTAATATGAGCTGCAGGTATTTAATGTGGGAGTAATCTACAAGCATGAGTTTGCACTTGGGACCTTCTGTAACAACTGAACTTTATAGGTTACCTTCTTCCAGGGTCCTCTGACATGCAGCCCAGATTTCCAAGAATAATATGTGGTCACAAAGCCATTTGTGGATCCTCACACGAGGATCATTCACACTGGTAAGGAGTTCCAAACCAAGCAAATTTAATCTCCCCTTAGTAAATTCATAGATGACTCCAAGCTGAGGTGGGGGAGTGTTGATCTGCTGGAGGGGAGGAGGATGCTGCAGAGAGATCTGGACAGGCTGGGTCAATGGGAAGAGGCCAGTGGATGAGCTTTAACAAGGCCAAGGTCCTGTATGTTGGCTACAATAACCCCCAGCAGAGTTACAGACTGGGGGTGAGTGGCTGGAGAGTGGCCTGGCAGAGAGGGACAAGGCTGGGGAAGGAACCAGAGGGAAAGAGGAGAGGCTGGGGCAGCTGAGATTGCTTAGCCTGGAGAAGGGGAGACTCAGGGGGAACTCTTAACTACCTGAAGGGAAGTTGTAGACAGGTGGAGGTCAGACTCTTCTCCCAGACAAGTAGTGATAGGACTAGAGGGCAGGGCCTGAAGCTGCCCCAGGAGGTTTAGGTTGGATGTTAGGAATCAATTCCTGATGGAAAGGGTGGTTAGACATTTGCATGGTCTGGACCAGGGCAGTGGTGGAGTCGCCATCCCTGGTGATGTTTAAGAAAAGACTGGACGTGGCACTTAGTACCCTGGTCTAGCTGATGTGGTGTTGGGTCATAGGCTGGGCTTGGTGACCTTACAGGTCTTTTCCAGCCTCAGTAATTCTGTGAGTCTGTAGGAGCAGTGTTCTCTCAGTCCCTCCCAATTACAACTCGGTCCCAGATCACAAGATGTTAGGAGAATCCTCTTTGTTGAAAGGGTCTTCAGGCATTGGAGTTGCCATCCCTCGACATGATTAAAACTTCTGTAGGTAAAGCTCAAGTATGTGGCTTGGTACAGCTAGGGTAATGGTGAGATTCGACCTTGAAGGTCTCTTTCAGCCTCAACAACAGTGAAGTTGTAGAAATTTAGGATCAGCTACACACTTCTGTATCTCTGATTGTCTGTGGCTAGAAAACCATCATCTGCAGTTCTTTCCTACCTTGACATAATTGGCCCTTGACCCTGGGGAGCTCTCCCCCCTATTTCTCCATCCTTATGAGCATAGTGTTCACAAGTACCCAAGTATTACTTAATGATTGCTTACACAAACCTGAAGAAGCTTGGAAGAAAGACCCCCGTGTAAGGACACAGAATTATTATGACTGTTACTAACTGCCTACCTAAACCTAGACACCGTATTCGCACATGTAAGCAATTATGATGCTCTTCAAGACATTCTGTTTGTAATGCTTTGTAATGCTTTGCTCTCCATTTCCTGCAAATCAAATTACTGAGGGATAGATTTGATTTCCACATCATTTTGAAAATATTTTCTTTTTCTTTTTTTAATTTCCTTTGTATTAATTTTTTTTTCCTGAGTTCAAAAAAACAACCGACTGTGACTAAATGCGTAAAACCAAACAACCCCCCCCAAGTATAACAAAATTAAAGACAGCCTAAGATGATAGGCAGCAAACAATGTAAATCATACCTAACAAACGTTGTTCTAATAACATACCTTATCCATGTCTGATCCACTAATAACAAATACTTATTCAGAGAACAAATAACGCATTCCTCTTCTTAGTGAGAGAGCCGCAGAGGCAAACCCAAATTCAAATGATATCTTACAGTCTAAGTAAATATGAAAAACCTGCCAAATCTGCTTATAGAAAGCCCAGCAATCTTGTCTTTTCTTTGTGCCTTTTGGGAATAATAAGGTTGGGAGGAGGGAGGGAAAAGCGAGGTTTTACTGGGAGTGTGTTCTGATCCCCGAGCTTTTCCCTGAGAATTCCGTGCTGCCTTCTTTTCAAAGGGTTCTGCCAAAAGCTTTCTGTTGTGGGTACTGGATTCAGACCAAAACCTGAGGGCACAGCCTGGGGTTGTTTTTAATAATAAGGGATTTTCTCCCTCCCTCGTGAGAAGTTTCTTTGGAACTGTAGTATTGACAGGCAAATCAAAAGCCATAGCTCTGGTCAGTTTGTAAAGACTGTTACAGGAATAGTTACTAGAAGCTACTGAGGGCTTTCTGCATCACCTCAAAGTAGGATTTTATCATCATCCTGTTCCTTTCTGGTTGCAGAAGTGATTACTGTTTGCTTAGTGGAATGGCAGCATCCTCCTCGTCCTGCACTGAGGGTGTATTGCCATTTTTCTCAGGCTCCTGTACCCTCTCCTGAGGTTACTCAGGTTCCATTTAGTTCTGGCCTTAAGTTTCCATCGATGTGGTAGGTGGCACAAGTACTTCCCAAAGGGAGAAAAGGCAGACATTTGGGTATCTTGCAACCCGAGGTACTCCTGACATGTGTCAGTGTCAATGCTTAGTGGACTAATCAGGACCAGGCTCTGGTTCGGGTGGCTGTGATGCCTTCTCTGCCACTTGGCCTTGTCTGGCCTCACTGCCTGGTGAGAAGTCATGTCATCCGGGGCTGATCCTGTTGTTCCTGTGCAGCAGGAGGTGCTGCAAGGCACAGGCAGTGGCAAGAATGGAGGAGATCCATGTTTGCCACAAGAAGACCACTGCTTCAGTGACAGGACAAGGGGTCACAGTCTTAAGCACCATTGGGGGAGGTTTAGACTTGACATTAGGAAAAGGTTTTTCACTGATAGAGTGATCCAGTTTTGGAACGGGCTGCCCATGGAGGTGATCGGGTCACCATCTCTGGAGGTGTTCAAGGTTAGGCTGGATGAAGTGCTGAGTGGCATGATCTAGGTGTCAGATGTTTAGGGTTACTGGGTTGGTTTTAGGTTGGACTGGATGATCTTTAGGTCTTTTCCAGCCCCACCATTACTGTGAGACTGTGATACTGTGACTGTGTGCAGGAGATCAGTGATGTGCTCACACTGTCAGACTGCCACTGCTGGCCGTTGGCCCTGTGCCACTTCCCCAGCCTTACACCCCATCTTTCACAGCAGTTCATGATACGTAGGTCAAGGAGGGAACATTCCAGCTATGATCAGTGCCAGAATGACCCAAGTGGCTGATTTGTATTGGAAACTCAAGGCGATTTTCTTATGTATTCTCAATATCCATATAAATACCCACATTAATTTGGAATCCACTATTCTTCCTTGTCAAGTCTGAGAGGTAATGGTCATGAATTTTGCACCATCCAGATGATACTTCTTGTCACTATTATTACCTTTTGAAGTTTAAAGTTTAAAAAAGCACCATTAGCTGGGTCCAGGCTTCCTCTTCCAGAGACCCACAGTCTAATATATAGAGATAACATGAATATGTAATGATAACAAAATGAGAGATGAGTCGGATCACTAGAGTGACGTAAGGTAAGGAAGCATTTTTAGAAGTTCTTGTATTGTATTTTGCACCATGAACTACATTTAAAGCCATAGAAATTTGTCATCATGATTGGTGAGATGCCTTAAAAAGACGAGTATGGCTCACACCATATCATGTTCAAGTGTGTAAAATCACAGATCACTGACACTGAATTAATTTTTATTGAGAAATGTCTGATTTTGCTAACATGATTTCCAACAGAGATGGTTTCTTCCTAGGCTAAAGAAATGAACTTTATTAGGAATGTAAAAAGTAAGAGAGAAGTGGCTGTACCAGCTGCAGAAACAGAGAGATCCCAGCTTCAAATACAGACCAATCCCTTAGCAGTAGGCAAAACCCCTTCACTCCCTTCTGAATACTGCAGAGAAAATCTTAATGCACTTTGTGTGTATTCTCTGAGATTCCTACTAAAGGTTAGATACCAGGCCTTTTTGACAATGCATCAGTATAAAATCCAGCCAGAGAAAAGAAGTGTTTGCAAAAAGGTAAGGATGTTTATAGCACGTGTTCTGACGAGCTATGGCAGGCAGATTGTCTTCTGTGGTAGAGGTATTCATAGATTCAAGTGTATTCATAGAATTGTTACTCAAGACAGTGGAGTAACAGGAGGAAAAAAAGAGAAGTTAATGGGTAGGCAGCACCTCAAAGGTCAGAAATAGATTAGAATTTACCTTTATATATTCATTCTTTACCTAGAAAATTATCTGCTTTGTGAAATAACGCATTAGGCATTTGACCTGTAGTGTTTTCTTAAGAATGCATTTCCTTCTCCAAAGAGACTAAGTCTCTAGAACATAGAGTCACAGAATCTCATTGGTTGAAAGAGACCTTTAAGATCATCAAGTTCAGTCTTTTACCTAGTATTGCCAGATCACCACTACCAGGTCCACACATCTTCTAAATCCCTCCAGGGATGGCCTTGTGCACTGTTCTAATGCTTTACTCAGTGCTTCACTGAGTAAGTTCTTCCCAACATCCAGCTTAAGCCTCACCTAGCACAACTCACAGCCATTTCCTCTAGTCCTGCTGCTTGTCACCAGGGCGAAGATGCTGATTCCTTCCTCACTCCAATCTCCTTTCAGGTAGCTGTAGAGAGCAATAAGGTCTCCTCTCAGCCTCCTTTTTCTAAGCCTAAACAGCCTCAGTTCCCATGTCTGGACATGGTTTAGGGAATGGAGAGAACGTGTATCAGTTCCATCTGAGTCGTATTTTCTTTGTATTGAAATGAAAATTAAATTTACTATACTGCTGTCATTCTTTGATTAAGAGACCCGAAGATATCAAATTAATCTTAGAGTGCCTGTCATTTGTTGAAGCACTGCTCCGGTTGGCCAACCCATTGTAGAAAGGGTTTAATGTTTCAGCGCTTTGTTTCTGGTACTGCAGCACAGAAAAGCACAGCCCTGTAGCACAAGGACTGAGTTCCCTTCTCAAAATACGGCTCAGAACTTGATCTGGTAGTGTGCTGGCTGAGAGCTGCTCTATTGACACTTTCAGTTGATGTTTCCAAATCAGGATAGTGATTTACATGTCTGATGAGTTCTAGGGTCTTGTTTGGTGTTGTGATTCTCAGCTTCTCTGTGGTTTTCTAAATAAGCTTGGATTTTAACTTGGTTGGATCTTCCCTTTGTAAGATCCATTCATTTAGTCAGGGTGGAGGTGGTGTCTCTGCTAGAGCCCCATGTGGGTTTTCATTTGTGTCTTGTTGCAGATTCTCACAGGAAAGAAGCTGCACATGTGAGATTTATTTAAGGAGGCTGCATTCTTTTGCAGTAGGCATGTCTTCTGCTGCACTGTGATAACGGGGACCAGTTAGGCTTGCATTTGTTTTGTAAGAGCTTAATTCTATAACCTCCTGCTGGCAGGACATCAGTGATAGAGTCACGTAAGCAGGAAAGATTTGCTTATATGTTGAAGGTCTAAGGCGAGACCTTAACATACTAGACCTCCTCTACAACACAGCCCAACTACTGTATTGTCCCGGAGGGTGACAGTACCAGATGTTGTGAATGGCAGGAGCAAACCTGCAATATGATCAGGAAAGTAATTCTCAGTGGAAATTCCAGTTCATTGTGCTGAAACACCATGTATGAATACAACTGAAGAGTTTCATACTCCGCTGTGTTATGGTTACAGAAGAATAGTAGAACAGCTTCCACTCAGCATGGTGTCAGTGAAGCCACCAGTTATAGGGAATGCGTTCATGCACAGTGGCTTCACAACACAGAAAATAAACTTGTGTAGTACCTAGTGTGGTCATTTAACTGTGTGCACACCTAATCTATCATCAAACTGCGTGCACACCTAATCTATGCAACCGCATCTTGGTTTAGATTCTTTTGTGTCAGTCTGGGCAACACAACAGAACAATGAGAACAAATTTATAGTGAAGAAAAAGTAACATGTTTTATAAACAGAGAACAAGAAAGGGTTAAAGACAAATGAAGACAGAGAAAATAACTGCAAGCCACCAATAAGCCACTTCCCCCATGACTTCTCCCTCCTGATGCCAAACACTGCTGCTGCTGCTGTGAGTGCTGATCCTGCCCTCCCAGCCCAGAGCTGAGAGAATGAGAAAAACAGAGGTGGAAGATGCATTATCTTTCACTGGATCTGCATGGCAGGAGAGTAGAAAGTGAGGGAGGGCTTCTGCTTTGCACCAAGCTGGAATTCAAAGAAAGGGTCTTCTGTGTTTCACAGGTTATTGTGGTGTTACGGAGAGGGCTAGCCCGCTGTCATATGTCATGTGGGTCATGTGATATCAAAGGAGATACCCCATGACAAAGTTTCCTGGGCTATGTTCTGGTATGGATACATGTCAGGTATACATCTTTGCTTCCCGTAATCTTGCCAGTGAACAGCAAGAGTAGACATACAAACTCTTGAAAAGATTTAAGAGCAAAGTCGCAGATGTTCGTCGTCTTTCGCTCTGTGTAGACACCATGGATCAAACAACGCAGGTAGGATGATAGGATGATGTGTCATATGTCAGGGGAAAAAACATAGTACACCNATAACTGCAAGCCACCAATAAGCCACTTCCCCCATGACTTCTCCCTCCTGATGCCAAACACTGCTGCTGCTGCTGTGAGTGCTGATCCTGCCCTCCCAGCCCAGAGCTGAGAGAATGAGAAAAACAGAGGTGGAAGATGCATTATCTTTCACTGGATCTGCATGGCAGGAGAGTAGAAAGTGAGGGAGGGCTTCTGCTTTGCACCAAGCTGGAATTCAAAGAAAGGGTCTTCTGTGTTTCACAGGTTATTGTGGTGTTACGGAGAGGGCTAGCCCGCTGTCATATGTCATGTGGGTCATGTGATATCAAAGGAGATACCCCATGACAAAGTTTCCTGGGCTATGTTCTGGTATGGATACATGTCAGGTATACATCTTTGCTTCCCGTAATCTTGCCAGTGAACAGCAAGAGTAGACATACAAACTCTTGAAAAGATTTAAGAGCAAAGTCGCAGATGTTCGTCGTCTTTCGCTCTGTGTAGACACCATGGATCAAACAACGCAGGTAGGATGATAGGATGATGTGTCATATGTCAGGGGAAAAAACATAGTACACCCCGTGCAGCAATCACACCTTGAAAACAGACATAAAATGGTAAGTCAATATGAATACACAGCTCCTAACAGCCTAATAGAATAGATCACACCACAGCCAGGTACATCTGTTCTCAGCACTAACCATTATCATTAGCTTAAAACACTTAAAATCACTGAGCTTCCTCAGGTCTGGGGACAGATTATACCGAGAAGAAGCTGCTAAATAGATTTAGCAATGTGGCAAGCAGGGACCTTGGCTACATAAAACCAGTACATTTTGCATCTCAGAGGCTGTAGGCTGTTTTCAGAGGAACAGTCTGAATGAAGAATGACACTAACACTGGATAGCAATTCCTTTATCTCTGTTTAAACGTGGAGCTTGAAAGCCGTGGACGATTGTGTCAAACTGGAAAAGTTTGTGTGAAAAATCAGGCTTGCCTGGTGTTCTCATCAGCCTTCTGCATAGACTGTGAGAGCTACCTGCACCTGGAGTTCAGACTGGCAGAAAGAATCGGAAGAAGAAGCAAGGAAACAGAAGAAATGGCATATTTCTCCATGCCTCTCTGTCTTCCCAGCTTAGGATCTGGACTACTGTGAAATGTAAGATAGGGATTCCTGCAGAGACCTTCAAACTGGTCAAGTCGTGAAAGCTTCAGAGGAGGTTTCGAAAGCAAACAAGCAAATATGCAGGTTGATAGACATGCAGCACTAAGATGCTGCCCTGCTGCTTGTTTAAGACTTGCTGTGAAGGAGCTCATGAGGGAAGCATGTGGCTGATTCAGTAGGTATAGAACTGTCTGGCTCCTCGAAGAAGTCTTAAGTGGCGAGAGGGCAGAATGACCATGATAGAACTCCATGTGTGCAATGCTGTTTTAGACTGCCAGACATGTCAGGAACAGGCAGAGAAAACAGGTATGTTTTGCGTGATAGCTGAGAGCAGGTCCGAGAAAATAGATAAGGTTTTAGCTTCTATTCTCATACTTTCAGGATAATAAAGAAGTTGTTTAAACTTTTTGAATGACTGCAAAGGACAGGTATCTCTGACAGAACTTCAGTATATGTCCATATATCTTCACCCAGGCTCCAAGTTCTCTAAGAACACTCTGTCTCTTAAGAGAAAAAGCAAGAATCTGTACACATGGGAAGCCATCCCTTTTTTAAATCAAGCTCATTGTTCTTCATCTTCAGCCAACATCTGAGATCCCATGCTTCCACATGGTTATCTTTTCTATATCTTCCCCCACCTTGTCTCAAACCTCAATTTTAAGAGGGATTAAGGCTCAGAGGAGTTTATTCCCCACAGCTTAGCAGGCTGGCTGTGCAGCCTGGTGCCAGCATGGGAACCTGCTTCACTATTCCGGTAGGGTGAAGTGTCTTTGCTCTTCACCAGCTTGATCTGCCATTGGTAAATGGCTTTTCCTGTGTCTGAAAGGCCACGTCATAACCTCCCTTTGCCAAGTCCTGGGAACCATTCTTCATGAGTGAGGTTCTGATGTGCAGACACTGAGGACTTTTGTTTTGAGGAATCATCTTCTAACAGGAGGAGTTTGAGAAGTCTTGAGTTTTCAAGGCGATGTGAGCACTTACGTTGAAACATCTCTCTGATGCTGTATGATGGCAGCAAAGAGCTTCTATATTCCTCATTCTACCTTATGGCTGTCAGTTGTCTGAAGCTTTTAAACAGCATTTGATCTGTGGTTTAGACACCTTTGTGAAACAAAAGATAAGGTCTCGCAAAAGGTCTCACAGTTTTGGAGTACTGTTTTCTAACCTCACCTTGAGGTTCATGCCTTTTCTGCTGGAGTATCATGTCGTGTAGCTAGGCACAAAAACCTTGGGACTTAGAAACGTCTGCCTAGCAGAGAACATGGGATGGTGCATACCTGGCAGCACAGGTCGCTATAAAAAGACTGGATGTCAATACTACATTCCCATATGCGTTACATCCTTGCCTTCAGAGGACCAGCATAACCTGTGTATGCTGTACGGAGGTGCTAAAAAGACTGCTGCAATCAGCCGTGCTTCTCTGTCACAACCAGACTCTCCATGCTGAAGGACAATCTGTAATTCCTTTGGGACACAGTGTGGGCCCACGCTGTTAATTCCCTGGGGAGCTGTTGGTTAGTGTATGCCTCACGACTCGCTGCTTCCCGTTGGAAGTGTGTTTCTTTCACCATGTCTTCCTAAATGTAAACACGGTGCATCAAGAACATTAAAAAATAGCCCCCAGTGTAGGAGGAAACCTTATTACACTTGATTTCTTCTCTGGAGAAAGGCAGGAGTAACTCACGGTAGGCATGTCAGATTCTCAAAGCAGTATCTGGATGATTCCTCGGTAGCATGGCAGTGGTAAGGGAATCAGAACCCGGCTTGGATTGGTGACCAGACGGGAGGATAGGATAGCTTGTGGCAAGAAAGAACCCACAGCATATGCCTGTTCATTCAGCCCTGGGATGGGGATAGGTGGGATATGGTCTTGATAAGAAAAAAATAACTAATAAAGTTGCCAAGAACAGATACTTTATAATCTGTGCTAAATCTCTGCTGGAAAACATGAACAGCAATGAAACTGAGAAGACACTAAAAGAAATTCGGGGCAAAGTGCCAGACGCCCAGACGGAAGCAGAATGTGGACCAAAAAGCTTGCGACAATTGGGTAATTACGGTTTATGAATTTCAGCTTTAATCTGTAGTTCAGTGAGTCCTGATTAAATATCTGTTAAACACAATTAAAGTTTGTTTTTGTATTTCACCGTCTTGATCAGAATAATTAGAGACTGCGTGTTTCATGTCAAAAGTAGCAAGAGGAATTTTAGTGAATGAACATCGTTTTTAAAAGCCATTTGTAGCACCAGCTGTTGGCATTATTTTATATTTTAGTGTTATCAGCATAAAGACGGGTCCTCTCAATGCTGAATGCTTTCCAGCGGGGCTAAGATTCTGGGAAAGGCATGATGCAGTAGGAACCGTGCCTGGACACGGGGCTGCGTGGAGAGCCCTGGGTGGAAGTCTCAAGTTAGGACGTTGCACTTAAGTGGTGGAGGATGAGGGGTGGTGTGAACGGGTCATATCTGCCAGAGATGTTTTACACAGAGAGTGACGTGAGCGATAGGAAGGCTCACTGTAAGGGGCATATATCTGATGAGATGCATTTGGATTCTCCCATCATAATGTCTTCTCAGAAGCTCCCAAGGGTTAGGTGTTAGACTGTTAGCACAGAATGCTAGTTGTGGTACCATTATGAGTGCTCTCGGGAAGAAATCCTTGACCCATGCTGGCAGTGCCTTAGCAAAGGCAGCAGGCTGCAGTAAATGGCCCCACACAGACACTGGAAAGGATGGGTTGGCACGTGCCAGTTGCTGCAAGGACTGTGTTTGTCTCTGTTACTAGCAGTTGTATTTAAGCGAGGAGAGGGGATAAAATCTTCTAGTCTGTTTCTCTAAACAATGAGAAATAAGCAGTTTTGTGGGGGGAAACCAGGATAGTATTAAATAAAGGAAAGGCAGATGGAGACTTCCATAGAAGGAGCTCTGGGGTTTCTTTTCAAGAACTTGAAACATATATGAATGTCACCTGAACGTAGTTAGGGTGTATAAATATATCCTGTGGGGAGGGGGTGTGCGTGTATGGCTGACCTGGTTTTAGCCTTCATCTGTCTCTTTATACCAGCAGAGATGAATCTTCAAGTCACACTGAGTGGTGCCTGAGGAGGGAGAATAAATCTCCAATATAATAAGCTAAAAATTGAAAACACCTACTAAAGGGACTTGAAAGATGGTGCCATTTTCTTCTCTTGAGTAAACGTTTTACTGTTCTATGTTTAGTTTACTTCAAACAATATAGTTCCTTTGGCCTTTTCAAATTCAGCCTCTTTTCTGAGCGTCAAAAGAAGGAGGAATGCTATTGTTTTTTGTGAGGAAGACACGATCTTCAAGCATAGGACTGAGACCACAGTCCTACTGAAGTGTCATCCATTAGTAGCAGCTCACAGTCAGCAGTGGTCTGGTGGAAGGTCTGTGTGGCTCATTCCCATCCTACAGAACCACTTCCATTTGTGGGCAGCTTAATGATTCAGTGGGAGTGAATCACAGTTGTGCTTCCTGCACAACTCAAAACTCAAGAAAGATGCTGGCGTACTGTAGGTTGTTTTTAAGCAAAGAATGGACGTTCTTTGTTTCATCTACCTGTCCATCTAAGATGGGGAGGAAACAGTACCAGAGAAAGCAGAAATTTTAAATTAGCCTTCCAATAAAAATATAGATCTATTAATCCCTAAGTGAAATCAAGGTTAACGGTGAAAGAGTTGAACAGAACTTAAAAATCAAAGATGCTTTGGAAGGCAGCATCAAAGGCATATCAAAATATGGTGGTCTTTTTATAAGCTGCAAACCCTGAAGAGATGGTGCCCCTAATAGAGTTGAGGGAGAAAGGATCAAAGCGAGGATCACATGAGTCTTTAAAGTAGAAAGAATATCTGGAGCGAATCTATGAACAGACAGGTTTTGGATGAAACTTTCATAGCAGTGGGATCGTTTATCAAGTCTTGAAGCCTGGGTACAGTACAAATGATCGTATTTCACTGGGGAAGGAGGAAAAGGGTATTTGATTCAGAATAGGAGCACCAAGACCAAGTGTTGTCTGTTTGTGGAATGATAATAGTCGTGTCTGAATGGGTGAATATTTACCTATGTATATGTGAACAAATACATTTTAAAATGTATGTTGTATAAATTCTAGCAGTGCCCCTTTTCCTCAAGAGGAATGTATTCTGGTGAAACTAAAATCCATCAGGGGTACTTGGTTGAGTGTATGATTTTTCATTTTTTATTTCATCAAGTTAGGAGGAGAGGAGAAAGGCAGTTGGGGCTTTTCCATTATCTTCTGTTGCATTTCCGAATGACTCTGATTTTCTCTCAGAACCAGCTGCTTAAGTGTATTCTCATCAAATGGCTGAGCTTGGCCAAATCCACTACCCTTATGTCTGAGATAAAAAAATACCAGGACACTGTGTAAGTCTCTAATGTGTGTTCGTTTATATGGGGGTGGAAATAACTGACTTTTAATTCAGTGCCTGTAGGACTTGCCATGCGTGTGTACTAGTCCGCTGAAATACAGGAGCCCTTTCTTCTTGGAAAAGGTTCTCTCACAGTTGTATGCTATGTCTGAGGGTTATTTCTCTTTTAAAGAATCACTGACAGCTGTGACGAATGGCATTACCTGGCAAGAAGGAATATCTAGATGTTTAAACAAATCAAGTTTCTTTTTATAGAAGAGTAAACATTAGGTCTCATATCAGACTCTTCTGCTTTCCTGGACAATCAGGATCAATTCTGCGCCACTTACTTGTGAACTGGGAAGGCTTAAGTGTAGCTGCATGCTGATGTTAACAGTGGAGGATGGTTCATAACCTGTATACGGTGTCACAGCTATCCATTCGCTGAAGTCATGGATGAATGCCATGTGCCCGTGTTGAGTTGCCTCCTTGTCAGCAGGCAAGATTGCCTGTCCATCACTGTTACCTACAACGAGGCTCATTACCCGACAGCCAGTAAAAATCTCCCTCTCACCATTCTCAGTGAATTACAGTGTGACTGGAAGCATCAGGATCAGTTTGCCTTGCAGAATGATGGTCAAGTTCACTTTCATCTTTGGAGGCCCTTTGGAAATGGAAGAGACGGGGACTGGGATGAGAAAAAGGATGATGTCTGTTACCCTCAGGCATCCAAGCTGACCGATGCTATTCTTAGATATCTTCCATTTTACCAAGTAGAGCGCCTTGAAGGTTTCACACCGTGCAGGTGGAATAATCTGTTTTCAGCAGGCTGTATAATCTGTGATCTATGGAGGTGCCGTTTTCACACGAGTTGTCAATGCGTTGTCTCTTTCGGGAGAGCTCTTTAACAACAGCCTTAGATATAGTCCATACAAAGGCATCTCCCATTGACAGAGTTGAAGTCCAGCTCACCGGTGATCCATTTGGAAAGGAGGTTAGGGTATTACGGTAATTTTTGCCGTTAGCATTTTGCCAGTCATTTTTAAAGCTACCAGGTAGCTTGACAATGATTGTAAACCTTGATGTCACTGCGTGGGCATACAGTGATTTCTGAGCATCTGCTCTAGGGGAGACAAAGTCTATTAAATATGTCTTTGAAAGGAAAACATAAAATAAGAGGGGGCATTCTTGGTAAAGGGTCTGTTGGGGTGTACAGACAGATTAGATGTCCTGTTGTCGGTGGTAGAAAGGCAGACAGAGGGACGGGAGTGTTAACAACCAAGGGTCATTCTACTGGCTCTTCCCTTTGGCCTTAGGACACTCCAGCATAGAGCATAATCTGACTCTCACCTTAGCTGCCTCTTCTGTCTCTTCAGTCTCTCTCCCAGTGAACTGTAGAGTCAAAATCAAACCAAAAATACAATCAAACAAGGGGAAAACAAAAAGGAGGGGGGGGGGAGAGCGATATGTGCCTGGTATGTCAGCCAATGGCCACATGTGCAGCGAGGAAATTTTCTCTGAGAGCTCCCAAAGCTCATAATCATTGTGCAAGACATAATTATACTCTTTAGAAATCCAGATCGGTCCACAGTAAGGGGAGGATGGGAGGGAATGTTACAGACGGATTTTAACAAGTGTATGTGTCTCCTTTCTGCAACAATTCTGGTCTTAAGTGCACTTGGCTAAATTCTCATTCTCTCCCAGGAGGGTTACTGGACGGATTTCCAGGCTTTTCTGTCTGCCTGCAGCAGGCTCATGGGGAGCGAACACACTGACTACCATTCTTTGCACCTGCTTCAGAGCGGGGCAGCACACACTCCCAGATGCTTGCCTCAGGGTGCCAGCAGGAAAGGGGGAATAGGAGGAGGCTGGCATTGCTCTTCAACAGACAGTTATCCCCCTCAGGACTCATGAAATGCCAGTGGGCACGTTATACCCAGGACTTTTGAGCTGAGCAAGAGCTAATGATAGTGTTTTCCCTCATCCTGGTCAGATAAATAAAGAGCTTTGGAGGAGAATGCTCTCCTGAATCCTTACTTCATTCTCATAATGCTTCAGGAAGCGCTGGTTTTTAGCTCCCCATAGGAGAAAACCTTTGCACCGGTACTTTACAGAGCAAAATCAAATTAAAGTGGAGAGCAGCACTGGTTTCCAACTGTTTTTAGCATTTGCTTGTCTGACCTAATCGTTGTTTTTAGCCTTTGTCTTTTATTTTTTGAAGTGGAGAACCAGTTTAGATCCTTTGAGTTGCGAACATTATTTGCTAAATGAAATTATTCTCTGAATAATGTTATTTTTCCCCATAAAGCAGCACCTCAGAATGGTCTGCCGTCCCACTTGCTGATGATACCCGGACATCTGACTGGCCAGACATGTTTCAGAATTCTCAGATTTGCTGTAGTTTGAAACTGGAACAAATGCTTTAATAAAGTAAATGAACAGTGCCCCATGAACCCTTGAAGTGAATGCAAATTGTGCCTGGGGCAAGTAATGTCTGAAGCTTCACAGCCACCCTGGCTTCATACAGCAACAGAATAGGTCGTATTCCCTTCTATAGCATGGAGGGATGATCTGATACCTAGAACCAGAGAGTGGATGGCTGCACGTTTGGCAGTGCAGCCTCCCTAGGTTGTACCTCAGTATTTAGGAGGAGAGGCAGATAGCCTTAGAGCAGCGTTGCTGCGTTTGTCTGCGTGTGTGTACTCATCCCTTTTTTCAGTACTTTCTAATTTTTCAACTGCATGTTGTACCAACTTCCCCGCTTACAATGACTCTGCAATGAGAGGATCTGATTGCTGAATGCCAGATTATCAAAAGCATTTAGATGTTCAAAGATGCCACCGATTGCCCCGAAGGTATTTTCAAGAGCATGTTAGCAGGTGAGGGTCGTTTTCTTTGGCACTGGATGCCTTTTAAAATTCTGGTCACTCTCTGCTGTTAGATCTGATTTCTCTAAAGATCTTTGTTGCCTCCTCCGAAGCTTGCCAGCTCGCCCACCAGTGGAGTTGTGAGTACCCTTTAGGCTTCTCCTGTATGAAGCATGTGAGGGGGTGATATGGCCCCAGTCTGCCTCTCTTCAAGTATGGAGAAGTACAGAAGTATTGAGAAGAAACTTGAAAAACAGGCAATTTCAGCTGACTTTGTAAAGGGTGCAGAACGCTGGTGCGATGAGCATTGTGCTGAAAGCCACACCGCCACAAACACTGTCACTGTGCTGTGTATGCTGCGCAGGGATGAGATGGGTTTGAAGGATGGCAGGCTCGGTGGGCTTCAGTTCGCACTGCAATACTGAACAGACACATCAGCTGCGATAGGAACCTCAGCCATTCAACAGTAGGCAGAGCTTGGCTTTATAAGCAGCCTCTCAGAATAAGATAGCTACGTCACCAGTCAAGGCGTAGAGAAAAGCTCTCCTTTATGTTATGTTTTGACTATTACGCGTTTCCAAATGGTACATTTAGTGACACCGAGAGAGAAAAGATGGCTCTGAGTATCAAGCAAGAAGGAAATGATAAAATACCAAGCTGTTGAAATAGCATATCGACTCGCCAAAAGAATGTCTGGCCATGTTTTTAGATGTTGTAAAATTGGTGTGATTATTTAGATCTTAGTTGAAACATGCTAAGTTACACTTGCAAAGTAGCCAGCCCTTTGTTTGTGATAATTCGTTTAGTTAAGACTTCATCCCTGTGTGCGGCTGTGTTTCTGTATCAGTGTCAATAGATTCAAAGTTCCAAACACAGATTTTTAAACCAAATTAAATGAAACTGTCACAGGTCTCTTTCTTCAGGGTTATTGAACCATATCTATAAAAAAAACAGGAGAGAAACCCAAATCTACAAATTGCAAGCTGTAGGTACTCCTATTCCAGGGAATCAAGCAAAAAAGCGCAGAGATTATTTACTAAAAAAAATAGAACTTGCAGTTTCAAAAGGAGGAATTCCACACGCTTGACATTTGCTAAGAATTCGGATTTTTTTTGCAACTTGGGAAGTGTTTTGAAAGCCCTTCAGATAGCGTGCCGGAAGAAATAGATAAAAGTTGTGGTAACACCTCACAATTGAGTAAGTAGATCTTTTTTTTCAAGAATATTTTTCAGCAGAACCACATGAAAAACATGGGCTTTGGGAGACAAATTCCCTCCAAGTTCAGTGTGCTTTGAGTTAGATTAATGGCAGTTCTGTACTCCTAACAATAACAAGACAATTGGGGATTTTGTAGTTGAAGAAGGGCGGCGACAACACGAGCACTGAGTTACATTTTGTCCTGGACTTTGTTTGACAGAAGTAGTACAGTTTTCTAGCAGCTCTTGGTAAAAGTTTTGCAGAGAGAGAAGGAGGTGGTATTCTGTATGGAGCGTGTGGTAAAACTAATTGCAAAAGCAGAAATGGATGGGATTTTAGCTAGAAAAACACCTGCAAAAGGCTGCTTCGATGCAAGATTAGAGGAGGAGCTGTCTTGAACCGAGGCTTTATAAGGTTTAGTGTTTGAATAAGTGTGGCGCTGTTTGCAATTGCAACACACATCGAGGGGGTTGTGGATTGTGTTGTTATTTGCTTGCTGTCTTTCCTTTTTTGCAGTGTGTGAAGCTCAGAAGGACATGTATAAAGAAATGATGGTCCGGGGTCTTTAACAGCATGCTTTTTGTTAAGGTTCAGGTGCTACATAGGCTCCAGTGATGGGATCTTCCCCTTTTTAACTCGTTCCAATCTTGCCTTGACTTCACTACCTGGAAAGCATAGAATGCAGCTGTGAAATGGAGTTCTGACTCCTTTTCACTTACAATTTCACAAGTGAAACAGCATGTTGCAGTTGTTAAGAATTTTACTTTGCTCCTTTATTTTGGTGTAGAGGTTTAGAACATCCAGGCAGTTGAGGAATAAACAACGTGCCTGTCGGTTGCCAAATCCTCCCCAGACCATGCCTCAGGATGTGAAGAACAACACTTTAATTGAAATATCACATTCCACGGGTGAACCAAAAAGGTCATGCTGAAGCATGGATGTGGCTGCATTTCAGGGCAGAATCAGTGGTCGTTTTGAAGCTTTTATTTTAATCTTCTATCTATGATTCTTGAGCCAATGTGATGGAGCCTTTGCTTTTCTCCCGAGATTCCTGCACTACGTTTTGCAGGAAGGATTGCTAGAGGAAAGTGGTGTTGGTATCTAGATGGCACCAGAGAACATGAACCTTCTGGTTATTTAAAGTGGCAATTTGAATACCAAAACCTTTGTAAAAGGGGTTTCAGTCTNCGGCAATTTGAATACACCTTAAAATAATTCTACCCTTTGTAAAAGGGGTTTCAGTCTGCATGTGCACTGATGTAAACAGGGACGTGTGACTCCATCGTGAGGTGATAATGTTATTTGAAAGCAGCACCTGTCTGAGTCCAGTGGGGGTAGCTGGGCAGTCTTCATCATCCAGAAGTTTTTCTGAGCATCTTACAGCCCAAGTATACCCTGCATGCTCTTTTGTACCCAAGCCAAATAATTACAGCCTTCCTTGTCTGTTTGTCGTGTTATCAAATTCACATTTTGTTGTCTGTAGTTTTAGAGCACAAAGGCATGATGAGTACATGTAATGATACCGCAAATACGCGAATATAATGCAGGATGACTAAGGTAGGAGTTAAAGAGTCTCCACTGGAAAGACAGATCTGGGTGTTTGAGTGTGTGGGTTGGTGCTGTTTGAGCAAGAGGGAGTTGTGGAAGGAAAAGGAGTTAGGGCTTTGTTAGCATTTTGGCTAGAGATTACTGGTGCAGGGAATCGTAGTAATATGTGATCTTTGATGCATCATTACTGCTTGCAGGGTTTGGATACAACTGCTGTTAATAACGGAGAGGTTTTCCTTCCCTTTAAAATACAGCTATCCAGCTCGGGGTCCCGAGGTCCTTCACTGCATCTTGCACAGAGATGAATTCTTCAGAAGACAGGATAATCCTTCATTTGACATTTACTCACTCAATTACCTTCCTGCTTTTTGTGCAGGCCACATCAGACATTTCAAATTTTATTTGTTCTTGCCAGAGTGCATTTATTCATTAGCTGTATTTATTGTAGTTATGGTTGAGACAGCACTTTTATTGCAAGCCCCCTATCTTTGGTGGTTTATAACTTTCTGAAACAATTACCATTTTGGCTGAAATTTCTCAAGCCTGGTCTAAACTCAGAGGTGAATAATGCTTCAGTAAGTTTGAAAAAAATCCATTAAGCCATTTATGAGGACTAGACGTTCCAATAAATGTAGGTGCATTTATTTTTTGATGACCTACTTACTCCAATAAAGTACGTTATTATTCTGTTTTCTCCTGCTTTAAATCATGTTGTCTTTTAGAAGAGAAAGAGCACATTTGATACTGGATTTTTAGATGGACTCGAGCAAGGTTTGTTCACATGCGGTTTTATGCGTGGCTGTTTGCTAGACTTAGCTCCAAAACAGGACTGTTTATGGGTGCAAAAGCTCCTGAGGTTCAGTACGTTGTTCTCTTTATGAAAGAAGCGGCTCGGTCCCGCGCGGTTGTGGCAGATAGTTGACAGAGTGCATATGCAAGTCTGACACTGCTCTGTGCAAGGCTGGATAGACAAAATGAGGCCAGTTTTTGAATATAGGTCCTTAGTTGTGCAATGATGCTAACTCGGTGTGAAGATTCGGGTATTGCTTGTGCAACAGCACAATGAACATACTTCTGCTGTCTTGCGGGCATGGGATACGATTTTTCATTGTCCTGGACAATGTGAAATAATTTGACAAATGATAAAGCCTCATGCAATCGAAAAGGCAATGCTTTTTGCCTTGTTTTTTCTTTTCTCTGTTGAACTTCTGCGTAGAGTAATTAAATTCAGCTCTGCCTTCTCTCGCATTTACAATGCGCTGTTTAGTACACAGGTAGCGGTTTGTATTGCATAGATATGGAGGCAGCTACAGTGTGGTTTTGCACATCAGTGTAGCACGGCACTAAAATCATTCTACCTAATAAAATAAAGGTGTTAGAAGTTCCTGACAGTGTAACTGAAAGCAGAATTTGGCCCACTAAGATGGTACCGATGAACTTTGGTGCTAAACTCCAGGACAACTGAAATCTCAACTTCACCGTTGCATTCGCGTAGCTTTTCATTTAATTACACGTATTTGTTTGAAAGCTCAAAAATGTTAATATTTTAAGTCTCTTCTGTTTGTAATTGCAATTTTTTTGTGTGATTGTTTTCTGCAGTAATCAAGAGGACATTAGCATGGACAGGAAATGAATCTGGAACTCTAGAGATTAATATTAATCTGCTAATGTCCTGTCCTGATGTTCTCAGGAATCCTTTCTTCTCTAGCACATTATGGTACTTTAGCAACAGCAATTAGGGTAAGGTTCTCTCATGTCCAAACTATGTCCTTATATGTCTTTCATTTTCTGATTGTTATGGGAATGATGCTGCTTCCCCCTATGGAGTCAGAACAAAATGTAATGTTTCTGCCTCAGGAGCCACACTGCTTAGTCAAATGTAGAGCTTGAGACTTAGCATATTATCATGAAGGTGATTTGAGGGTTAGCTAGGGGAGTTTAACCTCAGGTTGTATTTCTGTCTGGTATCTGCCATGCCCCCATGTTTTGGGATGCTTACCTTGACGGTTGTGCTGAGTCTCCGCAAGCAGACGTGGGCTCAGTAGTGGTGCTCTGTGAAATAGAGTCCCATCACCCCAATCCGCAGCAGCACTTAGGAGCCTACAGCCTGCTGCAATCATTGTCAGGAGGGGCATTCTCATCCTTAGCTTGGTTAGGCCAGGGAAGGCTTTTTTGCAGACCCAGTCTTTGCCATGTCAGGTGAAAAGTCAGAGGGACTATGTAAATTCAGCCCTTTCATTCCTTCCTGGACCTCGTCGTCTCAGCTCACAGACATACTGATGCCACTGCAGAAATTACTGTAGCCCGAGGACTGCAGTAAACTCTACTGACATGCTTAAGGCTGGATGTGTAGGGTTTAGGCAGGAGATCCTGTATACCCAGCTCACTAAGCCACGCTATTTCTTCCCTGTTATTTCCTCTTCTTGCCCCTCCCCAGATGGCCCTGAAGCATCGACATCTTGGTAGCTTTTAGGAAGCGCAGACCTGTCTCCCTGTATACCACTGCCATTTGCATAACAAAGCGGACCTGATTTTTATTTCCTTTTGGATGTGCACAGAATTAGATGTGAACTGAGAGAATGAGTTTGGGAGTTTTCAGAAAGCTGGAAGGTTCTGTGGGTTGGTTGGTTTCTTTTTGTGGCGTAAGAGCACCTGGGTTTACTCAAAAAAATTATCGATGATCCATTAAAAACTTCCTGCCTTTGTTCTGACTTTTATCTTCAATTTCTATTGCATGAATCCATCTGAATTAATAAAAACCCCTCTAGAAGTTGCAATACTGAGGTGCAGTATTGACTTGATCGTAGCAGATCATTCAGGTTTGCTTTTTCCTAAACAAAATGTCATTGAAATGGTGGTATTTTCGGTGCTTCACTCGTGATAAATCAGCGTCTTCCAATGGCCATATGTTCTATTGGAAAAATCTCAACTCACCCTAGTTGGATGTACCCAGATGATACTGTTTCATGAGACGTTTGATCGGCTGGTATTTAGTACGAAACGAAGAAAACATAAAAGTGACAGTGGAAATGACACTGAGGACTGTGCCTGCACTTCAGAATAACTCGATTGGAGTCCAAGCATCACTTAAAGTTTTAAATTCAGTAAGTTGTGGGGTTTTGGCCTAGGAAACAGAATTATTTCCACTTTACTCAGCTTGGGTTGTGTCCTTTATAGCCTGTTGGTTCCAATGACAAATGCCTGTCATCTGAACCTTTGACTAGCCAAATACTCATTAATGGGTTTGCAAAATACTCAGGTAATTGAGCATCCACTGTTCTTTGCAGATGAAGTAGATGATGAGAAGTTGGTTTGATTTATTAGGAAATGTGAATCAAAGTACCATGTCCAGCCTCTGCTTGAGCTTTTTCTGCACTACCATTTCCCACCTATAGGTACCTGTCTGATTTATAAAGGATACTTTAAAGATAATGGTGATAAAATGGAGAAGAGCTTGGTTGTTCAAGTACTTAAAAAGGTGAAGAGAATTATCCCAGAATCTGGAG
Source organism: Upupa epops (assembly GCA_013397515.1). Lineage (NCBI taxonomy): Eukaryota > Metazoa > Chordata > Aves > Bucerotiformes > Upupidae > Upupa > Upupa epops. The sequence goes on from VZRI01010049.1 coordinate 103,677, forward strand.
GTGGTGGTGGGAAGCCCAGGTTTCTCTGGCTGTAGGCTTTCTTTTGTGGCATTGGTACTCAAATTGGAGAGAGATTCACTTCAGGTGAAGAGAAAACCTAAGAATGTGACTCATGAGAGTGGGCAGCATGGACTGGTGTGGTAAACACAGTTACCTTTCCAGTTCTATGCCAACTCTGCAAACACCTGAGCTGCTTCTGAAGCAACTCCTGAACTGTGAAATTTTACCATTTTCAAGAAGAATGTCCCCAATTCCTGTTTGTTTTGTAGCCTTGCATCGTGAGCCATAGCATTCCAAAATCTCCTTCACGAGCGTTTTCAGGCAGCATTGTAGCAGTGGCGGATAGAGAGCTGGCCTGGCGGCAGTGTTTGATTTCCCAGCGCCTAGGAGTGATCCTAAGCCATGGCAATTCTTCGTGGTCTAGCACCGAGGTGAGGTGTGTTCTCAGGAATGCTGATCTGGTGCTCTGTACCTAGTAGATTTTAAAAACACAGAAGGCTCTGAGGACATCCACAGTCTGTAAGTACTTCTAAGGGCTTGGCTGGAAACAGCAGTTAACATGGGAGTAGTTGCAGCAGGGAAGATACCTTTAAACTTCCTTTAGAGCCTTTCTTTTCTATGTTGATCTGATTTTCCCTTTCTAAAGGGTTTCTGTTTCTACAAACAGAAGTTGTAAGAAAGCTCACTAGAGACACAGCCTTTTGCTGAGGCGCTCAGTACTTTGCTGAGATATTGACTGTCTAGGGGCTGATGGAATTTCAACTGTCGTAGGGACCCAGGACTTGTGACCGTGGCATATGGTAATTTAAAAGCAAGTTTACTTACAACTTAATTTATTCTCTTGTGGCAGTGGGAAACTGAGGCAGAAAATTCCTAGATCTGCAATGGAGTGAGTATCAAAGCAGAGAGTGAAATTCCACGTGTAATGTGGGTACCTTAATATCAAAGGCAAAGCTGACTTCGATGGGACCAGCTTTTCTGAAGATAGCTCCAGACTCTTAGGCTATTTGCTATCCATTTAGCTTTTGTCTGACTCCTCAGAGCTAAAGGACTAGGAAGATTGGTTTAATTAAGTATCCAGAATGGTAGGACCTCCTTTGACTGTTCATATTTTCAGAACTGGAGTACAAGTTATTCAAGGACGGTGTTGAATAGAGTATTTTGTCATTTGGTGTCATAAGCCCAGCAAAATACATTGTGAGTCTAAACAAAGTTCTTTCCAATGTTCATTGTATTTACTTGGTGATAAAGAGCTCGGTCATCCCAGCAGCATTTTTCAAATTTGAAGAAGATTCAGGGTTCAAGTATGCTACCCTTCCCAGAAGAAAATGCCTGTTGCCTTTATTGTTCATTCCCAAACTGGCACGGTTACAGGACAGTTACTCAGCAGTGTTCTGGGTAAAAGATCGGACTGGTTTGCATTTCTGTGTGAGGCAGTTCACCAGTCCCTGTGGCAGAAAAGGACAGTTGTGTTTGTACCAACAAGAACTGTAAATCACAGTTGGAATAAATGTTGGCACTGGCTCTTAATTATTTCTGGGAATTGGGGTCAGGTGTGGCTCACATTTATACTGCAGCTCCAAAAGTCTGCAGAGTGCTTTCCAAAACCTGAACAAGACATGTGTCCCTTTTTTGTGGGTTTAGGCTGTTGAAGGCTGCAGCCCACTCCTCAAGCGTCTGTTAAAGGAACGGGCCCGTTCACAGAGCACGGCATCACTGTGGTGTGGGGATGCATTGTGATAGTCTGCTCTGCTTTTTCATAGTGTTTTAGCCCCGTGCAAATGCCACGTTTTCATTTAACTAGTCACAAGTGTTCACACTAACTTTCTTGTCCTGGAGGTTGCAGTGAGTCTCCCTGATGAAAGGTGGGGATATTGCTCAGATGTTCTTCTTTCGTAGTGGTTTGTTCTAAACAAGCCTTGCAAAATCTCTAGGTGCTGGACATGGGAGTCCGGCACTTGGTGGGTTGCTGGTAGAGGATTTCAAAGAACTTCACTGTCATTCATCAGTGAATGACCAGGCCAGTGGTACCAGATAGCTGTAGCAGGCTAAGTGCCCTGGATTAGCTATTCTGTGTGGTGCTGGTGGCATTCGGTGATGCTTTTGCAAAGCCTCACCTAGCCCCTAAACTATGCTTCCTTACGTGCTTCTCCTTAAAGAGGTGGTTATAAGTGAAGTGCCTGCACTTTCTATTGCAAACCATGGTTTCAGAAGCATGTGCAAATTTGAGTCACAGCTTGCCCATATCTGGTAGCAAACATTGGTTTGGAAATGAAGGAGATACCACTCCCCTGATAAAATTGCAACCTTTTCTTTGCACGTTACTCCAGCTTTCTTATAACCAGAAAGACATTTCCACACATAAATAAAAAGTGAACTGAAGCCTAGGGAGCTGCACTTTTGCTTTATTATTATCATTTATTGAACAAAAGTGTTGATTTCCTTCCATTTTTTGTAGGTATTTAAAAAGTAGAAGTGCTTCTAGCACACTGGAAGCATCCGCAGAAGATGGTAGAAACCAAACACTTTAGGATGTTCTAGGATCAATCATCTAAGACATTGAGAACCAAATTCTGCCTCAAGCTACACAACATTTTATACAGTTAGAAATGTAAATCAAGGCATATTTCTGAGATACTGTCCAAGGGCTGATGGAATTTCAGCTGTCATAGGGACCCAGGACTTGTGATCATGGCATATGGTAATTTAAAAGCAAGTTCACTTACAACTTCATTTATTCTCTCATGGCAGTGGGAAACTGAGGCAGAAAATTCCTAGATCTGCAGTGGAGTGAGTATCAAAGCAGAGAGTGAAATTCCACGTGTAATGTTTCAGTATTGGGCAAATGCCATGGTGCTTGATCTCTTGCTCAGTGTTCATAGGTTATGGATGACTTACCTAAGCAATGACTTACCGTAGCCTGTGTTTCCTGCTGTGGGAAGACCCTGGGAAGGAGTTGATTTAGCATGGATGTTTGCTTTGCTTTCTCTAGAGATTCTCAATCTGTTCAAAAGATTTGGTTGGGATCAGGGGCCAGGCTCAGGCACAGGTGCTGAGGTTTTTGTGTGGCTGGTACAGCTCCTCCCTTCAGGGATGGTGGTGATGGGTCACTTGGTAATTCCTAGCTGAAAGCTCTACTTAAGTTCAAATTGAACCTTCTGCAGTTTGAGCTGATGGCTGCTGTTGGGACCTTCTTACAAACTCCTGATCCAACATTTGTTCTCAGGGAAGGGAAACTAAAAACCCTTTGCAATGCAAGGCTGTGGTTTAGTGCCATTGGGAGAGATAGCTCCTTGGAACATGCAGCCTCAGCTCCTCACATGCAGGGACTTTAATCTAACCAGGGAATCTAAAGAATCGAACTGAATGTGCCTGTATAAGCAACCTGCAAATCTGATCGTAGTGAGACATTTCCGACGTGATTTCTCATCTCCCTCATTGTAGGTGGGCCTGATTCTCCCAAATTTTCTGGTGAAGCAGCGTTAGGGTTTCAGCAGAGCTAGTGGAGTGCAGCAGAGATCTCTGAAGGTGTGTTTCTTAGGCTTTGAAGTTGCAGAAGAGTGTCTAGAGGAAACGTCTGCAGGTGGCTGTGTTGTGGACGAGTTAACAGAGGGAGTCATTTAGGCCACCAGATGTGAATAGTATATTATGTCCCTACTATAACTTTTCTTATTTCATAAGGGAAATATCTTCTGCTGACTGCACGGCCCTGGGACCTGCCTTCTGGCCGTGGATTCTGTTTCCTGTTAGGTCACCGTGACTCATTCTGAACAGGTTGGGGTTTTGTGTAACAGAGAAGCCTTCTTGGACTTAGACACAGTTTTAATTTTAAAAAAGCAACAGAACCCCCTTTGGCCGCTTGTAATTTTTATACTAAGCAATTATAACTTTCTACCCTTTGGTCTTCACAGCATTGCTGGGAGGTTACTAGAGGGAGAGACTTGAATCATGATGCTGCCCCTACACCACCCCACTAGCCATGAGCATTGAAGGGCTGTTTAAACCTGAGTCCAGACAGTCTTGTATGAACCCTGGGAAGTGGGTGTGTAAACAGGCCAGGGAAGCAAGGCCATGCAGTCACCAGGTACAGAAGTAATTCTGTCGTTATTGCAAATGCTGGAATCCTAAACGACTAAAACTTGATTGGGAAACCTATTGAAGTGGGGAAAGAGAAGCCTGCTAGTTGACCCTGAAGATGTCAGATGTAGGAATGCTGCTGACTCTTAGGAAGGCTTGGGGCATCACTTCAGCAATACAAGAGAGGGTGATCAGGACCCATGAAGAGAGGAGCAGGTAGGTGTACCTGAGTAGGTCACAGGGTGTTCCAGCTCACCACTGGAGACTTTCAGAAAGACAGGTCACACATCCTGATTCTTCACGGAAGGATGGTTACAAGAAGTCATGAGGTTATTGCTGCAGGGGGATAGGATATCATGATGCTTTTCAGAGAGGAAGAAGACATGTAGTGCTTGAAGATTTGCTGGGAGTTCTTGACTGGACGGACTGAGACCTTCAGGTTTGCCATTCAGGTGTGACACAACTGGCTGCTTGATCCTTTCTGCTATGATTTCTGGTTTCTTATAAATGCTTAAAACATAAAGATGGCCCTTTAGATAAAGCAAACCCTGGTATTTCTTAGGTGAAAAAGAACTATCCATGCATTAGCTAGACAAGTATTTAATTGTCTTTCACAGTTTTCTCTTCTTGCTGCCTAACTGTGTTTTTCTTGCCACTCAATGAATCTGTTAGTCCTGGTTTACTATGTATATTTTTCTGCCAGCCCTAGAAGCTCCCTAACCCTTGTTGCTTCTTGTTTGAGAATCTTTGTGGGCATATACATATCTCTTTTCTCACTCACCCACTTCCTTCCCTTTCCTTTCCCATCCACATGTAAGTTAATGATTTTTACTACGGGTAAGGAAGCCCACTTGTATTTTTCTCAAATTTTGAGGACTACTGAAAGGGTACAGAGGGGGAGCTAGATTGGAGTGAGTCATCTTTCTTGGCTCCTTGAAAGTTGGAACCAACTTCAAAGGCAGTCTCATCTTAGGGTCAGTTGCACAGATGAATCTCCAGCCTTTGTACCTCCTTCCCTTTCCTCCTCCTCGCTCCTCATGTAGTCCAAAGCAGATTTGGCAATTTCAGTTAAGCACGTCTGTGCAGTTTGTTAAAATCCATTACATAAGTTTGTTAGTTTGAGACTCTCTTTGTCGACATACGAGTCTAAAATGGCTTTGATTTAAAAAAGGAACTTGGCAGGGTTATTTGTTCATATGGTAATTTTTTTTTTCAGTTTAGTTTCGTTTATAATATGTTTTAATCATTTTTGGTGTTTTCAAAACAAATGGTGAAATATGGGGGTTTTTTTCTTCTATTTTTGGCTACCCTCCTCTGAAAGGCCTTACTTCTCCCTCGTGTGTTTGATTTGGTGCTTTGAGGAGCCTTTTCCAATAGAGGGGCCTTGCGCTGCGGGACGTAGACTAAAACGTCCCCGTGAATTCAGACATCGATCCTGCTGGCCAGAACTTTGCATCTGAGGGCTTTTCTCTGATAACAAGCAGAAGGGTCGCTAACTCCAGCTTGAAGTATGTACAACTATAGAAAGAAATCAAGTACAAGGACAGGAAAGGAGAGAAGTAAGTGGAGACACCACTGTTTCTATATCCATGATCAGTGAATCCCAATTATCTGAGCAATTATTATTGTAAGGCTTTTCTTTCGCAGTCTGAGATGCAGCAAAGCAGATTGCTGCCAAGCAAGACTGTCTTCTAGTCTCTAAGCTAAGAGCAAATGCATTCCCTGATTGACCTTAATTCACATGAATTTTCTTGCAGAGGTTTTCTTTTGTGATCTCCTTAGCACATAGAATAACTGATAACGATTTTTGCTCTTATAGCGTGGGGTTCAGAGCGCGCATCCTGGTAAAAGTGAAATTAGGTCCTAATATTTCAAGTGGTCTTCTCTTCTTATACAAATGGTTGTAAATGCAAGGCTGATCACCTGGGCTGACAGTTTCACCGAGCTATGTAGGTGATCCCAGCTTGTATTTACACCCAACAAATTGCATTTGGATTTGGAGCAGCTAACGGGAGGGAAGAGCATCATTGACCTAAAGAGCACCCTCCCTTTTTTGTAATAATTCAGCATCCAGTTCAGGATGAGGAGGTAGAATCTTCATGACTAAAGCAAAGGAAGGGATGATCCTCCGTAGAAAAGTATGGTACAGGGTGAAGAAAGATGTAACCACACTTCATCCTGGTTAAGGATGACACACGAGGTAGAGGGAAAAATCATTTAGGCTTGGAGTAGTTAGGCTTTAGAAGATCAGCTGGAAACAAGCATACAAAAACAATCAGCAGAAGGCACGGGTGGTTATGGGTATTAGTACTGACATATGGAGCCGATCAGCTTGAAGTTACACGTTTATATCTGACCTAGGTCAGTCATGCCCCAAAGTCATTACTGTCAAACAGCTGTTGGGTGGCCTCTGTGAAATGACTTAAAGGTTTGAGCCCAGTTTCTAGCAGCAGGTGTCCACATTACACAAAATCCATCTGTATTAATTAGCCCCCTATATCTGGCAGTCTCAACAGAAAGAGCAAATAGTAGCGGTTCACCACAGAGATGGAGCTGTCCTGTTTTATCTTGGGTGGCCCTTCAAGGGAACTTGGGCAGAAATGTCCTAGGAGAAGAAAGTGCAACCCCAGCTCTGTGGTTAAGCTCAGGCCACCAGCTTTCAGATTCCTCAGACCAGCAGATCTCACTAATACTGCATCTACGTGAAGTCAGCAGAAAGGCAGTATTTCATAACTGCTCGCAAGACGTTGAATGTACAGCCACTTGGTTTTTACTTTCAGCTCGTAATAACATAAACAGGAAAACTACATTTTGAATTCATTAAGTTCTCTCTCCGCTGTTTATAAAAGATAAAAACTTCTCTCTCCCCCTTCTTTTTTTTTTATAAGGATTGATTGGTGTCATGTACATATTCGTTCGCTTCTGTTTATGCAAGATAATAAGAGTATTAACATGGAGGTGGAATAATAGTGTTTATAATTCCATCAGCGCTGTTTATATAAGATAAAAACAGTTTAAAAAAAACAGAAAAAAAGAAAAATAGTGGGAGAACATTTGCTGTTATGTACATATATCATTTTTTCCCACTCCTGCTTGTAAAGAATGTGAAAGGGGAAAAAAAAAGTGTAGCAAGTTGAGGAGGAGTTGATTCTATTTATAATATTTTTGGGCTGTTTACCTAAGATAAATTAATTTAGAGTTGAGGTAATGAAGAGCTCGGGAGAAGAGAATTGGGGTGAAAGAGGGACTGGTGGGGTTGTGCCTGATAACTCTTAGTACCTTGTAATCCTCTCTTTTATTATGAAACATGAAAGATGCATACTGAATCTTTCCAGTGGGAATACAGTACCACTGGTGAGGCAGCAGACGCATGGCACTGTTTTGCCAACTAGTACAGTGGCTGCTGCCAGAGGGGTCGGAGGCTGTCTCTGGGAAGAGGACTTGGAGAACAGAGGGGATACTACAATAGTCTGAAAAGATCTCATGAAGGTTAAACCCCTTGGTATCATTGTCCATGGACTTAGTCCAATAATTGCGTGTCTGTAGGACTCTGTTTTGTTCTGTGGCTTTGAAGTCTAATCCTAATTCCTTCAGGGAGAGAGGCTTGTAAAACGTCTGCATTTCAGACAGGCAGAGGAATACTACCTTTGATGCAAACTCTATTGTCAGTGCTGCACAGCCTTTCTTATTCACCTCTCTTCCTATGCTGTGTGCAGGCATATTGATGGATGAGGTTGGCTGGCAGATTGAATGTTTCCATGGGACGAACACCAGTGCTGTGTTTCTCCATGTCAACCAGAAAGGCTGTTTATAGCTAATAAAAGAATAACCGTGTGTGGACATTACCGTACACAAACACCAAAAAGTCCATGAGTATTCGCTTCCTTTTACAAATGAGTTTGCTCCGGCTGCAGTCACGCCCTCCATGTGTTTGCTTTCCGCAAATATTGAGGCAGGCAGGCTTTACTCTGATGAAAACAAACGGCTCCCTTTAAAGATCTTGTGCTCATATGCTTTCAGGTAGAGAACCATCAACTCACGTATGTATTTACCCTGTGAGTGGTAAGTGCTGTGAGAGATGGCTTTGGACGTGGCTCTCACCTCACGTGTTCAGTCATAGGAAGCAGCCCAGCAGGTGGCCTGAGCTTCTGTAGATGGTGGTGGATGTACATGGAAAACTAGCTTAACCGAAAATGGTGAGAGAAAATCAAAATGCATCCCTAGCCCAGGAAGCTGCAGAGTATCACTAAATCCAGGACTGCATCAGAAGTGCTTTTTGTCTTACAAAAGATGTCACTGTCTTCTGTAATTCCAGAGTAACATTTCTCTCCCCTCTAATCCTGAATGAGTCCAAATCCCAATGATGTCTTCATCTCTTCTTCCCAGTTCTTACTTCAGCTCAATAAATTGTCTCTACAAAGCAAGTCATTTAAGCACATGCATAAGTCCATTTCTGTTAAATAGAACCTGAAGTAAAGGTTAAATTTTAATTACATGCTTGAATCCCATTGCATTCACACGTTTGAAGTTGAGCGCAGGCTTGAGTACATGGTTTGAGGGCTCAAGGGTTTAACATTAATCCAGTCAGGAGGCAGAAACAATGCTGTACATCTGTTGTGTGATGTGGTCTATTGCATTGCTTGATCTCACCTCTGCACCCCTGCTCAAATGTCAAGTACTTGAGGCAGACTGTATATGCTTAGTGAACAGCATTGCCCAAGGTAGATGAAAAAAACCTAGGCTGCACTGAAATAAATTGCAGTCTGCTCGTGGACTAGACCTTCCAAGAGCAGGCAAGGACATGAATAAGTCAAGTAAATGATTCTTAGAAAATTTCTCTCTATTAAATGGTAGCCCCTGCTTCCCTTATTGTTGACCTGGAAGCAGATGCAAAGAGCAGGGGTAGATCTGTCAGCAAGCTGGGAAGCGGTTTTAAAGGAGCTTCAATCAGAAACTTTTGTTTTTCAAACGAATAGCAATTGTCAGGGGTACAGAATGTCATTTCCTGAGGCGAAGCGCGCTCTCATCCCTATCTCGGAGCATTCCAACATACAATACTATGTGTCTTAATTATGGCATTTCAGCACAAAAGGCACAGAAATTTCACTTTTCAGAGTTGTATAATCAAGTTGCTCCACCTTGCTATTAGGCATGAATGGCAGTCAGTGCTCCAGGGAAGCCTGAAATTGAAAGAGCAGCAGGTGGGGAGCAGTGGGTCAGGATGGGTATGCATTTAGGAGAGCTGTGTGTGGAGTGCAGAACTCGAATAGCAGGAAGTGCTGTAAATTGGATTGAACGCGTTGCTAGTGGACAGGGTGAAAGATTATACAGCATTTGTCTGTGTGACCGTAATGAGCTTTTTTCCCATAAAAGATTTGGGGAGAAAGTACCGCGTATGAATAGGGTCCCTTTAAGAAGCACTTCTAAAAGAGCTCATTTTTGATTCCGGTCATGTATCTGCCTCAGCAAGACTGTAGCCAGATGCTTGTAGATCTGAAGAAAACAGCCCAACCCTTTTCTTATCATCTACCAGAGATGACAGACTTTAAAAACTCAATGGCATTTTCGATAACTTCTAACAAGAACTGGGACTTGCCTGGCTTCGTTTGTCTGGTCAGGGCTGTATTTCTGCGATTTATCCCATGGAGATTTTCAGCAGAACCTTACACTCGGTGTCTAAATTAATGATATTCCTTCCTTTTTGCCATGACAAAAACCACTCTGCTCTATATACATTATGCTAAAGTTTTTGTCGCGGACAGATTCTGTAAAAGCTTTTTCAGCTTCATCATTTTGACAAGCTGATTCCATTAAATCCTTCCCGGCGATCGCTTTCGTGTGGTGTGAATGAAGGAGCTTGTTTGGCTGGCATGGTTTCCTCTTCTTTGAATCTAGAAAGAAGCGATCGTTTGCCAGATTACGTGGTAAATCTTAACCACTGACCTGTCCCCGGGAGAACATATTTTGAGGGGAACACATGCATTTGCTGCATCAGTGGCTTAGTAAATAGAGAGTGATCATTAGTGCGTAACTTTTCTGTAAGTCTCTTGTATGACGTAGACAGAAGCTTAGCTCTTAAAGCGTGTAGAATGGTCTGTGTGTATTGAAACACTCTCGATCCAGAAGACATTTCTCTCCTCAGTATTTTTCATTATTTCACCTGCACTGAAATGGAAGTTGCTGAGTGTTTTGAGTAAGGAAATCCTCTGGTTGTTCTCAAGCACATGATTGACTCAGAATCACAGTCTCACAGTAATTGTAAGGTTGGAAAAGACCTGAAAGATCATCCAATCCAACCTAAATCCAAATAAACCAAGTAAACCTAGCATCTAGATCATGCCACTCAGTCCTCCAGTGAAGGCTCACCACAGCGTGGTCATACCTTTGCCAGATACCTGGCACTATCAGAGGTACCAAAGGAGCCTTGGCAAATGCTGGTTGACACTGACAGTGCTGTACTGGCGAGCACTGGATGCTGGTGATAAAAGCAAGAGCTGATACATGATAGAGTTGATAATGAAAGAAAATGATTCTTCGTTTTAAAATATATTGCCTCACAACGTACCTTCCCAGGAAGTAGATCATTTGATTCTGTTTTATGGCATGTGGAAACTAAGATTTAGTGACTAAAGTTTATAGGAGTGTGGGGAAACTAGATCCTACAAAACCTGCCTTTGTCTTCAAGGGCTGCTTTTTGTCTGCCACGACTACAAATTAACAAGGTTTAGAGCTACCTCTTCACTTCATTCTTTATGAAGCCGGTAGAGTTCATGTCAGTCGCAGTGATTGGTATGGCCATTGGTCCGTTTTGGGTAGCTGTCAGAGCAGAACAGCATTGCATGCAGCCTGCTTTTACATAGAGAGAAACACAATCTAGGATGTTGAAGCACCTCAGATTCCTTATTTATCTGTGCTACAAACCAAAAAGCACATTTAGAGCCATCTTCTTTTTTGCCACCTGCTAATCACTTCACCACCCTTCCTTTTCTAGAGTGTTTACACAGGTCGTTGTATTTCTCAAGCCAACAGCTTTCTGATCCTCAAGAGTGAATATCTGGTTATCTCAGCTTCCATCTTATGTGGAGTTTATCTCCCTCATTTAAAATAACAAAGCGCTGTCTGCGTACACAAACCATTATCCTGGTTGGGCTGTTTAAGTTAACTGTAATGCTGACTTTATTGTCTCTAACAGATCTGAACAGAATGTTTCCTTTGAAAGGTCTCAGACCTCTGTCCTCCCAGCTCGTAATCACAGTAATAACCAACCTCACGGAGTCACTAGTGAAGACTCAAACAGTATCCTGTAACAGGTCAGCTATGAAGAAGTGGGTGTAGTTTATCTCTTTGATTTGTGTTCTTAGGAAAATAATGGAGTGCAAAATACAGCTAGCATGGCTCTCGTGCTATGCAGTATCTCTTGGATCTGAGTCTTCTCCAGCTCACCCACCCGTCTCCCAAACTAACACTGAATGAATGTGAATCTGCAGTTACTTAGAAGACAGAGTCCAGATGATGTTTTCGTAAATTATAGTGCTAGTTTGTTGTACTTCCTCTTAAACTGGCTCACCTATAAACCTCTGTTTGATCACTGGGACTTGTCACAGTTAGTTGAGCTGGGAAAATGGTACAATGATCCCAATAAAATCCAACTCATAAAGAAGGGTTTGCTTTTCCGAAGCAAATGGATGCAGTGAACTATGCAAACCAAGGTTGGATATAGTGTTGGAATTGTCCGCTTTTGGGTTTCTCTTAGTGCAACGGACACTTAAATGCTGTGCAAGGAGACTGAGAAGTAGCATAAGCTATAGCTCACCCAGTAAACCCTCTGCTGTTTGGTTTGGCTTCAACAATCAAAGGGACCAGCTTTTCTTCACCAAAAGACACATGCAGGTGGCTTTTCAGGTTTCTTTGAAGGGTTTTTCTTTTCATTTGATGTCATTCACGCTCTAGACTCATAAAAGATGTGAGTTCATTTCAGTTTTGCTTTGGTATCGATCACCTTCAAGATGAGTTGAGCTTTTTCTTCATTTTTCTCGTGCCTTAAAATGGAAATAAAGACAATTTCTTCTATAAAGCAAATTGTAATGTCCAGCTCATTGTCAGGATGTTTGCTTTTTTACAAATAGAACTGTACAGGGTCTATGCCTATTGAATCCACAGCTTCAAGATGTGTTAGTTTCTTTCTGAATGAGCTGTCTTGATAGGGATAAACCGTATTGTTTTGGGGATGAGTGGAAAGCTGTGAGGTTTGATATTATTTCTGCTTGTTGCCTGGATCAGCAAAAGACTTTTTCAGGCTGAGATAGCCTGAGGTGGTTTGGTTGCTCAGGAGAGGAAGTTCAAGACTGGAACCAAGTGTTACTTCAGACAGTGTACCCTACTAGAAAAGATCCTAGGGACTTACAGCTCGGTTTCTTTATGTCTGACTGAGCCACATTCAGTTGGGTTCCTGTTGCCCCTGTACTGTCCTCTAGCTCTATTATCCAATGGATACTCCAGCTAAAGATGAATTGTTGGGGAAGAATGGTCATCTAAGGTAATCTCCTGTGACTCCTTCCTGCAGCATCGCTTTTGGTGTTGATGGTCATGGAGGAAGCTGTGTCAAAGTCAAACTGATGAAGCAATAAATGAAGAGAGAATGTGCTTTGGGCACCTTTGGTTTTTGGCAGTAAAACTTAAGAGACAGGATCCTATAAGACAGCATCAGGTTTGGTGGTTAGACGAATAATGTTCAATGACAAGAGACTGTGTTCTTGACTCTTCAGCCACCCATCCCTAACTAAAAGAGCCATGAAAAATTTAGTTCCTCTTAAACTCAGTGTTCAGGAAACGCATCACAGAGTAGAACCAACAGCGTGCTGCAGAGTACGCTGTCCTCATACCAAGTACAAAATGTGGACTGTTGTTCCCAGAAGCTGTTTTAGTAGATCTTTATGGGATAGTTTGATTTATTTTAATAGAGTGAGGACAAACAGGTGAAAAATGAATGCAAACTTGATTATGGCCTTCTAGGGGGGGAAAAAAAAGAACAAACCCCACCCAATTAGTTTATCTTGTGGGAAACTCAGGAAAAGTGTGTTTAACCTGGCTCTGTCGATGCTGAGGGCTTAGCATAGTGTACAGAGGTGCATAACCCTGGTGGGCCTGCAGGGCAAGTGCAATAGTTCTGTAATGTGTTTAGTCTTGTTCCAAGTGTTGCCTACTGTCACAAGAACACAGTTGATATTCAAAGCAGTACAAACTATTAAAAAGATTATGGCAAAGCCTATAGTACTTCACCTTAGAAGGAATTCCTGTTCTTGAGTACAGTATCCATCACATTAGCATTTTCCTATAGGTCTTCATGTAGTCACATAGTGATTTCTTTGCTGGCTAGGCAGTCAGGAAAACATTCTGACATTTTCCTTAACTGATTGTGGGTATGGATTTCATATATCTGTGCTTTTCTGTAGTGATTTTCTTGGTGCTTTGCTCCTGACTTAATAAACACTGTCATATTCTTACCGTCAAGTCCTAAACCGTGCAGCTCTCTCCAAAGCAAAAAAGCTGGACTTTTTTAAGTTGAGTGTAACTCCAGCCTAGAGCTTGTTGGAGCTCTGCTCATATCTTTTGTTCCCTGGCACCTGTGGATGTGCCAGATACCCACAGTACCCCTTCTGCTGCTCAGCAGTGTTCCCCCCCTCCAGCCCACCGTGTTCTTCTCGGGCCTCATGGTACTTGCAAACTCAGACAGTGCCCTTTACAGTCTCACAGTAATGATGAGGCTGGAAAAGACCTTAAAGATCATCCAGTTCAACCTAAATCTAAGTAAACCTGGTCTACAAAGCCTTCAGGGAAAAATGATGTCTTGGAGTCTTTCCATCCGAAACTGAATGTTAGTCAGAGATGAAATAATACGGAGAGTAAGCAGGTCTCACTTTGGAAATAAATTGCATGAAGTACATGGAGTGTTGTGGTGCCTGGGACCACTTGTGATCCAAAAACATCATTTAAAGAAGTGATCACTACACTGCTAGTTGTATCAAATCATCCTGGAAGAACATTAGTACTCAGAAAATAACAATCAGCAATGGAAAGCTCCCAATCAATAACTTAAACTCATTTGCCAGGGTCACTTCCTCACATCAGTAACCTGTTTGTCTTCATTGCAACACGTTAGAGCTATTATCTCCTTATCAATAGTAGGCAAACTTCACTGATTGCCATGATTAATACAGGGGCATTTAGTTCCTAGTACTGTAGTTCTGCAGCTTAACATTCAGTTACTCAAATCTAGTCTGCTTAAATAGTTGAATATTGTGTGATTGTACTTTCTCATGCTGTGTAGTCTGCTTTTGGCACTGCTGAACTCAAGATGGCTACTTGAGAGGGTACAGAGAATGTGGACCATGCACTGGAGCCGCAAACCTCCGAGCAGGGAAGCAGAAGGTACACTTCTCTGCTTATGCTGCCTTGCAGGAAGGAGAGCATGACTTGATTCAGGCATGACTGCCAGTTTTACCACAACTCAGAATGCAAAAATCATGTACAGGCAAGAGCAAAGCAGTGACCTAATTCTTAGCTTAAGATCCTGAAAGACTGGTGTATTTTCTCTGTTTTGATTTTCTAAGCTGAGTTCTTGGTACTAAAAGTAGCCAACACAAAATACGTTATAAAACCGAAGAGGCCAAACTGTTGGTAGATGATAAAGACAACTCATCTGCTTAACAGTGACCTTCATTTTTCCATCTTTTCCAAGAATGAACAGGCAATGATCTGGAAGTTGGACGGGAACGATATAAAGACATCACACCCACCATCTTTTCCAGGGCCATCTTGACTCCTTCACTGTCTCTTAATGCACAACCATGCGACAAGGGAAGGGTATCAGGGATGTTGGAAAGGTAACTGGAAGGTGCAGGCAGCTGCTGCCACCAGACTAGTGAATATGACCTACAGCGCAGTCACAGTTTGGCAGTGGGAGTTATTTTGGCCATAACCATCCTTTCCCAGAATTAGTCCCCTGCCACATGGGAAGCACTGGCCTCCTTCTCCATGCACTCCTTGAGGGCAGTGATGGGCAGCAGAGAAGGGGCAGTGTTCTGGCACTGGAAGGGTGGTGGTGGTCAGCTCCTCCTGCCAACAGGCTGAGCTGCGTGAGGCTGTGGTTGCCAAGTACCTGCCAACTACACATCCTGGTTTAACATATTTTTACAAATTCCTCAAAGTCTGTGGTTAGAGTTACTGAAAGCTGAAAGTAATGCCATTACAAGCCATCTTTAAGTCAAGATGCGTGCTCCAAACGCTGCTTTTGGACAAGAATATATTTAAATGTCTATTTTTTTTCTCACTTTTCACTAGTTTTGCCCTGAGCCCCTTAAAGCAGCTGCTGCTGAGATTGTAATGTGCTGCTGCGATTGTAATGTGCTGCTGCTTACAGAGAGCTCTCCTGCTCTTCTGTTAAACCTGTTTTCCTCAGAGGTGCTTTGTAGAGAGACTTTTCTTGACTGAAGTTCTTCTTAGGGATCTGGAGACCTCCGATGGATGTTAATTAGAGTTCAGTTTGCAGATGCAAGAGATTCCTTTTCTTATTTCATCTGTCTCATTGTCTTCACTGTGAACAGCTGGTAGGACTTAGTTGGGGCTGAGTTACCTGTGGAACGAGGCAGCTTCTTACCTTGATGTCTGTTTGAATTAGCTTACATAAAGTCCAAATTATGATTGGATTAATTTCTTTCGTCTTATCAAAGCATAACATTATCCAGCCTTCCTGGCAAGCAGAGTGTGCTGAGAAATCTATTCCATCAAGGCCTTTTCTTTTGTGTTTTCTAAATAAAGGTCCATGAAGTTTCTGGTTTATAAAAGCACATACCGTTTGGCTCGATGTCACTATCGGTCCCGAAGCAGACACCGTTGCGCAGTGAATGCTGTTATACAGGTGACAGTGAAATTCCAGGTGTTTTGTAGAACTTCAAGATTGTTTTCCTCTGTATGTTGCCATGTCACTTCTCTTATGTGGCTCCGTACTTTGCGTGTGACATCTGTAGCTAAGGCGTTGTCATGTTTCTGGAATGCTAACATTTGACTGCCTTCTTCCCCAGTCTTGTAATCAGCTCCTAATATTAAAGCAGTTTTTATCTCTGGATTCCTCAGCAAGCTGATTGAAAAGCAGTTTAATTGCACAGCATTGCCAAGAAACATGTTAGGTGACTGCTGACTGCAGTAAGAGGTAACGTGAAGGTAATAAGAGATACCACAGATTTTTGCTGGCCTTTAACAGAAGTGACATCAAAAAGCAAATGGTAATTAGTATAGGTTTCACTGAACCAAGTTTCCATCAGCTGCTAGTCACTGAATTTTGAGCTGTTCCATTAAAAACTTGCATGCCTTTTCCCGGATTGTCAATGGAAAGGACAGTTAGGGGAAAAAAGAGTATAAATCAACAAATAACCATGTAACCTGCAGAAATATAAATCTATGTAGATTAATCCGTGTTGCCTAAATTGCATGCTAGATTATAATTCAATCACAGGGTACGGGTCTTGTGACATTTATGAACATTTATGGATAGCATGAGCGCTCAGATTAAATGTCAAACCTGGTATTTCGTTTAGAATCACGTATTATTGTTGTTCATTAATATATAAAACCAACAATTATATCCACTAAAATCCTCAATTTAATTTTTCTGTCATCTGTCTCTGCTGTGCCAGGGATGCAGTGCAGCCTCTCTGCCCCCTCAGATCATTTACAGGGCTTCTCTGATTTTCTCTCCTTTCACCGTTTTCCCCAGCATGGTACTGGCTCTGTTTGGCCCCCTCTGAACTGAGAAATTCTTTAGTACTTTATTTTCTTTATATTCCACTAGAATTAATTTGTAGTCTAGGTACTGAGCAGGTGTAGTGCATCCAGGAGGAGAGGGATGAGGAGACTCCGTGTCTTAGATCCAGGTCACTGAATAGATTATATATTGTGGCAATGCACGGGCATGCACTCCACAACTTGATGCAGCAAAGACAATTTATTAAGCAAACTGAGCTGCTTTTCGACACAAATCAGAGGGCTGTCCATACATTCTAGCCTTTAATCATTGGACACAAAATCATAACACACTTGTTTGTCTGAATGCTAACTGGCTATGATACTTGTTTACTACCTTTCTTCAAGAACAGAGCCTGGTCTCATTGAGATCAAGACTGAACATAGAATCATTAGGGATCAGAAGGAACCTTGAAAGATCATGTAGTCCAATCCCCCTGCCACAGCAGGATCACCTAGACCAAGTCACACAGGAACACATCCAGGCAAATCTTGAACGTCTCCAGAGAAAAAGACTCCCCAACCACCCTGGGCATTAATTGACATTAATGAGATCACCCCTCAGCCTCCTCTTCTCCAAGCTAAAAAGACTCAGCTTCCTCAGCCTTTCCTCATAAGGGAGGTGTTCTGCTACCTTCATCATCTTCGTTGAAGAGGACTTGTCCCAGTACTGATCCTTGGGGGACCCCACTAGATACAGGCTTCCAACTAGACTCTGTCACATAGACCACTACTCTCTGGCTTCTATCCTGCAGCCAGTTCACACTCCACCTCACTACCCAATCATCCAGTCCACACTGCCTCAGTTTGGCTGTGAGGATGCCATGTGAGACTGTGTCAAATGCCTTCCTGAAGTCAAGACAGACCACATCCAGTGCTCTGCCATCATCTGTCCAGCTGGTTATGCCCTCATAAAAGGCTATCAGGTTGGTCAAGCATGTCTTGCCCTTGGTGAAGCCATGCTGACTGTTTCCTTCAAGCCTGAACATGTTCTCTCCCATAATATATGATAAATGTGTGTCCTTCACTGGTCCTGTATTGGCAGTTAAAATGTTTTGAGACCAGAGTTTAGGATTATCTGAATCTGTTTCTAGTCTGTCCCACTTAAAGCAATGCCTGACTTGCCTGCTTCATGCCAGTTTTGGAACTGAAGGCAGTTCTCACCTTGGTAGTGTATTACATCGGATAAATCATAAATCACTGTACAAAAACGGAGCAGAACTGCTCCCAGTTTACTGCTAAGAAAGAAGCATTTGAAGTGGATTAAGTCAAGACATTTGGTGAATAAATTGTAAGCAGCAACTGAATGCCAATGGCAAAAAGTACTTTGGCACCCAAGTCCTGTTAATGCAGTGAAAAGTAACTGCCTAAGCTAACAAAAGTAAAATATCTTCAAGTCCTCAGGTAATTTACAACCAAACTTGTACTGGTCTCCAGTGGACTTAGATGTGAATGCCTATGTCCCTTCTGAAAGTTGTGATTATCCTCCTAAATTGGTTATCTGCTAACATAATGTAATGCGAGTGACTGGATTTCACCATCTTAACTCCCCACAAACAGAAATTCTTCAGTGTTTAGGAACCTTATTATCATTAAACTCAAAGAGGGATAGGTGCCTAAATAACTTTAACATTTTGACTTGCTTGTCACTTAGTCTTTGTGATTTAAATGGAATTTATTCACATAGCAAGTAAAAAGAAGAGGGTGGAACCTGGCCACAACGAAGAAAGGGCAGGTTTCACATTACCCCCTGGCTGTTCTGCCCAATGGCTGTAAGAGCTTCTAACTAATAATAATTAATTATTATTAGGAATTTGAATTAAAAAAGACCAGTGGATTCCCTTTGTCCATTCCACCAAACAGAGCCGTACGGAGTTGAAAACAAATGACATAAGTAGACAGGTAATTATTCTGCTTACAACATGCAGACCTGGGGAAATCAGCTTTCTTAGACTTCGCTTTTAATGTTATTATATAATAGTATATCTTGAAGAAATCTACTGTGTTAATCTCATGTAATTAGGTTAAGTACGTCTCTAGTGACAAACAGCACCATATGATAAAGGAGTTCACCACAGCATTTTAATGTTTTGGTTTCTGCTCATGGTTTCAATTAAGTTAGCACGACTGCACTGGGTACTGAGAACAAGATTTGGCCCACTTCTCTCTTGCATACGTGTTCTGCAGTTATCTAACCTGGAATGAATCACAGTTTCCTCAGACACATCTTGTTTTTCCAATACTTTACATGGGAAGTTTTGTTTTCATGTATTTTATGTTGAACAAAACTGGTAATCAAGTGTCCAGAGCAATTGCAATGATTACAAAGATTATGGTGTTTCAGTTCTGGTGATTTGCCAGATTCTAGTTTGCAGCTCCTAGCATACTGTGCCTGTCTCTAATTGCCCTGTAGTTTTCATTAGGTCTGACAGTCTCGTTCACTTCTTACAGCAAATTCAGCGATGATGCTGGTGTAAGTCATTACTCAGCACTTGCAGAGTCTGAGGCCATCGTTTGTCGAATGCTTTGGCATCCGTGTCATCGAAGCGGCTTGACACTTTCCCGGCTTTTGTGTTGCTTACAACAGATCCAAACTCCAACCACTTAGCCTAAAATTTTCCATTCTGGTTTCTTTTCCAATGCTGGATGCCTTCTGCTAGTTGGGTTTTTGGTTGGTTGGTTTTGTTTTTTCCTTTTTCGTTTCTTTTTTTCCTTTTTTATTGTTTTTTTGAACTCCAGGGCTCCAAGGCACATTCTTTGGCTCAGATCTCTTGTCTCAGGTTCTTCCACAGTGTGCAGCAAACTGTCCCATCTGCTCAAACCCCTGAAATGCTTCCCAACTAGGAGCCGCTAACAGTGCTTTGCATGTAGTCTATCACAGATAAATATATAGGCTTCATGGTTAAATCTTCAGGAGCAATGGAAAAAGAATTCAAGATAGATGCTTAGCAAAGGAGTTTTCACCAGTCTTCCCTATTAAAATTCCTCCGAGTAATGGATTCTTGAAAGTAACATAAATAGTGATCTGCTCTCCACCAGCCTGATCTTGCCCTTCCTTTCATCTTAAGTCACTTCAGCTTTTCAGTCTGGTCAGAATCCATCCTGTCATCTGTCTCATGCAAATCTTTCTTACATGTGGGAGCAGTCAGCTTCTTTAAATAGAAATTTGCTGTTAAACAGGGCCTCTCCAGGTGGCCTAGCCAAAGGATGCTATAAACATCTTGTTTGCTGCCCTGCAGGTTTTATAATTCTCTCTTGGCTTTATTTCTCCCACCTGCCTTGCAGATGACCAACCTGAGGTATGAGCAACACGCTTTCTCTCATACTGGCCTCTGCTGGACCCCTGATTCTAACAAATAATTGCTGAACACATTTTCTGCCTGCCTTCCCTCTTTCTTTCCTGTGACAGCTCCTCACTCTTTCTTAGCTGTTTCAACTTGGGTTTGTATGTTTCTGAATGGTTTTAATGGCTCTGAGCAATGACAGAGCTCTTACTTTGCTGGAACCGCACAGGAAGCAGCTGGTGAGGGTCACTTATTGATTGAAGTACTGGAGCACAGAAGCACGGAATAATTGTGGTTGGAAAGGACCTCCTAGATCACTGAGTCCAACCGTACCCACACCAGCATGTTTAGGGTTCCTTGGTTTGTTCTAGGTTGGACTGGATGATCTTTAAGGTCTTTTCCAGCCTCATCATTACTGTGAGACTGTGGAATTGTCCCAGGACTGAAAGGCTCCTCAGCCTTTAGCCGTTGTTTCAGCTACATAGTTTTGGGGTCTGGTAATTTCAAAACTTCCAAGATTTATGCGGTTTGTGAATTTAAAACACTTCTTTCCCCTCTCCAGTGGCAACTGCTACCATCTGCAAGTCTCCTCGGCATGTTTACTACTGGTATCGTTTAGTGTGTTTGTTCTTACTTAAGTTCCTTTCTTCTTTCCCTTTTCTCAGATCCCTCACAATCAGTTTGTGGCCTTCCTCTGAAGACACCTTTCCTGTCTCTTGTGTAAGTATTTATACCAAACATTTTATTGTTCAAGTTGCATCCAAGCCAACCCAGATCCCTTGGGAACTTTCCTATTGCTCCCCGTGGCCATAGGACCCAGTGCTGAGGTTTTATCCAGCAGTCCCTGATTTTAATGCAGCAGTAGCTTATGGAGCTTGGACTTTGTTCAGTGACCCTGTGTCACCGACTGATCTGGAATTTGTATGAGCATTTCAGGGTGACACTAGGGAAGATTTCTGTTGTGTTTGAGAATTTATATCTTGTGAGTGACATTATAGCAGTGTGCTCAGATTCAGAATAAGACATACACTACTCCATGCAAGCATAGAACGAGGACAGAAAACAGTCAACTAGCATTTCAACCTGTCCTTGCTGAAATCTGAGCTTGTGGCATGGGAGCCTTCTTCAACTGCTCCTGCCTGTGCTCTCCTATCTGCTCATGTAGGTTCAACGCGCTGTGTTGATTGTCTTTGACATCAGGGTTAACAGTTTCATTGGAAGATCCTGTGTCGGGTTCTGTTCTCATTTGTGTTTGTCTGCTGCTGTGAAGGTTGTCAACTTGGTGACCTTTTTAATTGAAGGAAGCAGTATATTAATCCTGATAATTGTGGTTTTGAGACCCAGAAGGGGAAGAATTGAAACCTGAATGGTTCAAGCTTTGCTTATTCTTGCTTTGGGGGAGATAGGGAATGGCACCTTTGGGAGATTTTGTTTGTTATTATTTGGATTTCAATGTGGCCAGGTTTTGACATGTGATGGTTTTTGGAATAAAAGTTTGCATTCTGCTAGGATTCCTTCCTACATATTGGCAGGGAAATCTGGTGTTTTTAAAACAATGACACTTCTTGTTGTGATATAAAGGGAAATACAGCTCTACCACTTCATAGTGTTTACTATAGTTAAATAAAAACAGCCCAAAGTTTTCCAAATGTCCACCAGCATTTCAAGCCACTGTTTTGGGATGTCCAAACCGGAGCTATTTAGTGAATGCCAAAAATAATGAGGGCTTTTAAATTTAGATTTAGAACTCCGCGTTCAAATACGCCTAGACTTTGTGTTAGCTTAGATCTCCATTTTGCAATTTAAATGCGTGTCTCCTACCCCATTCAGAGACCAAAGTAGATGGCTGTTAAAATGTTGCTTGGAATTTGGAAAATAAGCAGCGTCATAGCACAGTAAGAAAAATGGCTCTTTCATAGTCCTGAGAGGAATTAAAGCTGCACATTTATATATTCAAGTTGTGTTTTGATTGTTGGAATTTCTTCAAAGGGATGCTAAAGTGCAAATGGACATTCAGAATTTTTTCAGGTGCGTGCTGAAATCATCCAAGAGGTTTGGGGTTTTTTTGCTGATGTTAGTCCTAAACTAGGTGACTTTAACATTTAAAATTGACTGACTACTTTCGTGGTGCAGAAAGAAACGGCACAACTCTTTCTCCCCTGTCCTATGGACAGAAACATGAGATACGCCGCAGGGACTGCAGAAGGTGGTCTGATGATGCAGACTACCAATGAGATGTATTGGAAATGACCTATCATGCCTATAGTGTCCCCATATTTCTTTCCTTTCCCCTTTGCTTTCCATATGAGATGTCCCAAATCTGTAATTTACGACGTGCTGTTCCAGTTTTACTCTGATGTATTTGCTATAAATAAGTAGGAGTCTATGCACATCCATAGCACCCTGGGGCGGTGTCAGGCCTGTGAGATGAGGGAATCGGAGGGAATCAGACACACCGCACACCCCAGAATGCAGCATGGCTTCTGTCTGATGTGACATTTATTTGACTCGGAAAGGCGATTGATTCAAGTCCCATCAGACCTTTGCCATGATGTGTTTATCCAGCAGGGGAGGTTCATAACGGCCCCTGACAAATCCTATTATTTTTGTTGCAGAACTTCATAATATCGATAAAAAGTGTTAATGATACTGAGGGATGTGAAGTGCACACCACTTGTATTAACACTTCCTGCAGCAGCAGCAAAATCAGTTATGTCTGGCAGCATGCGTGTGCCTCCAACACTTGCGCGGAGGCACCGGTTTACCATTGTCCTAGCTCTGCAGCACAAGACGTTCTAGGTGGAAGCAGCAAGCTGGCCTCATGGTAGGGTGGGCATGTGGAAACCCAGGCCTGTAATCCCTCTCCAACAGTGCTTTACTGTGCATAAGTTGTTTCCTAGCTTTGTTTCTTGACCTGTAAAATTGTTCACCTGCTTTCTTGCTCCTTTAAGTCAGGCTTATTCCACAGCTGAGGGCTTTTTGGTGCTACTCCATTCCCTTCCTAGCAAACCCCACTTTATTCCAGGCATGGAACAAAACAGTTTGTATTGTACTACTGGGTCTCTCCTTTCTCCATAGAAGATGGGTCCTTCAGCCCACTGGTGGTCTGAATTCTTTGGCATAACAGAAAAAGTAGAATTGGGGCAATTTTACATTGTGAGGTGTTAATGGTACCTCTCAAGCATGTTTCTGTCCTAGAGATAACCCATTTGTTCTCCCCTATGCCTCAGTACCCAGGACTTGGGCTCTCTTCTCCTATGTCACAGCTTGCCATTGACAAAGAGGCTTCTTCCTTCTGCCTCAGGTTACACACTATATGGCATCAAGGTTTTGAAGTGGAAAGATTTAATGGAACTCAGCTGTAAAGGAATTCCACTTAAGAGGAATGCAATTAATCTCTGTTCCACTTCAATGTGGAGTTTGAGAGAAGCAAGTGAATTCTTCAGCAATATTCAACCTTTTCATGGAAGAAGGGTCTTCTAACACGTTGGAGCCTTTCTGTCATTCTCAACAGCGTGTAACAGCATCAGTAATACTGAGATGCTTTACAGTAAGATAGATAACAACAATAAGATAAATAGCTATGATAGGATGCTTTTTTCCTCTCTGGAGCACTGTTCAGATGGAACCCATACGATATTGTTAGCTTTGGTAAGTGGAAATCAGAAATTCACCCAAGTGCAAATGTGTAAGTACCAAGAGGTTGCAGAAGGTGCTGAGCTGGTTCTGTGAACATCTGTCCAATTCCTTGGAATAGTTTTTGGACACAACTGGGTTGTACTCCAGCATCATTCCTGTTAGATTCAGTGCTGATTCTAATCCTTGTTTGACATCCTGTTAAAATAAAAAAGTGCCATTTATTCCTAGGCTTCATGAAGACATATTCGGTCAAGTAATGATGACCTAAGGGAAGCTAAGCAGCTTCTTACTGATCTCATCATAGTTATGAGACCAATCCATCATATGATCCATGATTTGTGTGTCAAAAGACACCAAGCAGCGTTCCAGCCTCGCAGTTGCCAGTTTCTGAGGACATGTATTCATTTTATCAGACATGATGATGCTCAGATAATCTTTGATATCCATGTATGTGTCCCTGCTGCTGGTGCTTGTTCACCACCAAACTGTCATCTGTTAGCACTCGGAGCCATCCTTGTGAAATAGCAACTAATTAGCACCGTCTGAATCCCTGCTTTTGGTTACTGTGCTTAGGATTGTTTTGCAGATGAGGGACAACAGTGATTGCTACATCAGGAACTGGGAGGAGGCATCTTTTCTCTTCCCCGGTTTCCCAAGAAGCTCTCCATCACTTCGGAGGAGGGTAATAACCTCCAGGTCAAGCTTATTCATGAATCAAAAATGAACATTTGCAAAATGCCAAAAAAGTCTCGATGTAATCAGCCTTATGTTTACAACAGCTTTCAAGAGTTAGCTTTTTTCAAGAATTATCATAATTAATGTAATAAATAGACATGCAAATTATACAGAAGAGTCAGTTTACAGTGCTTCTGAAAATAAGGAGTCATTGGAAGGGAATGGTCACTACACAGAGACAGGAAATGGATATTATTTCCCCAGCTTTTATGAAGGAAGGGAATGTTCCAAAGGAGAGAACAACATGGGCAGAGGCCCTTTATTTGGCATTTGCAAGGAGAGAAATGGTGAAACAGGCTTGAAATAGCAGTGGAACAGAAATTCTGCTCAGATGTGTTTATAGAAATCAAACTGTATAACTGGGAATGCATCGCGGGATGAATGTTCTTGAACAAGTGCCACAACTTTAGAGCTTTACTCTTTATCTGTAGACATAACCACTAAATGGACTTCAGCAGTAGGTTTATGTTTAAAACCCCCTTACTTAAAACAAATCTGACAAAGTTCCTGGTTTTGTTCTAAAACATCTTTCGTAAAAATAGACCAAGGATCCAGAAAACCAGAGAAGTAGCCAGGTTAAAAACAAAGGCAAAAATTCATACTAGCTTTTTGTTCAGCCATTAGTGTAAGGGTTCATGTTTAAGCTGTGTAATAAATAACGGTGGCTTCTTGGAGCTGTGGAGCTGATATGTAGATTACAACAGAGGCCAGGCGTCTGTGCCTCCTGCTTTCTAATTGCCATGCCTACAAGATACCCACTGAAGCTGGATGGGATTGAATTTAAGATTGGCCAGCGTGACAGCTGAAAATGTCACCCCTTTCTGCCGTTATACTTGCTAGGAATCTTTTCATTCTGGGTTATTTTTCCTCTAATTAGTGCAGTATGACGTGTTGAGTGTTCGCGTTTTCTGAAATATAATCCATTACAGCAGGAGAAATAAAAGGACTTTAAACTAGACAGTTCTATGAGCACAGTACTTTAGCTATAGCTAGAAAGAAAAAGAAATAGAAAGAGAATGCAGTTACTTGGGGCACTCTTACTCCACCCTGGCATTCTTTAATATATTTCGATGGAAAAGACCACCTTGCTGAATCAGTAGCAGCATTTTCTCCAGCAGTTTGAACACCAACCATCAAAATATTAAGACAGTCCAGTTTGTTAGGTCTGAAATCACTTTGTGCAAAATGGCACAACTCCTGGGTGTAGCAGAGTTTTTCAGAATATTCCCTTTGCAGCTACAGTAAATCATCTTCCAACTTTGGCAAGCACATTGCTATTCTACAGTTACATCAGCAACGCCTCTCCTCTCTGAAATGTATTGTCAGACCTTCTCCTTATGCAGAGATCCTCTTTGTTGCACCCTGCTTTAACATGATGCTGTATACCTGTCTCCGTAAACTGTACGTGCCACAGATGAAAGGTAAAAATAGCACCAAGAGCAAGTAGCGCTGGAGGATGGGTTACTATAGAACTGATTATCTTGAAATAGGTGGTTTTGTCAAAGTCACCCCCTAAATCAGCCAGCTGGGTGCCCTGAAGACAGAGGATACAGAGAAAGCAGACATACTGAACACCTTCTCTGCCTCTGTCTGTACTTCTGGGAGCTGCTGAGGCTCCAGAGGAAGTCAAGGCAAAAGAGAAGCCTGCCTTGGTTGATGAGGACTGGGTTAGGGATGAGTTGGGCAAACACAATGTACATAAATCCATTGGCCCTGATGGGATGCACCCATGTGTGCTAAGGGAGGCAGCAGAAGTCATTACTAAACCACTCTCCATCATCTTTTCTAAGTCATGGTGGGGATCAGGAGAGGTGCTTAGAGACTGGGGGTTAGCAAATGTCACTCCAACCTTCAATGAGAGTAAGAAGGAGGACCTAGGTAACAATAGATGTGTCAGCCTCACCTCCATCCCAGGAAAAGTGATG